>SPJY01020470.1:524783-644331 GCA_005191435.1 Raddia distichophylla
TCTCTCTCTCTCTCTCTCTCTCTCTCTCTCTCTTTCTTGTTGCACAGCAGCACGGGAGTGAGGGGATTGAGGCAGGGGAAATCCCTTTTGACCATGCTGACCGGGCTGAGATCCCTGGCATTTAACTGTTCATCATGAACAGTGCGTCTTCGCAATTTCGTATCTCTCAAACCGTAAGTCGGATTCCCTTCAAACCAATTTTGTTGATCCTCGTTTGATCCCTATTACCTTCTGTATTAATGTCGTATTTTTCGAAACTCCTTGTGCAGCCGCCTAATTGCGAACGCCTCGTTTTGCGTGCAGTCGTCGCCGACTCTGCCGAGCGAGCGTTCGGCAACGCCAGCGAAGAGAAAAATATTTCGGAGTAAGTTTGCTAAAATCCGATGCATGATTGAAAGATCGAGGCATCATCGGCCATAACTTCTTCAATATTTTTATTATAAATATGTTATCCATTGTTTATTTGTTTGCATCCTGATTAACGCGTAGATCGTCCGTGTTCACGCTGTTCGGAAGGACTCTAGGAGCCGTGCGAAGGAGAATCCAAAGACCCGGAGTGCTACCAAGGCAAGATAGTTACATCTTGTTGTCCCTAGTTTGCAAAACTCACCCTTTATTGTTTTTATTTACTTTTTCTCATGCATAAAATGATGGGAAGGGTAGAAACCTAATATATTCACACTGCGTCATTGACCCTGTGAATTAGCCTTTATTGCTGCCTTAGTATTTCCTAGCCTATCCTTGTGCATAGTTGCTAGTGCTCGTGGGTTGGTAGCTGATTAGGTTCACCATTTAATTACTTCTGTGACTTGGTATGATTGGAGGTGCTGAGTTACTTTAACCTAATCAACTAAAACCTACGTGGTGTGTGTTGACTAAAGGTGGCATAGTCGGGTGGTTTTGTGGATTGTGGATTGTTGGAGGTAGTCACCTTGGTCTAAGGACTTTGGGCGTGTGCTTATCCGGCCAAACCATACAAGCGCAACCATAAGTGCTAGCTTAAGCATGTTAAGCTTGCATGTGCTAGTCCTGGCTTAGTAGTTAGGGAAGACTGTTAACACACTTTACTTTGAAAAGATCGGGCTGCGGTCCGTTGGCTCAAGAGGGGGCCCGAGTGCTAAACCTTAGAGGGGGTATCGGTGTTAACAGAGGGAACTAATGAATCGCCTTGTATTGTTACTTGGTCTGGGCTCCTAAGGAAGAGCTAAGACGCAAAAGTTTCACTCGGCTTATGGGTAAAGTGTGCTACACTCTGCAGAGTTAAAACTATCATGATAGCCGTTCCCACGGTTATGGGAGGGGAGGTAGGCCGTACATGGTAGTCTCACATGTTTAATAATAACTTGATGGGTTGGTTTTGGTTTGAGAATTCGAGGCTTGTGCAGTTTTGCAGAGGGGCTTTCGAAGCCGAGCTCTGTTTGTTACCTTGGAAGTTCATTAACTTCATTAATTGATCAACAAATGATTTTACAACACTTTAATTAATATTGACTAAAATAGGTGTTTGTACAAATTAACCACCATGTTCTTGTTATACCCGTGCATCATTTATAAAGACTCTTGCTGGGTAGCCGTGTACTCACTATACTAAAACCACGGATATATTTGTTCAGGAGAAGATTCGATTCCGGTTTGCCCACAGGATCAGGAGGATTCTGTGCCGAACTTCGCGGAAGGCTAGCAGTCGCTGAAGGGTCGGATTAGAGAGCATCGTCATGTTTATTATTGCATATCATTTGGATTTCCGCTACTCTGAATATTATTATATGGTTTATGAAGACTATTGTAATAAGTGGTTGTGGTACAATTAGTTTTGCATTATTATAATATTTTCTTAGTTATGATGATTGTGTTGTGATGCTCGACCCAAGTCGCTCATGAGTTGCTAGCTTTGATCTCTGGGACTAGCAATGGATCATGGGTAGATCCCGGTGAAGCCGGGGTTGTGACAATGGCTTAGACATTAGTGCTTGTCAAAAGGTCTCGGTTCCGGTGCTTGAGCAACTTAGGCAAGAAATACGTATAGCCAAGGAGGTCGCTACTAGGAGCTTGCCTAGAGACATTCCATTGCCACAAGAAGTGTGGGCTCAAAGAAGAGAAGTCCGCTATTGAAGCAAGTTTCAATCAAGATACTCGAGCAAAACTTAATTGCATGGTTGCTAGGATATTCTACACTGTAGGTATCATCAAATTACTAGTTACTACTATTACTATATTTGCAAGTTGCATTGCATTTACTTGTGAATTGTGATTGTTTGTCACTTTGTCTATAAGTCTACCATTCAATGTTGCAAGAAACCCATTCTTTAGGAAGGCCTTCTTTTTTGCTGCCAACAACAACATTGGAGGTTATGTTCCTCCAAACTACAACAAGCTAAGGACAACTCTTCTTACCCAAGAAAGAACCCATGTTGAGAGGATGTTGCAGCCCATCAAAACAACATGGAGTTCAAAAGGTGTAAGTGTTGTGTCTAATGGGTGGTCCGATGCACAAAGACGTCCTCTCTTGAACTTTCTGGCTGTGACAGAAGATGCCCAATGTTTCTTAGAGCAATAAACATAGAAGGTGAAATCAAGAAAAATGAGTACATTGCTGATCAGATGGAAGCTGTTATTAATAGCATTGGGCCAACAATATGGTGCAAGTGATAACTGATAATGCAGCCAATTGCAAGGCAGCAGGTGGAATAATTGATTATAAGTGGGCTCACATTTTTTGGACCCCGTGTGTGGTTCATACTTTGAACTTTGATTTGAAGAACATATGTGCTGCAAAGAGCACATATGGTGAAGCTTTTGAAGGGTTAAAATGGATAACTGAGATTTCAAATGATGCTTTGTTTATAAAGAATGTTATCATGAATCACTCACAGAGGCTCTATATGTTCAATTCATTTAGCAAGCTTAAATTTCTTGCCGTAGCCGATACAAGGTTTGCATCTAATTTAGCAAAATAGCAAGATAATTTTTAGTTTGCAAGGTTTGCCGTTTGCATCTAATTTACTTAACTTGCATTTGTTATATATATTGTTTTGCATCAACTGTGATTATATTGAATAGGTTTCGTGCCATTAAAGAATGTCTAACTTTGATAGTTGTGAGTGATAAGTGGCAATAGTATAGGGAGGACAATCAAGAAGATGCACAAATTGTGAAGGAAAAAATTCTAAATGATATGTGGTGGGACAAAGTTGTCTATATTCTTGATTTCACAGAGTCTATCTACTATATGATACGTGCAGCTGATACCGACAAGTCATGCCTACATTTGATCTATGAAATGTGGGATATTATGATAGAGAAGGTGAAAAAAGTAATTTATCGTTATAAAGGAAAAGAATTACATCACTTTCTTGCTTCTATGCACTCGTGCATAAGATCCTAGTCGCCCGATGGAACATAGGCAGCGACGACTACACCCGCGGCTCCGCCTTCGGGTGGCTCCAGCTCGCCGGCAACCTGGGCTCGGTGATCGGCGGCCTCTTCTCCCTCACGCTCGCGTCCACCACGGTCATGGGCGTCGCCGGGTGGCGCGTCGTGTTCCACGCCGTCGCTCTCGTCAGCGTGGCGGTCGGCACTCTCGTCCGCATCTTCGTGGCGGACCCTCACTTCTCCGGCACCGGGGACAGAGGCGGCGGCGCCGTCTCCGAGCCGACCCCGCGCAAACCAGCGTGGGTTGAGTCCGCGGCGGTGGTGAGGCTCCCATCGTTTCGGAACATCGTGGCGCAGGGCGTGACGGGGTCGTTCCCGTGGTCGGCGCTGTCGTTAGCGCCGATGTGGCTGGAGCTGGTGGGGTTCACGCACAGCGCCACCGGAGCCCCGACGACGGCGTTCGCCGTGGCAAGCTCGCTGGGAGGGCTCCTCGGCTCGAAGATGGGAGACCGTCTCGCCGTCCGGTTCCCAAACTCCGGCCTGATTGTGCTGTCGCTGATAAGCTCCGCCTCCGCCGCTCCGCGGGCTCCCCTATGACCCCTCTGCTGGGCTCTTGCATGGGCTCGTCTTGTTCGTCATGGGGCTCAGCATCTCCTGGAATGGCCCTGCCACTAACAAGTAAGAAACAGTCGTTGGATCGCTTGTTTGATTCATTGGGTTCTCATATTTTAGAACAAAATTGCATTTTGACAAAACAGTGAGCCAACAAGTGAGCAACAGGGCATGATTTATATGATCAACAGGACCAGATTGCACGATTCATGGCATTCTTAGACGAATTTGCTCTACCGCAAGCGTCTACGTTTTGAGCAAAATATCTAGACCCGCTGCCTATACTGCCTCTACCGCTGTCAGAACGGTGGGCGCAGCGGCGAGACGACGAGTGTTAGCAAATATTGCAAACCAAAGATCGAACACAAGACAAGATTTTTACATGAAAAACCCTTACGGGAAAAAACCACGGACGCCAACCGACGAAATCCACTATATCAGATGAGAGTACAAACGCAGGGGAATAACAATTGAGACTTCTATTCCTGTACGGCTTACAAGAGGTATATATAGGGTGGACAAAACTGACTGCAGTCAAATATGAAAACAAATCCGCTAATTACCATGACCGAACCGTGGGCCCTCTAGGCGTCCCCACAAGACTCATGTTAGAATTCGGATCATATTTCAACAGCGAGGACGTCGCCGACCGTCGGTAGGTGGGTCGGTGACGGCAGCGGAGAAGGGGGCGAGAATATTGCGTTTTGCCTCGCAGTCGTCTACATGAAAGACGATTTCATTTTCAGAGCTCCTTTTCCATTGCATTGCTAGGGTAGTATTTTTGTGGTTGTTATTCAGTTAGGAAGATTTTTAGCATGCACTCAGATTGATTGTAACCATAGTAACATGAAGCATATAACATATAATTATTAATAAGTAGATATAAATGTGATATAATCATTTCATATGATTGGCTCTAGGGCAAATCACAAACAACATTGGAGTCTACCTTGACTCCGCTTGGCTTGTTACTTGTCTTAGCTTAGGGCTCGTTGCTTTTCTTGGTTCGGAGTGCTTAGGCGCTAAAATGGGAATATCACAAACAACATTGGAGTCTACCTTAACTCCACTTGCCTTGTTACTTGCTTTGGCTCCGGGCTCGTTGCTTTTCTTGGTTCGGAGTGCTTACGTGCTAAAATGAATTAGATGGATAGTGTTGAGTTATAAAAGATATAGAAAAAGGTATAGCATTAAATATGACATTGACTCGTTGCTTTTTTAGGGTCAGAGCCCACCCCGACTCTTGGCTCAACTCATTGGATTCTTTTTTTTGAGTAAAGGACAGGAGAACTGCCATCTATTGATCAAAAGAGAAGAGGTTTACAGAGAGTGGGGAAAAAAGGCCCCTCCCCCAACGGGGCACAACCCAAAAAGTTAACTAATAACAAAAGGCGCACCTGCGGTGGCCCAGAGCCGCAGGTCGTCGAGGAGATGGTGAAGAAGGACAAGGCGTGGGCGACTCTCCGGAAGGAAAATCCTGGAGTTGCGCTCTAGCCAAAGCAACTAGACTGCTGCCAAAACAACAAACAACGGACCACGATTTGGCGCAGCGTTCAAAATGTCAATCTCCCACCAGGCTGCTAATGCGTGGGTGTGTTGCCAGTGAGTGAGGTTGAGCAGCCCCGTATCTAGATGGTCTGCTAGTCGGCACCAGATGAAAGTACTAAATTCACACTGCAGGAAAAGATGTTCCGGGGTTTCCAAATTGCGACTGTAGAGGACACAGAAGTATTCGTTCGGATGTGCATCCTCAAGACGGCATCAGCTGTCATGACTCTATTGCGAAGCAGGAGCCAGAGGAAGAATCTGCACTTAGACGGCGCCCAGGATTTCCAAACCTGGTGGATTGGGGCGTCGGGCATCGGCCAATGAATTGCATCTTGTAAGCAGACCTCACATAGAAGTCCCCGTTTGTCGTGAAACACCAAGACAATTGATCGCTCTCGCCCTCCGTAAGATTGATCCAGGAGGTCAAGCGGAGGATCTGAATTAGCTCAGGCACCATTGGTGCGGTAAGGCAGCTCCTAAGGTCGAGCAGCTAGTTGTTTTGCGAAAGGGCCTCGTATACGAATCTGTCCTTTTGGGCGGATGCAGCGAAGATACGGGGGGCTAGGTTCATTGGGGCGGAGTCTTGAAGCAAGGGGTCCTTCCAGAAGGATAGAGTTAATCCATCCCGGAGCGTGGCTATGGTTCCTGCTTGGAGAAGCTATAAGTCCGTGCCTGTTGGGCAATCTAGAGATCCCGCACAGGGCCGGCGCGGCATAGACCGGTTACACCAAAGCCAACGAAGACGGAGAGCCCGGGCAAAGCGTGTGAGGTTTTGAACCCCCAGACCACCGAATGCGGTCAGAGAGCAAACAATTTCCCAATTGACTCGGCAATGGCCGCAAGAAGAGGAGGAGGTGCCGCGCAAAAGCCAGGCCCTACGGATCTTTTCAATATTTTTGATGACGGAGCCCGGCGGGTTGAAAATGGACAAGATGTAGGAGGGCAAGGCCGTGAGGACTGGTTGAAGTAGGGTTAGCCTCCCTCCTTTGGACATAATGGGGCCACGCCATCTCGCTACGCGATTTGAAATTTTGGCCAGGAGTGGCTGGAAGTGAACGTGATGCAAACGGCTAATGGAGAGAGGAAGGCCTAGGTATTTGATTGGGAAGGAAGACCTCGTGGCTGGGAGACCCTGAAGAATTGAGTCTAGGTCTCAGCCCTCACATCTGATGGGGACAACTAGGCTTTTGGAAAAGTTGGTGCGAAGTCTTGTGATGTCACCAAAGGCCTCAAGGATAGAGGTGAGGCCAGAGACGTCTTGCGCAATCGGGTTAATGAATATAGATGCATCATCTATGAAGAGGGAGACGCAGAGGTTTGAGGGGATCCCGGGTGTGGTGCTGAGGGTCTCGAACTCCGTGGCCCGGTGCAGGAGAGTGATGAGGGGTTTACTTGCGAGATTGAACAGAAGAGAGGAGAGAGAGTCCCCTTGTCGGAGTCCTTTGAGGTGGTAAATGGGGTCTATGAGTTGACCGTTGAGAAGGATGCGGGAGGAGGAGGAGGCCAATGAAAGGGTGATCCAGTCACGCCACCTCGTTCAAAAGCATCTGGTCCGAAGATTGTCTAGGAGGTAAGGCCAGGAGACCGAGTCGAAAGCCTTTTCAAGGTCAAGTTTGAAGAGGAGAGCTGGCGTATGGGAGCTATGTAGGGATTTGGCCTTCCCTTGAACGAAGAGGAAGTCATCTACGCTTTTTTATGAAGACATTTTGACAAGGAGAGATTAGGTCCTCCATTAAGGGAGCTAGACGAGACGAAAGGATTTTGGTGAAGAGTTTCCCAAGGCTGTGTATCAGACTGATTGGTCTGAAGTCGGACAGAATAGAGAGATTTTTTCGAAAGTAGTATGATGTGAGCACTGTTGAGAGCATGGAAACCAGTGCCGTCGAGGTTGAAGAGGCATTGCAGAGCCACAAAGAGATCGACACATATGAAATCCCAACAAGCTTTGTAGAAGTCCCAAGGGAAACCATCTGGACCCAGGGCCTTTTCATTGGGGAGGTTAGAGATTACTCCTTTGAGCTCTTCCATCATGAGTGGCTCCTCCAGAGAGTCGAGGTTAGGCAACGGGAGGTCGAGGAAGGGCCATTTGAAGGTACGGCCCGCCTGGGAGTTGGCGGTTTGGGGCCCAGTGCCAAAAATGGAATTGAAATGATGGAGGAGGATGTCAGCCTTTTCGGAAAATTCGGTGTGAGTGCCAGAGGGGCTAGTGAGGGAGTGAATGTAGTTCTTCCTCCGGCGGCCATTAGCCTGTAAATGAGAGTACTTAGTGTTGGCGTCCCCCAGCTTTAACCAATTCAAGCAAGAGGGCTGCTTCCATTTGATTTTTTCCACGGGGAACAGACCGAGCATCCGGATATTCAAATTTTTCCTCAAGATAAGCTCACCCTAGGAAAGGGTGCGAGATTCCATGGCTAGATCAAAGAGCTGGAGGACTTTAGAAACTATGGCTAACTGGAATCTAGTGTTACCCACAAGGGTACGGTTCCAAGATTTGAGGGCGTCCGCCGTGCGGGACAACTTGGCTTTGAAGCGAAGAAGCGGATGTGATAGCAGGGATTGGGAAGCTTCGCACCAGGCTTGCTAATTAGCAACCTCAAGAAAGCCAGGCATTTTAATCCAAAAAGTTTTGAATCGGAATTGGCGCAGCGGCCAAAGAAGGCATTCAGCTGTCAGAATTAGGGGGCAATGGTCTGAGAACGAGGATGAAAGTGGGAGAAGTGAGCTAGTGGGAAAAAGCAGTTCCTAAGTGGAGTTTGAGAAGGTGCGGTCGAGCTTGACCAAGGTGGGGTTGGACTGCTCATTGCTCCAAGTGAACCAGCGACCCGAGAGGTCGATCACTCTCAACAGGCAGGCGTGAGTGTGGAACGGAAACGAGCCATCTGGCGCCGATTGAGATTTAGGTTGTTCTTGTCGGACGCCTTAAGTAGATGATGTTGAAATCTCCCAGAACCATCCAAGGGGATAAGTGATTGTGGATAGTGGATAGCTCCTGGAGAAAGTCCTCTTTCTCATAGTCAGCAGTGGGGCCATAGACGTTGATGGCAGGAGGGGGGCAAAGACCCATCTTTTGGGCGAGCATGCCATGAGCCTTGCGAATGGCAGGGACCGAGGAGGACCCAACCATCGTGAAGGTAGGACTAGAGGAGGTTAGGCAAGAGGCACAACGAACAGTAACCAGGGGGCGAGGGCGCGAGCGTCTTAGAGGTGGAGAGGGGAGGAGAGGGGCATCGGATGCCACCATGGCCCTAGCTAAGAGCGCTCTTGCGGAGGTGGTAGGTGGTAAGGGGGCAAGCTCAGCCTCGAGGGGCATGGGGTTGAATGCCGAGAAACAAGCGGTGACTGAAGGAGGAGTCCCAAGGAAGAAGGGCTCGGCAAAGGTCCCCCGGGGGGCTGGCTGGCCTAAGGCCCACGACCACCCTGGCCAAGGAGGGGGAGCGGGATCCAGGCGGGGCCTGGGGTGCACTCTGTACAGACACCTGAAGGCCTACTAGACCCGCGGGGAGCGACGTGGCTGTGAGGGGTAGCGGCCCAAGCCGCTCTGGGACAGAATGGGTTCGTAATAACTTCGTATAGCATACATTATACGAAGTTATACGAGATGGAGGAGGATGTTGTCTGAGAGTGGGAGTGGCCCATATGGCCCAATAGCAGCCAAACTGGGGGCGCAGATGGAGCAGGCCGTGGCCCTAGGCAGTGGCTCATGTGGTCCAACAACCAAACTGGGGGCGTGGGTGGAGCAGGCCGTGGGCTTGGGCGCTGCCAAGCTGCCTGGAGAGGGAGAAAACTGGGGAAGGCACGTGGGAGAAAGGCAGCGGGGGGAGTTTGAAACCCCAAAGCCCATGGTGGCGGCTAACATGGCAGGCTGCACCATTGACCCGACGAGGGTCACCTTGTCAGGGAGCACGAGGCCGGCCCTACCCGACAGGAGGCCACAGAGGGAAGCGCTGCCAAGTTCGCCGGAAAGGAGGAAGCCACCGGCCGGGATCTGGCGAGCAGAGGAGCTAAGGGAGCCCATGCGAGGGGAGCTGGCCAAAGCCACGAGGGGTGAGCACCGGCGAGGAGATCTAGTACGGGAGCACGATTGCAGGGCGGAGTGGATGGATTTGTGGGAACGGCGGCGCGGCGGGGAGCGGGATCGCGGACGGGGGCCTCCTTTAGAGGACTGCCGGAGTGGGTGGAAGTGAAGGGAGATTTCCCAAGTCGACGATGTCTCGGGAAGGTAGAGTCACGAGCAGGAGGGGAGTCTTCTTCGTCGCTGTCCGCATCCTTGCGCCGGCGAGGCACGAAGAGAGAGCGGCAAGCTGCGAGTGGCTCGACAAAGATGCAGGGGGACAGAGTCGGGGAAGTCGAGGGCCCAGACGTGGGGGACGATTGGGGCTGCGCCACCGACGCGTGAGGCGACAGAGGAGAAGTCTTCGACCGAATTGACGTGAAGCAGGAGACGATGGACGGACGCCCGAGGTGGCCGCGGGCTTATCGCGCCGGCAAGACGGGCGGGTCCACAGTCACCGATGCGTCGAGACTCCATGTAAGGCGAAGGCTTCACGAGTTCGAGCTTGATCTCGAGGGATCAAGGCTGGATCACGTGTCCACACCCAAACCCTGAAGGAGGAAGTATCAAGGCGAAGCCGGGAGGTGGGCTCAACGGTGTCAATGCGGCCGGTGCCGGTGAAGATGCTGTCAACCACCATGGAGGACCAGGCATGGAGGGGGAGCCTTTCGATGAAGACCAGCATAGGAAAGCGCACCGCTCAGGGTCGCCGGTGGAATCGATGTCTGTGGGAATGGCGGAGATTGCGAAGAAGCGGCCGTGTGCGCGGAAGGTGCTGCGGACGGCCAGCCATGCCTGTTCCGGCAGAGTGTATGTTGGTGATTGATAAGCGGCCCATCCCAAGACAGGCTGTTGGTGATTGATAAGCCGCCCATCCGAAGACAGGCCTTGGGCCGGTTCTGTACCGGCCCATCGCACATACAGAAGGACCAAAAGGCCGCCCCTGGCCGTACTAAAGGAGGCGTCTAGCCCGCCAGGGTCTTCCCCTGGCTTGACCAGGTCAACCACACTCCCCTGGGTTCCTACCAGGAGCATGGCGCACCTCCCGGGCTATCCTTATCCCAGGAGAGGGTCCCTCGGACAGTCCGCCTGTCCGTGGGCAGGTGGCGACGACTGTCATGTCCCAACACACTTTCTCCGGCCTTGACCGGAAGGAACTATGCCTCCCCGGGATCCCGCAGCCCAGGGAGAAGCACGCGGGAAGTTTGGTTTGTCGTTTGCCCCCTTTGGCAGGCGGCGACGGTTGTTACGCTACGTGACGCCCCCAACGGGTGGCGCGAGGCTGGCTCGGTCCAGTCAATGCTATATTGGGGATAAAGAAAAAGTGCTTTCTCCCTAAAACATGTTTTCCCCCGTATCGGCATCTCAAGATAAACACGTGTCCAATACTAACCTGACCAGCTTCTCCCTTCAGGCTCGAGACCAGACAGAGCCCCGGAATGAGACAAGAACATCGCCACTAAAGCAAGAACGGGCGCGGGGCCCTCCACATCAGCTCCGGGCGACCCGACGCGCCTATAAAAGGAGGATCCCTAGACATTCGCGGGGATCCGATCCCGATTCAATCGCACAATCACCCAAGCAACAGACGCGACCGAAGCTTCCTTAGCAGTAGCCATAGTCCTTAGTCACCACCTTTGTAAGCTCGGGATCGGTGCCTTCGAGCCCGGTCTCGGCACTCCTGTACTGTTTCCCACCACATAATCAACAAGGCTAGAGTAGAGCTATTACCCGGCAGTGGGGGCTCGAACCAGGGTAAATCGTTTGTGTCTTCACGGTTTGTGTTGTTTCTTTCCTTCTTCTTCCCCCTTTCTTCTCTTCCTTCACCGTACGACGGACTTGTATCCGGATCGCTAAGTCGCACCAGGCTTAGTCCTGGAAGACCGCGCGGCCTGGGCCCTCATGAGCTCGGCCGCCCCCTGGGCTGCTGAGAAGGGTTGTCGTTGGGCTTCACACCAACTACAAATTCGTCTGTCGGTCCGTGACCTGCTGCTCTTCAGGAGCGCGTTTCCCAGACACCGATAGTGTAGCGCACCAAAAAACGCCAGTGAGCGAGGTGGGAGACGGTGATGTTGAAAGTTGGGATGTCGGTGTGGAAGCTGAGTTCGCGGGCCACGAATTCGACATCGGGGTGAGGCTCGTCGGAGATGGACACGATAACCCCCTAGGTGGAGCTCGTCGGCATCGTTCCGCTTGGAGGAATCCACCTCCACCGAAACATGCGCGGAGGGAGGATGCATCGCGGCAAGGGGGGAAGCAGCTTGGTGAGGCCATGGAAGTGGTAGTGGGAGCTGGTGGGGATGGGGGAAGAGCGATGTTGTCCTGGTGAGGAGGGTGAAGGCGGCGAGGGAGGCTAGACGCTAGCTGACGGCCGAATGCTACCATGTGGCCTGAACGGAGACACACGAAGCACTTCATCGGGTCACGGCAGGCGACGGCGCGATGGTCACTGACAAGGCATCGAGCACAACGCCCTTTAACCTTGCTTCGGACGGGCTGGCTGGTGGAGTTTGCGCCCGCATTGAAGTAATGGCGGCCTGAGGAAGGTGAATAGAGTCACCCGAAGAGGAAGCTAGGTCAGATGCGACTACGGCGGCGAAGGATTTCAGTGGCGTGAAGTGGACGCCGTTGCTTGATTCGCAGGGACGCAGAGGGCACTAGCGGTCGTAGGGGAGGATGGGGCGGCCCATGGCAGAGAGGAGAAGGTGGCCGCGCTCGTCGGAGTGGCGAGGCGCGGGGCGACACGGCCAGAGGGCGAGCAGCGGGGAAGGAGCGGCAGCATTCTTCGCTATGAACCTAATTATGAAATGTATACTCATTGCATTCTTGGTTTGGGGCTCGACAAATTTTGGCTTAGCTTTCTATATTTCTTGTCTCGAAGGCTTAATCAAATTCTAGCTTGGGTTTTCTATTTTCTTGTTTCCAATAAAATTCTAGCTCAGGATTTCTGTTTCCTGGTTTCATATAAATCAAATTCTAGTCGGGTTTTCTATTTTATTGTTTCATATAGATTATGCAGGTGAGACACGTTGGGGAACCGAACTCGCGCAGGTGAGTTGACCAATACCGCAACTCACCACTAGGCCACAAGCTGACAACTCTTAAATTTTATTGGCATCAAAATTCGAAATAAACATTCGTCAATCGCAGTAATCAAAGGCAATATCACTGGCAAAATGGGACTCAAAAGCTGGATACTAAAGCTTAAAGGTTCTTCCCGCAATAGTTATAGACAATACTTCCACTAAGCTTAAGCTAATTGAAGCCGCCGGTCATGTAAAATAATTAATTTATTTTCTCAAAAAAGAGCAGTTCGCAACAGGAATGCAATGCAATATTCAAGTCATTCCCCAACTGGAGCTGTATGGCTAGGAGTCTTGTTCAGAATGAGTTTTTGATGAGGTTTCCCAACCCTCGGAAGGTGGAAGAAATGGAGTTTCTTCCTCCAATTAAAGTGAAGAATGCAAATTCCTTTATGAAGATTTCTCGGTGGTCGCCTGTGGTGGAGAAGTCAGATATTGGATGAAGTATGGATTAGAATATTCAAAATCCCGATGAGAGCTGGAGTGTATTCTACTATATTTAGAGTTGTATCTTTAGTAGGCATTCCACAGGAGGTGGATTTTGGCACTATGCTTAGAAATGATTTTTTTTTCTGGTGCGTATTCTCTGCTTAGATAAGTATAAGATACCAGGATCGATTGTAGGAGCAATTGGCAGAGGGATCTATCACTTTATTTACCTGGTAGAGGAATTAGAGGAGGTTGATGGACAGGAGGGCAATTCCATTGGAGTTTCTGCAGTAGATAAAATGGAGGAAGATTTGCAAGTGAGTAAGAAGCAGAAGATGAAAGATTCTTTTGGTACAGGAACGTCCTCTGCTGGATGGTCTAAATGGGGAGAACAAAATGGTTCTGGAAAAGGGGATTCTTAGATGATGGAGGTTGGAGGTAAGTTTCATGAGATAGATGTATTATCGGGTTCAGAGGAGGGATCTAACCGGAGGATGAGGTTGGTGGCTAGGGAGATAGGTTTGTATTTTGACAATCTGAGTGATGCTGATAATAGTACTTCGGAAGAAGAGGTGATTTCTCCAATTACCCTTTTTGTGAGATGCCATTAGTTGGAAAATTATCAGTGCATTCCTGGGATTATCCTAACTTGGTTGATGTGGGTACTAAAAATTGGTGGAAATTTAAGTCTGGTCAGTATTCAAAAATGGAAAAAGGACAACTAGAGATGGGTTTTTCAATAAATGCCAGTTCTTGTGTTACAGAAGAGCTGGATAATGAGGGGACTTCTGTGAAAGGAGGTGGATCAGATATGGGTAGTGTTAATAAGGACAATGTCATTGGGAAGAAGGAAAAGATAACATCTGTAGATGGGGGAGGTTCAAAGGTGGCAAATATACGTAGAAGCGCAAGACTCAAGGATGGGGGTGTGCATATTCTGCATAAAGCTTCTAATATGGCTAAGAAAAGGAATTTAGAAGTTAATTGTCCAATTCCTAATTCTTTTGTTAATATAAGTAATGCTGAGATCATTTCTTTTGCGGATATGGTGGGTTTTTAGTGGTAATGAGGTTAGTGTAGAACAAATTAACTTGATGAAGGACATAGAATTGGCGAGGTTTGATTTATTTAAACAAAAACAAAAAACTAGAAAGTTTTATGATAAATCGGTCTCTTATGAGGGTAAAGATTTGGATAAAGAACTTAGCTTTTTAAAAGGGGGTGTAGAAAAAAAGGAAAACAATTTGTTAATAGTCAATTTTGTGGTAGTAAGAATGAGTGAAACAAAACAGCTTATTAATTTGTGGTAAAAAGAAAAAAATCTCATTTCCTACGTACAAGGATAAAATTGAAGTAAACATAACTAGTATAAACCCTTTACCCAAAGGTAGATATTGTTTGATTAGTCATTACATCTTGAAGTGGGCAAGCATAAAAGATTTGCGGTATGAAATTCCATTACTAGAATATTCCTAGTTATTACTATAACTTATAATCATAAGAGGAATCCATCAAAAGTTAGTGAGGGATTAGGAACACTAAAGTACTTAAAGGAAGGTTTAATGGGCATCAATATTAGGGAAAGAAGTCCTTTTGTATTAAGAGGAAGGGATCACAATAATATTATTAATAATAAAAAGGTGTGATGATGAAGGTTGCCGGTATTTTTTGGAATTGTAGAGGTATTGCCAAAAAAGGTTGTGGTGCTCTAATCAAGGATTTGATTAGGCATCATGATGTTGGTTTTAGGGGTAAAATTTTAGGATTAAAATGTATTATTTAGGTTCCGAAATCACTCAATTTAGAGTTACGGAGCTCCATAAACAATTTGAAGAATTTTTGGGTTTAATAGAAAATTTCCCAAAAAGAAAAACCTAATTAAACACTAAATGAGCCGAACCACCGGATCTGGCCCACTCCCCTCTCTCTCTCTTCCTCACACGCGCGCGACCTAGACTGCCAAGGCAGCCGGTCTAGCGCAGCGCGCCTGACAGGCGGGGCCCACTGGTCAGTGTTGCCATGCGACTGGCAGGAAGTCCCACTGTCCAGTGGCGTCGGCGGAGATGCTGACGTGGTGACAGGTGGCAACTCGTGGCAGGACGCGGCATGCCACGTGGCAGTGGAGCGGGTTTTTTGTGGGGACGTGGCAGACATGTGGCACACACGTGGGTTGTGACGTGGCAAGCCACATGGCAACGTGGGACGGATGGGGGCTGACATGGCTGGACACATGTCGTGCCAAGGGCGAAATGGCCGACGTGGACGCTAATGTGGCGGTGGACTCCATCGGTCAGTAGTCGTGGCGCAATTAGCGCGCGAGCTGGTGGCAAGTGGCGACACGCGGCATGCACGGGCGGGCTTGCAGCGCGGTTGACATGCGAGGCCCACGACTTGGTCGGGCCTGTGTGTCAGCGACTGCGGGTAAGGGCGACAAGCGGTGCACGGGGCGGCACCAGCGGTAGCTGCGGGTCCCATGGGGACGCTCGTCACGGTGTGGTTGAGCGACGACGGCGATGCGGTCGAGGGCGCGGACAGCAGCGGGTCCCACGGGGACGTGCATCACGGTGTGGTGGGGCGACGGCGGTGGCGCGATCGGTGGCAGCCGTAGCATGCGGGGCCCGCGTGGACGCGTGTCAGTCATGCCGGGCGCGACGGCGCGGCGGCGCGACATTGGTCGCACGATTCGCATTGGCGGTTCAAACGCCAAGTTTCGGGGGCGGTCGTGGGGCTCTGAACTATGACGAGCTCTACCGGGTACAAATATACACCAAACTGGGCGATCCGCATATACATTTTGATCACCGCGCCGAGATCTACATGATGGTGCTACTTACTGTAAGAATTGAACATAGGAAAAGGGGAATTACTTTGATAGAAGGTCAGGAAGGTTGGTTCGGGTGCCGGCGGCTAGGGATTTTGGGGAGGGTTGAAGTGCGTCGTTGAATAGTGGTGGGAAGGTGGTTTATAAGGGGGTGAGGGTTGGCATGGGTCTTGTCTCCCTCTAGACGGGCCGAAATGCGCTCTACGGGCCTTTGGGGCATGAAATAACGGGAAAATCTAGCCCAATGAACAGCTAAGAGCTTTAGAAGGATTAAATATGTTAATATTACCGTAGGTTTTATTTTTGAAAAGCTTGGGACACCCAATGATTTCATTAGGGTGTCAGAAAACCTCCCCCATTACTGGAATCTCGACCTCGAGATTTGGAAGGATTCTTGATCAGCTCCGGGAATTCCTACTGGAGATACTCTTCACGCTCTCAAGTTGCTTCCGACTCCGAATGGTTTGCCCACTGAACTTTACAAAACTTTATCGTATTGCTTTGAGTGCATCGTTGAGCCTCATCAAAAATCCATCGACACTTGCTCTTCGGGTACCCGCAAACAGTTTTGAGTTGCGAGACATCAAATACATTGTGTACGACTGATAGTTGCGGGGGCAACTCCAGTTGTTAGGCGACCTCCCCTGTCCACTCTATGCTGGGAAAAGGACCAATGTATCTTGGGGCTAGCTTCCCTGACACGTTGAACCTCCGAAAACCTTTCATTGGGGATACCTGCAGGTACCCTTGATCCCCTACTTTGAATTGAAAGTCGCTACGCCGGTTGTCGGCTTAACTCTTTTCCTCGACTGGGTCGTTTTTAGCCTCTCATGTATTAGCTTGACTTGCGCTTCGGCCTCCTGTAGTATTTCAGGGCCGAAAACACTGTGTTCTCCCATATCATTCCAGTGGAGCGGTGTACAACACTTCTCTCCATACAGGGCTTCGAACGGTGCCATATGTATGCTCGACCGGTAGCTACTATTGTAGCATCTTCCCAATTTTTGGACCTTGACAGGGCCACCGATCTAAGCATGTCTTTGAGTATTTGGTCGACTCACTCTATCTTTCCATCTGTTTGGGGGAGGGCACTAGTAAAGGCAAGGTGAGTGCCTAGTAGTGAGTGAATCTGCCTCCAGAATCTCGAGGTGAACTGGGTAACGCGGTCAGATACGATCCTCTTGGGTACTCCGTGTAAGCTCACAATACGGCCAGCTCGTCAGTAGTGTATGTTGTTTTGACTGTAGGAACTGTGCCACTTTTGTCAACCGATCAATGACAACCCATATGAAGTCGTGTCCCCTCTGGGTCCTTGACAGTCCCACTATGAAATCTATGCCGACATCTTCCCACTTCCAGTGGGGAATTTGCATCAGTCGGAGCAATCCGAACGGTTTTTGATGCTCTGCCTTCACACGACGACAAATGTCACATGCTACCAAGTACGAGGCTAGGTCATTCTTCATCCCGGTCCACCAATACCTTTCTCTCAAATCTAGGTACATCTTGGTGCTACCTGGGTGTGTTGAATACGCTGAGTCATGGGCTTCTTTGATAATCAACTCTCTAAGTCCTTCCTTATTTGGTACCACTATCCTCTTGCCAAACCACACAATTCCGGCCTCATCAATGTAGAACCTCGAGGCCTTGTCTATTTCTATCCTGGCGGCAATCTTAAATATCTTCTCATCCTCCTGTTGGGCTTCCTAGATTCTTTTGGTGCAAGGTGGGTTGCACTTTCATAACATTGAGTTATCCTTGCGGAACCACTTACAGGTTTAACCTCTTCATGTCGGCAATCAACGCGACGCATCGGCATCTGAATTTGCCTTCCCGGGATGATAATGTATTCCGAGATCATAATCGGCCATCTACTCTAACCACCTCTGTCTCATGTTCATATCCAGTTAGTTAAATATGTACTTTTAAGTTCTTATGGTTCGTATACACCTTCGTTTAGTTACCCACAAGATAGTGCCTCCAGATCTTCAGGTCATGCATCACAGCTACTAATTTGAGGTCATGGGTCAAGTGGTTGACTTCGTGGGGCTTTAGTTGACACGAAGCATAGGCCACTACCTTCCTTTTCTGCATCAACACACATCCCAGTCCTTGCTTCGATGAGTCGCAGTATACTTCAAACCTTGGTGTATATTAGGCAACAATAGGACTGTTGTAGTGGTCAACTTCGTCTTCAATATCTCGAAACTTGTCTAGCAGGCTGTCGTACATCTAAACTTTGCATTCTGTTTTAATAACTCAGTCAAAGATTTCGCTATCTTATAGAAGTTTTTGATAAATCTTCAATAGTATCCTGCCAAAACAAGGGAACCTCGACTTTGGTCACGGTTGTTGTGAACCCGGTACTTGTACAGGGAATCCAACACCACGAGGCGATATTAGTCTCAGGCTAGTATCTCGTGATGGACAATACGGTGGAAATCATCGCAGCGTTACATGTAAATTGTAGCATCATTTATTACAAAAGGAACTGGCATTCCAGTTTAGTAGCCCACATGGATTAAATAACAACGAAATGGAATAACATCAAAGTAGCCGGGAAGGTAACTGCAATAAGATCCAAAGGTGCCGACCCGAACACCTCAGCTAATCCTGGTCACCCCGTCAGGGCCCTCCTGGTCCTGACTGAAATCTGAACACAAATATGTCCGCAATAGATATAATGAGTATGCGGCTACCCAACAAGCAATCCTTAATTATGTATGCAAGGACAAAGGCAGGGAATAGGTTATTTTACCCAAAATCTATTTCTAGTCAAATTTTAGTTAACCAGTTTTATTACGTGAATGCATGATCATTAAGTGATACCAAGAATCATCAAGGGAAGGTGCTTGTCACACCAGGCCAGACCTAGCCTACACTAGTCAAGTTTATTTATTGAAAAGGTGGGACTACATGAGAAAACCTCTTGCCCCGTGTACGACCGTGGACACGGCTATCATGATAATTTTAACTCTACAAAGTGTGTACACATTTTCACACAAACCCTGTCTCATCCAGTAGGAGATATGGTACAAGAATTTTTCAGCCTACTACGCCTATCACTTCGCTTGCCCTTTTTTTGGTTTCCCCAGCCCGGCCGATACCCGCCGCAGTAGGGCACCTACTACTTCTAGTCACCACTCAGGGGTATTCCCCAATTAAGCCATTTGGCCTCAAGGACGCACCTACCCCTCAGGGAAGATTGCAAGCCTCCCCCTAGGGCAAAAGTGACGAACCGTAACCGGGGTTAGTAGGTTTCATAGGGTACGAAACCAGGGCCGAAAGCACAAGTGGCTGTACGGTAAGGTTTGATCTAGCAATTCACAAGCATGAGTCCTTATTAGGGGAAACCCTCGTGTCTCCACCACAGGATCGGAACCACCTCTTCCGAGTCTCCCCTAAGCAACTACACAAATTTTAGTTGTTTAGGGTTATCCAACACTAAACACGAAGCAACGGCTTCGATAAGCTTTTTAAATAGATAATCTTCCAATGAAAACCTAGCTACTCAAAGGATAGGCTAAGGAAATACGAGGGATATGACAAAGACTATTTGGCAAGCATCATGTTAATAAAGAACTAACATGGTTAGTAACACACATTAACTAAACATTAATGCAGCAGTACAACTAGATGGTAACGTGAATACATTAAACAATTAATTTAAAATAAAGGAAGAGATAAGTATCTAATGCATGCCTTCGAAGAACTTGGTGCCTTGGGGGTCCACCACATGCTCCGGACAACAGTCTACACAACATTCGCAACAACCGTCTACGTGAAAGAGCAAAAAATACACAACAGTGAATTCAGTACAGAGAAAATATTTAATAAATATGCATAAAAATTCTATGATGAAAATGCAATTTTTTGGCTCTATAATCATCTAATTTCGAGTTACGGAGCTTCCGAAACAATTCGGGAAAGTTTCGGATTAAATAGAAAATTACCCGAAAAAGAAAAACCTAAATAAACCCTAATTGGGCCGAACCATCTCTTCCACTACCAGCACCCTTTACCATAACTTCTGCTCGTTGCAAACCCACTGTACAAATAGCATCTATGGCTGTTCTTTGACCAGCATAGGGTGATGCTTTCTTGAGCTTTTGAATCCACAAGTACCTGCGGAGGACCAGAAAACCACCCAACCCTGTAGGTCTGTAACAGTTATAATGGTATTGTTGAAACTAGCTTGAACATGAATAACTCCTTTTGCTATTTTACGTGCACTTTTTCGTAAATTGAAACGCACATTCCTACGCAAACCAATGTGCATCAGTTTTTTATAAAGCTTTTGTCATATTTTATTGTCTCATAAATATGAGTTAGAAACGATTAAAAACTCTCTTATGGTGCGTGCTTCTTTTTTTACTGTACTACAAATTAACCCCAGCTATAGCTTAGGATAATAAGATTCCCCAAATCCTAGTGATTATTGAGATTCATCGGGCGTTAGTACTGGCACACACGTTAGACGGATATGATTCTGTAACTAATTTAGATGCCAGTATGCCAAATCAAGGAATGCTTTTCTTACTTGTAATCTACAGGCATGAAGTAATGGCATACACGTTAGACGCATGATTAGAGGGATGAGTATGGGCCGGTTCGTTGGGACCAGAAATTGTGTCCCAACTCCCAACCAGAGTTTTAAATCTCATTTTTGCCCCCAAAACCGTTCCAATATTCTACCGAGAAACCGTCAAAAACTGCTAATAGCCGTAAAAAAAAGTGAATGAATTTGAATTCAAATTCAAACGCAGTCGAGTGGTTTTCCTAGCGGTTTTTGGCGAGAAACCGTCGGTTTTAGCAGTCAACCGGCAGCCAAGAAATTACAGAAAATGTGAAAAATAGGTAAAATGGAAAATAAGTGAAAAATAAACATTCTTAAAAATCGTCATTATTTATAATATGCATCATGTGAATATGTAATATTGTGTAAAAAAAGTGGCATGACTTTTGTTAATTTTAAGATATTTGAAACATAGAGAACACATGATAATTACCCTTTATACATATAAATTCATAAATATGTATCTCATAATAAATTTCACATCAATCCGACAATCACACACATCAATGTTTGATTATTGATCTATTTCATCTGACTTGCCTTTTAAAGCGTCATGATCTATTTTCAAGACAGCAAAAAAATAGATAAAAAACTTAAACCATATGTTTTTTTAAAACGTAGATAAACCACGAAGCTGTCAAAGAGAAAAACAGAGCCTTCAGGAGAAACCGAAGGTGTACAACGGATTAATCAATCCGACCAGGCGATCAGTAAGCTCGACCCTTATGCCCCAGTCCCCGGCCATATGGTGGGCCAAGAGCAGCCAGACGAAGGTGAGGAGCTCCCCACCTCTGGCCAGCTGCGCCGCGTGCGCCTCCGGCCGCGACTTGCCAGCGGCGTAGACGAGGAGCCTCCCCCACATCTCCCTCAGCTCCTCCAGCGTCTGCCTCCCCGGCTCGGGCAAACCAATCCTCAGCTCCTTCTGGATCAGCTCGCCGGCGCTGCGCAGAATGTCGTCCTTGCCGCCGCCGCCGGCGCGCTCACTCATAACGCGGTCTCGCATGTGCTCCAGCGAAACATCTGGGCTGCCTGCGGCGACCTGCAGCATCGGGGCTGACGGGTGCGCGACAACGAGGTAGAACATGTAGTTGGACAGCTTCCGGCAGGCGCCGGCCAAAGCCGCCGTGGCCGCGCCGTCGTCGCCCGCCACGGCGTCCGAGCCGATGGCGCTTACCTGAATCTCCGTGACTATATGCAGCACCAGCACGAAGTAAGCAAAATCGGGGCTATTTTCGGACACGGCTCTCGTCAGGAACGGGCCAAGATTTTGCCACCGCTGTGGGTCTCTGCGCCATCTCATCTTCCTGGCGTCTGCGTTCTCTCGAATCCAACTCACACTGCACCGCGTGATGTCGTCGTCCACTGCCTCTAACCTCGTGTCGAGCAACGTGCTCACCCTTAACAATTTCTCGCCTCCGATGCCTGCAGCTTTGGTCATCTTCCTGACCGTGTCCATCACTCGTCCAGACAGATCAGCTGCCTCCTCGCAGCCCATGTAGCTCAAGAAACTGTACTGCCCCATGCTGCTCGACCAGAACGGCCTTGTCTCTGCCCATCCAGCGACGCCGCTGGAGAGAAGCAGCCAGGCTACGCCGGTGAGCCGACGATGCCCCCGGGCCTTCAGCCATTGCCAGATCCAAGGCGTGGCCATGAACATCGTAAACACTGCAGAAATCTCCAGGAGAAGCCCTCCGATGAGCAGCGTGTAGGTGACAGCAATGTCAGCTCTGCTGTACCGCTGCTTGTCGCTTACAGAGAAGAGCACCAGAGCAACAATGGCGGACACCTGAGAGACGCACCGGAGAATGATGCCACTCCTTGTCCGGACTCCGGAGCACCGCAGCCTGGTGTAGAGGTCATCGTACATCACGCGGAGCTGGACGTCCAAGAACTTGGGAAGGTTGTCGTCGTCGTCGATCTGCGTGTTTGCCTCACGGAAGCGCTGGGACTGCAGGTACATGCGTCCGGCAAAGAGACCTCGAATGGTAGGCAGTGAGCTGAGAGCAAAACAGTTATCGTATTGGTAACCGTGAAGCGTAGATAGGCCTGGAGTACTGTTCCTTCCATTGGAGCTCGCGATGGTTTTCAGATTGCCGTGCATAAGAGCCACTGTCCTCTCTCCATACTTGATGATTCCAGCGACGAACACAAGAACACCAGGAACTAGAATTTGCACGCCGTGATTCCCTGAGGATTTCCAGAAGGCAAACAGGGCTAGGAAGACTTGGATTACCAGATTCAACAAATGCCTCAGCCACAGGCTGTTGTCCTCCATGGCAAATGCAGTGATGGTGTCCTGTCCACCGAGATGAATGAGGAGAAAGGGCGCCCAGAAGAAAGCTAGCCGTCTGCTTTCCATGGGTTCATCACCACCATCTTCAGTGGCGATGCTCTCGCGTCGCGAGAGCAGGCCAAGGGCGTAAACTGCTACAAGGTCTGCCCCAAGATAAGCCGCCCAAATGATGCCTCTGAGCAATTTGTTTGTGCTACATCGCCGAAGGCTACCAGTGCAGAAGAGGAGCACCTGTAGCATGAAGCTGAGAAGCACAAGCAGATGGATCTCCCACTTCGTACATAGTTGCAGCATGTTCTGCATGGCTATATGGATTTCCAAACTTGCTGACTCCCTGATCATATGGATAAAGCATGTACATTATAGTGTGCCTTAATTATTTTTTTTTAAAAAAAAACTCTTTTCGTGTGAATGAAGCTACCTATATATTTCATGATCGATAAATGGTACTCTCGACCTTTTCATGACCAGGGTACCCTGCTAGACAGTTGAAAAACGCTGCTAGCCACAAACCGCTCGGTTTGCGCAGACTGGGTTGTAATTTGGCGGCCCAAACACCCAATTCATCGGTTCATGGAGTTGTTTGCCCACGTCAAATTGCCTGTGACTTGAGGTTCACTTTTGCTGTTTTCTCTTAATAATTGCAAATGAATCCGAGTGGTTCACCCCTCATCATGTGTTCTCGTGACTCCCATCTCCAGACGAACCCCATTCGCGACTCCCCGACCTCCCTGGCTTACCCAGGCTCACCGAAAATCATGACTATATAGGGTACATATGACGATGTAGAATTATCATAGCTCAATTTGGTGGATTTTTGTACATGATTGGATATGGAAAGGAGGGATTTGATATAGATTAGCTATTTTACATTTTTCTTTTGCAAGATTGGCATTTTTGTAAAATTAGAACATATATAGTTAAAAATTTGGTCAAAAAAAATAAAATCGCAGGGACACAGAAGTCAAATGGAGAAAAATGTGTGAAATTTAAAATTTACAAAACAGTGTGCAATTAGAATACTCTAACTTGTTTTTTTCCGTATAAAATGGACAACATAGCATTTCTGAGATGGTTTTAATGGGCCCTCCTAGTTTAGGGGCACATAGAGTTGCACACCAGGCACATGCCCCCTGGCCCTCCGGAATAGACATTGAACAAACATCAACATTCAACACAACCAGTACTACTAGCAAATATTTGGATTTCCGTGAAAGTTTTATCATATTTTAACAAAAAACCAAGCAATGTTTCAGCGATCCAACAACGAAGGCGCAGATTGTCGTGCTTACACGTCCTAGACTCCTAGCACATCGATCTTCCACAGGATCTACTCATCTACCCTACGCTAGCACGCAAGAATTACACAACCGAATCCAGAAAAGGCTTGCGATTTCACCAAGAACGAGCAAGTAGGCAACACTGATCTCCCAAATAATCACTACAACATGACAACTACATATATTCACATACACAGTTGTAACAAAAGCTTTGCAACACGTACCGGCTGATCAAGGCAGGCTGAAGCCTCCCAGATTACTCCAATCGAGTGGATTCCAGATAGCATTAGCGATGAAGAATGAGGGACAATCTTGCTAGGAAGTCTCCTTGGCAGGCCAGCACGTTGGGATCTGTATGAAATTAAGACAATAATCAAACGGTTAAAAAAAAACCCTCGTCATGCATGCTATTCTATTCCATTCTGTACCAGCTATAGATAATAATCATTATATTTCGGGAGGCTAAGTACTTTATTCTGTAGTCTCTACAAGGATAGAAGTGAGACTTTTACTAGGAACTATTTTATGGAAGTGAGATTCGTCAAACGAAAAAATATTGGCGCGCACGATACGTGGAGCCTTCAATTACAGCGTGTCATGATCTGATCGAGGAGTGCAACTTGTGATCTCTGCTCTGCTTAGGCGAATGATTAAGAGGCAGAGGTAATTCCCTAGAGGATACACACTTTCGTTAAGAGCATACGAGCGTACATTTTTATATTTATCTGAACTAATATGGTGACCCTCGCACTTATGTGTGGATATATTGTTAGTTTGCAGTTAGATGTAATTAGATTCATATAAAACATTTTCAAATGTAGAACTCATAGTCTAAACCAACTGTAGATCTATAATTTTTTTTATAAGACTAATATATTTACATGTTTATACTATTTTTTTGAATAAGACGAATGGTTAAAAGGCGTCTCCAAATGTCAACAGTGAACTACAATTTGGAATGGAGGGAGTAGTATATTCGACAGTAAAGATAGGGTTGGCATCCAAGCAAACTTCTAATTTTATCAAACTCCAACTCTTATGCACCATATTAAGTATATTTTTATTAAATAGATAAAATTATTATCCTCAAGCTATTGATGTGAAGTAATGGCGGCACACTCATATTCTCCATATGCTCATGTCGAGTTGATGACTACTTCTCACAACATCATCTCAAGGATCAAATATGATGTCGAGCGTGGATGATTGGATTCAGTTGGTCTTCTTCATGTGACACAATAAGAAGTGCTTATCTCCATAAGTTGCAGGTGATTTTTTTGATTGATCTACTTGAAGTAGGAGCCTTCAAAATAAATGTGCAAAGCAGAGTTGATCGGATACATCCGGACGTGAAGCATGTGTTGAGACTAAAGAGGAATCTAATTTGGCTCAAAACCTTACATGATGGTATGGTGTTCAAAGTTGATGATAAGAAGACCATGAAGATCATAAAAAGGTGAAAAGGTTGTGATGATCGAGGAGAGGACGACGCCACGTGCGTGTACATGCTACAAGGGGAATTGAGAATTCAAAGTGCAGGGAGTATTGTGACATCCTCTATTTTGTCGTATGTCACTTGTATTTTCAAAACCCTAAAATAAAATAAAAGGGAATTGTTATATACAAAACCCTAGTTTAAACTAATTTAAATTAGGTTTAAGCCAAAACACTAGAAAATCTTTTTGAAAAATTCTGGAAACATTCCCATAAATCTTAGAAACCATCATTTAGCTACTCTCCAAATTTCAAGTCCAAAGCCCAAGGCAATCTCATGATCCCATGAAGTGTTGCCATTATACCGGGATCTCGTCAAACCCATGAAATGATGAGCAAATGTAGGAGAATCAATCCCAAACTTGGAGGATGGTTTTTAGAGGCCGAAATATATCCAAAGCCAGAAGTCCAAGTCAAAATTTGCGGATTTGCGAAAATTCCCAATTTGGGGAAGTCCTAAATCTACTCGGATTAAAATTTAAGCCCAATTCAAATTCTACCCAATAAGAGCCTGCCCTAGGTCGATCAACACAGTATAAATACACCCCAAGACCCTCCTCACCTCCACAACTCGTGCAAATCGCAGATACAAACCCTAGCCATCGAAAACCCTAGCCTCGAGTTGGTTTTCTAGGTAGATCTCTCTGTGCCTTGTCCAAACCTGAGTGCAGATACCTCCATTGTGTAGAGCTCGTCGAGACGGTCTAGATGGATGCTTGGTTCATTGATTTGGGTGAAGATTTGCACAAAATAGGGATCGTCGGAGCTTCGGGCCGTGTCGCCACCAGCGACATCTCCAACCGCGCCCGCCCCGCCTTTTCCGCCCACAAGCGTCGCGCCGCCACCTAGCCTAGCCCGCCGCCGCTTCGGCACACGCCATGCCATGCAATGCCGGCCACCCCCCGTAGCGCCCCCTGTCCGCTCGCGCCGGGCCATGCCACGTATCGGACGCCGCGGCTGCCGCGCGCTGCGCCCGCACCGCTTCTCGCCCGCTCGCGCCGCCGCCCAGCCCCGCGTCGCCACATGGTGAAGCCACGCCGCCGCTGCCCCCGCGCCCCCACGGGTCTGCCGCGCCCGCGCCCTCGTCCGCTCCTTCTATCCCGTGCCGACACGTACCGCCCGCGCTGCGCAGCCGTTCTGTCCGATCGGTCCGGTTCGGCCGGTTAAATCGGTTTATTATTTTCTGTCTTTTCTGATTTTCTCCAAACTTCCAGAATTTATTTAGGGAGCATCAAAACTGCAAATTGGATGATTCCAGAGCCATTAAATCCTATAAATATTCCAAAATTTTATATATTTATTTGAGATATATGTTCTGCTGATGATTTTTCTGTTCTTATGCATTTGCATTTACCTGTAAATAGTCCGTGTTCGCGCTGTTTGGCGTTTTTCTAGAAGTTTTTCGAAGGAGGTTCGCAAGACCCGGAGTACTACCAAGGCAAGATAGATTGCATCTTGCTCTCCTATTTTGCAAAACTCATGACCTGTTAACTATTTTATTTATTTTCTAATGCATGAATTGATAGGAATGGTTAGAATCCTATTTATTTACACTGAGTCATCTACCATACGAATTTAGCCTATTTATTGTTGCCTTAATTATTTTCCTAGTCTATCCTTGTGCATACATGCTAGTGCTTGTGGGATATTAGTTGTTAGGTTATTCATCATTTAATTATCTTGTGACTTGGTATGGTTGGAGGTGCTGACTTACTTTAATAACCTAATCAACTAAAGCCTATTTGGCATGAGTTGACTAAAAGTGGCAAGTTGAGTGGTTTTGTGGAATGAGGATTGTGGTTGTGGTTGTCACCTTGGTCTAAGGACCCTTGACGTGTGTTTATCTGGCCAAACCATACAAGCACAACCATAAGTGCTAGCTCTAGCATGTCGATCAACATGTGCTAGTCCTGACTTAGTAGTTAGGAAAAACTGTTAACACACTTTACTTTAAAAAAAATCAGGATGCGGTCCGTCGGCTCAAGAGGGGGACCCGAGGTGTCGAAACCTTGGAGGGGGGTTTCGGTGTTAACAAAAGGAATTAATGAATCGCCTTGTATCGTTACTTGGTCTGGGCTCCTAAGGAAGAGCTAAGACATAAAAATACCACAGGCTTATGGGTAAAGTGTTCTACACTCTGCAGAGGTTAAAACTATGATGATAGCCATTTCCATGGTCGTGGGAGGGGAGGAAGGTCGTACATGGTAGTCTCATGTGTCATCTAATAACATAATGGGTTGGTTTTGTTTGGGTTTTTCGAGGTTTGTGTTGTTCTGCAGAGGGGCTTTCGAAGCCGAGCTTGGTGTGTTACTTTGAAAATCTTATTATTAATTGTTCAACAAATGTTTTCACAACAATTTAATTAATTTGACTAGAATATGTGTTTATGCAAATAGCCATCCTATTCATTATAAGGATTCTTACTGGGTAGCCGTGTACTCACTATACAAACCACGGATATATCTTTGTTCAGGATAAGACTCAGGTCTGGTTTGCCCACAGGATCAGGAGGATTCTGTACCGGATTTCGACCAAGATTAGCTGTTGCTCAAGGGTTGGATTAGAGAGCATCGTCATATTTTATTCCACTGCATTTATTTGGACTTCTGCACTCTGAACTATATTGTATGGTCTTATTCGAACTATTGTAATAAGTGGTTGTGCTACAATTACTTCTGCATTAATATGTAATTTTCATAGTTAAATATGATTGTGTGATGATGTTCGACAATTGTCACTCATGAGTTGCTAGCATTGATCTCTGGGACTAGCAATCGATCAAGAGTGGATCCTGGTGAAGCCGGGGTCATGACAAGTATCGTTGAAGGTGGAGCGGCTGACCCGGATGTTACCAAGTCGGCGTTTGTTTCAAAAGACGGTGGGTACAAGGAGGTGGATTTGTTGGGCTGTTAGACATGAGTTGTGAAGGAAGCAACCAGAGGCCAGATACAGGATTCGCACAAGACGCTGGGACAACTTTAAGGTGGAGAAGACCATATTCTCCAAGGTGGAGTTTGTTAGGTTTTGTGTCGAATATGTGTATGAGGAGGGTTATAATTATATTCTATGTTGTAATAAGCAAGGTTCGTTTAGAGTAGGAGTCGAACTCTTGTTTAGGCCTCCGCTATATAAAGGGGGGCAACCCTGGTGTAACCCATGACAACGACTGCATAATATTAGCATAGGTCTGAGATGGTCAGCGGCCGGCATGTGGTCGTGACCTGGCAGCCGGCATGTTGCGGTATTATATGGATTGAGGAGGAGCGTCCATAATCAGAGCCTCGCAGATGTAGACGAAATCTGGATTGCGTTACCAAACATCATGTCTCCTGATGTCGTTCGTTGTCTTACATTGACGTAAATCCTAACAAGAATCCTTAATTCTAGGAATGGAAGATATTTTTAAAAAAATGTAAGGATAAAACTTATGAAGCTGATCTTTCCAAGAGTTACTCAAAACTTTCCCATTGTCCATTGGCGTATAACAGATAAAACTGTGTACGGGCCCTCCCATCAGGGTGTTAACTTGTTGACTTTAGATAGACCCTGGATTCGCCTAATGACAATATCCCCAATTTGAAGATCCCTTGGCCTCACTGTTTTTGCTGCGTGTCCACACAAATTTTGTAGGTAAGCTGTTGAGCGTATTAAAATTGGGAGCCTATACGGTACGGTGGTCCGTTCCATTGAAACTAACGGATGAGCAAAAGGACAAAATAGATGACATCATCATGAACCAACCTAAAACTACATGAACCAACCTAAAACTACATGAACCAACCTAAACCTACATGAACCAAGCTGAACCTACCTGAACCTACATGAACCAAGCTGAACCTACCTGAACCAAGCTGAATTTCCCATGAAGCTATCTGTTTTTTTACCAGAAAATCCTAAATCAACATGAATTTTATATGAAACTATCTGAACCAACCTGAATTTCCCCTGAACCTAGCTACTTCCTAACCTGAAGCATCCAGAACCAATAAGAAATTCCTATGAAACTAGCTGAAACATGCTGAACCAACTTGAATTTCTTATTAAACTAGCATAAACAATCTGAACCAAACTGAATTTTCCATGAAGCTATCCGCATTTTTTATCAAAAAAAATCCTAAACCATCATGAATTTTCTATGAAAACTATCTGAACCAACCTGAATTTCACAGGAACCTAGTTGCTTTTTTACATGAACCGACATGAACCAACAAGAATTTCCTATAAAACTAGCTGAAACATCATGAACCAATATGAATTTTTAATGAAACCGGCTGAAACATCTTGAACCAATCTAAATTTTCTATTAAACTAGTTGAAACGACCTGAACCAAGCTAAATTTTTCATGAAGCTATCTGCATTTTTATCAGAAAAATCCTAAACCATCATGAATTTTCTATGAAAACTATCTGAACCAACCTGAATTTCACAGGAACCTAGTTGCTTTTTTACCCTGAACCGACATGAACCAACATGAATTTCCTATTAAACTAGCTGAAACATCCTGAACCAATATAAATTTTTTATGAAACCGGCTGAAACATCTTGAACCAATCTAAATTTTCTATTAAACTAGCTGAAACGACCTGAACCAAGCTAAATTTTCCATGAAGCTATCTGCTTTTTTTAACAGAAAAATTCTGAACCAACGTGTATACATGTAAATTAGATCCCTCTCGCGTGGGCTCTGAACGTGTGCGCGCCTCGATCTGCGTGCCTACGTAGCTAGGTTAATTAGATCGCAGCAAGAAGAAGAAGAAGAAGGAGGAGGAGGAGGTTAGCTCAAGAGAAGCTAGCATACACGTGGTTGCTTCGCGTCTACGGATTAAGCTTAGTTAATGGAGTCGTGAGAGTAATGTTAAGCACGTACTCCGTAGCTCGTGTGTCTGGTTTGTGCGTGCTGTCGGTCGGCAGCTCGGGGCAGCGCTCATGGCTGCGGCGGCGGAGCGGAGCGGCCGGTGCGAGGCTTCTCCCTGTGCTACGCGCTTGATTTCAGTTCTTGGACTTCTCGTCGTTGTGGTCGTCGGAGGTTTGCCCGTCGCCGGCACGGAGGCGCCGATCGCCAATTTGACGTCGTCATCCTCCTCTCACCCCACGTAGGCGCCGGCGCCAGCGAGGGCATCGCCCACCGACGTCACCGCGGAACGCGCGCAGAAGGTATCGGCATATCGCCTGAGCCGGCCTGAGAGATGGTGAGGTCGCGGGCTCGCCCACGCTGTCGCACATGGGGGCAAGCGAACGGCGGTCACAGAGCTCATCCGTCTCAGCCAACGGGGACAGACGTCCGTCCTGTAACATTTCTGATTAAAATTTGCTCACCTCCTTTTTCTATGAGGTCTAGGTCAGAGTTGCCGCTCCTCTGCTTGGTCAATTTTGTTGACCAAATCAATTCTCGCAGGGCCAAGAGTGATCTCAGCCGTTAAAATTATACTGCGCCCCACTGCCGTTGTGTGTTTAAACCGCGTTTAATGGCTTAGTTTTTACTGCTTAAATTAAAACTGAAAAAAAAATCAGCTGGATCACCAATCGTTTCGCCCGCACCGGAGAAGAACCTCCGTGGATTGGATAAGACCAAACTCCCAACGTGCGGCGACTGGTCAAGCGACATTCGCTCCGCATCTGGGCCCCGCTCTGCTGCGTGGGCAGCAGGCCCATAGGGCAGGGCAGAGGCCGCGGGGCCCGGTCCAAGGCACAGCTGGTACTGGTAGGAGTTTAGGGTAGAGGGTACTTTAGAAGAGCCTGTTGGAGACAACCTCAGCTGGTAAAATTATACTGCGTCCCTCTGTCCTTGTGTGTTTAAACTGCGTTTAATGGCTTATTCTTTACCTCTTAAATTTAAACTGAAAAAAAAATCCAGCTGGATCACCAGTCGTTTCGCCCGCACCGGAGAAGAACCTCCGTGGATAAGACCAAACTCCAAACGCGACTGGTCAAGCGACATTCGCTCCGCATCTGGGCCCCGCTCTGCTGCGTGGGCAGCAGGCCCATAGGGCAGGGCAGAGGCCGCGGGGCCCGGTCCAAGGCACAGCTGGTACTGGTAGGAGTAGTAGGAGGAGCATGACAGGACGTCCACGGGGCCCAGAACAGCCCAAAAGCATGCAGGCCCCGGCGAGAATCGTTTTCGGATCATGGGCTCCCCCCCAAGGGCCTTTCTTCCTTTTTCTTTCATCTCACGATGAAAGGAAAAAGGTTGCCGTTGCAGCGTTTCTTGGATCATGCAACTTAGGTGCAAGCCAGTGACTCTGTAAAAAACATTTTTCTTCATGGCTTAAAAAGATTGGAGGTGCAATGATTGTGCTGTGGTGATTGGACATTGATGTCCACTTTGATTCACGTTTTAATTTGATTTTATTCGTTGAGAAAATATATATTATTTTTATATAGACTATTATAACAATTTTATATAATTTTTAGGACTTTGTGTGGTTCTTTTTTTACTCTTTTTAAAGGTCTTAACTTTTGACTCAACCAAACTGGATTGAACCGAAGCGCGTATCAAAAGGACCGGAGTGGTCCTATCTAGTTGGTACATTATAAATTGCTACTTTTGCTCGTGGTGTGACTTGAGCACAGCAGTAAATTTACGAGCTACCAGTGGCGGAGACAAGGGGGGCTGGCAGGGGCCTGGCCCTCCTATGATCTATGTGCAACGCTAAATACTACTCATGTAGGATGTTGTATCAAACTTAAGCCCATATAATTAATTTATGACTAATTTCAGTTCTAAAAAGTATGCTATTAGTATTGATTAAACATACTCTCCCAACTAATTTATTTTATAAGACTAGCATAGTTCTTTGAAGTTTTCTTTTCAAAGAAAATGACTTTAATTTATGAATTAATATATTTCCAAGCACATTACATGTTATAGCAAATATACTAAGTTACGTACTATATATGCAATAATATTGTTAGTGCACAATATTTCGATATGTTTACCAAAAATTCGCAGAACGCTTCTTGACGTTCACTAATATACATTTGGGGCTTGACTAATTGTAGCTCATATTGCTTATTTTTATTAGCTAGTTATCACCGTGCCCAATATGAACATAATTGTATTATTGGTATAACATTTTTCTATAATTTTTAGGACTTTGTGTGGTTTTTTAAAATCTTAAAAATATTTTCATAGTAATTTTTAGTCTTTTCTGACAAAGGTCTCAACTTTTGACTCAACCAAATTGAATTGAACCGAAGCGCGTATCAAAAAGACCGGAGTGGTCCTATTTACTCCATATAGACTGTGGTAATTAAGCTGAATAATCATTTTTAATGGCTAGCTATGGCCTATGGTTCCTACTTCTTAATTGCATCTCTCCACAGACTGTAATCTACACTATTGTTTAACTGAAACCTCCTTGACTTTCTTAAAAAAAAAAACTCCATGTGTTTCAATAAACTAGCTTGTTGTACCTCCAAGGTCTAAACTGCGCAATGCTCTTGTGGTCTCTCGGTCCACGACTCCGTATGTAATACCATCAGCATTATCTAAAAAGAAAGCTAGGATGTACCTAGCGATGTTTACACGCCACGAGTTTCGTAAAGCACAAGTGTATTTTGGATTGTTTTTAGAATTTTTTTGAGATTTTCCTCAATTTTTTTGGTTTCTTTGGATTTTTTATTATTTTCTAGAATTTTTCTATTTTCTAAGTCATTTTATAGAGGTCAACATTTTTAATGCTTAAATTCATTTGTGGACCCTCACCATTATTTTTTTTTGTTACATTTTAGATTTTTTCATTTTTATATTTTTTCCCTGGAGGGAGTGACGTGGCAATCCCTAGTTGCGCCACGTGATGTAACAAGGATGTAACAAAGACATAGCCAGACACATACAACAATCCTCGGGACCACGTCTAGGCTAAGTGGCAGCCCCTGTTTGCGCTTCCTAATGAGGCGTTGATGGGGCCACTAGCACCATTGGTCGGTTGTTGACTACTTACTATCATGGGATTGCTCGTCATCATGGGACTTGTAAGGATCCTAGGCCGAGAGGGGGCTGAATCGGCTCTTTTCAAATTTTACTTCTATCAATTCGCTTGCTTAGTTAGTCAAATTAGGAACCCAAGCTATCGACAGATTTAGAGTCTAATCACGGAAGCGTTCACAAGCAAGCACAAGCGACTACTAGGAGGCTCGATGGCACTCACATTCATTCGATTAATTCAATGTGAGGAAGTAAATGGGTGAGACGAGGAGACGCAAACCGAGTTGTTTACCGAAGTTCGGTGCTCAACACATGAGCACCTACGTCTCCGTTGAGGAAACTTCTCACACAGAGAAGTCGGGACCCTTTCGTCCCTAGCCCTCAATCCACTCGTGGTAGCTCTTTACCAACACATGGTAGGCGAGCTCCAAACCTTCACACGGAGGCGAGTTCCCTCACACGCGAGAGTTCTCACACCCACGGCGCCGACACACGGCACCGACCACCGACACACGGTGGGTTTCACCTCAACACATGAGGTACCCCCAACACATGGAGGATTTGGATCCGACACACGGACACCTTGGCACCTCCGACACACGGAGATGGCCGCCGACACACGGCGGACTTTGCACACCCCGACGAACGGAGAGGAAGCACCGTGGGAAGCACGGTGACCTTCACGAAGAAGGGTTTGCTTGCGGTACGCTTGATGAAGCTCGGCAACGACGAGTTGACACAATATTTATTATTTTTATAAAGACTATTATAACATTTTTCTATAATTTTTAGGACTTTGTGTGGTTTTTTAAAATCTTAAAAATATTTTCATAGTAATTTTTAGTCTTTTCTGACAAAGGTCTCAACTTTTGACTCAACCAAATTGAATTGAACCGAAGCGCGTATCAAAAAGACCGGAGTGGTCCTATTTACTCCATATAGACTGTGGTAATTAAGCTGAATAATCATTTTTAATGGCTAGCTATGGCCTATGGTTCCTACTTCTTAATTGCATCTCTCCACAGACTGTAATCTACACTATTGTTTAACTGAAACCTCCTTGACTTTCTTAAAAAAAAAAACTCCATGTGTTTCAATAAACTAGCTTGTTGTACCTCCAAGGTCTAAACTACGCAATGCTAGCTCTTGTGGTCTCTCGGTCCACGACTCCGTATGTATACCGTTAGCATTATCTAAAAAGGAAGCCAGGATGTACCTAGCGATGTTTACGCACCACGAGTTTCATAAGGCACAAGTGTATTTTGGATTGTTTTAAGATTTTTTTTGAGATTTTCCTCAATTTTTTGGGTTTCTTTGGGTTTTTTTTTATTTTCCAGAATTTTTCTATTATTTCCTAATTCATTTTATAGAGGACTAGAGGTCAACATTTTAATGCTTAAATTCATTTGTTTACCCTCACCATTATTTTTTTGTTACATTTTAGATTTTTTAAAGATTTTTCTAGGTTTTTTATTTTTTTTCCTTGGAGGGAGTGACATGGCAGTCCCTAGTTGTGCCACGTGACGCAAGAAAGATGCGGGCCAATCGGATCTGTCTGAAGGAACCCCTTCCCCCAAAAAGATCAAGGCGCAGCGACCACCAGACCCAATCCGATGACGGTCGAACGTCGTCTAGAGAAGCACAAAGACATAGCCGGACACAGATAACAATCCTCGGGACCACGTCTAGGCTGAGTGGCAGCCCCTGGTTGCGCTTCCTAATGAGGTGTCGATGGGGCCCACTAGCACTATTGGTCGGTTGTCGACTACTTACTATCATGTGATTGCTCGTTATCATGGGACTCATCGCTGAATGAATTTTTCACATCTTCATGGAGCCTCTTGCTAATTGGCTCCGAAAACAGGTGCATAGATAGCAGTAGCTAGATGGGTCATAGGTGGACACCAGGGTTGCACGGGGGACAACCATGGTGATCATGGCGAGGCTAGTGGAGATGATGGCGAAGCAGGTGGAGAGGGAAACAATGAGGAGGGTGGAGACTATAGTCACGACCATGTTGATGTGGGCGATTAGACAATAACACAGATCTAGGAGGAAGTTGGAGAATAGGTATCAAGAGGAAATATAAGACTGAACCTTGAGATGAGTCTAGATGGGTTGCACGATTTTTCAGGGTACTTGACTTAGACGTGGCCTTTGTCGCCAACCAACTTACAAGGTGTAATATAGATCTAACAAGATTAGAAATGAATTATGCAAAATCTTACCATGGTCTGTACTATACAACTAAATATATGCGATAAGATTGTAGATGGATTGTGCTAGAGCTTACCATGGCTAGTATGACGCGACTAGGTATTCATACAAGATTGAAAATGAACTCTATTTAAGTTTACCTAGCCAATATGACTAGAGATTGGTGGCGACGACGGTAGGCGTGCACACTGACACTTCCTACTAGGGCAGCGATGAGGCCTACTGGCACTGCTGGTTGGCCGTCAACTCCTTGCTGTCACGGGGCTAGTTTCCATAGTGGGGCTTGTTGCTAGACAACTTCGCATCCTCATAGGGCTTATTGCCAACCGGCTCTAGAAACGGCGGTGTATATCATGGTGAACACTAGGGTTGCACTAGATAACCATGTCGATCATGGTGAGGCTAGTGGAGATGATGACGGTGAATTGGGTGGATGGGGCAAGACCGAGGCGGGTGGAGACGGCAACCATGACTTTAATGTGGGAGATTGGACCATGGCAGAGATGTAAGAAGAATTTGAAGAATAGGGATCAAGAGGAATGATGTAGGACCAAACCGTGAGACGAGGCTAGACGTGTTACCTTATCTTACAGTATTTTTTTACGTAGATGCCTCCTTCGTCATGGACAAACTTATAAGATTATAAACATATATAGCTCTAACAACATTAGAGGCGAATTATGTATTGTACTATATATATACAATGAAATATGTGAAATAAAGTATGGCCATTCATCTTCTGGCTGCCTCTGCCTTGCTAGCTCCGTATTTCTACTCGTCACTGTGCCGTATAGTACTAGAAGCCAAATCCAAAACAGCTCGCTAGGACAAATTTTTTTTCACCAAACATTCGAAAACATAATAGATAGATAGATAGATAGGCCGTGTATATATATAGGCCGTGGAATCTCGGGGTTCCCGATCAGGAGTAGAAGACGTGTTTGTCCGCACGAGAAGGTTGAAAATACGCCGATTGTATTGGAGGTGTCATTTCGCTGGTTAGTACCACAATACGGCTTCTTCTAGCAATCCACCACCACAGTACTGTTTGGTTGGTGTCTAGTATTTACATCGCAATTAAACTTAGCCAAATGTTTGTCTGGTTATTAAAGACGAATGCCTTGTTGACCAAGTATCAATTGAGAAAGAAAGGTTGGGGGAAATTTTATCTGTGAATTTTGTAATGATCTTGAAACATCAAAGCACTTGATTTTTAATTGTCATGTAGCAGAGTTGACTTGGGGTCTGCTAGCAAAAAGCTTTGGGGTTAATTGGATTCCGATGAACCTGAATCAGTATGTGAAATGGGGAAAATGCATCATCCTCTATCAGAAAAACCTAAGATTCATGGGTTTAGCGGCCACTTGCTGGGCTTCATGGTTGTTAAGAAATCAATCCTTCTTTGACAAGAGACAAATTAGGTACCCCCTAACAGCTATTTACATGTGTTCTCTATTGAAATATTGGACAGGACTGATCAGGGTCGATGAAAAAGGGCTTCTGAAGATGGGCATTGAGGGCATATTCAAGAAAGTTAGTAGCCCGAAGTGGAAGCCGGGAACTGATGTTTGATCCTTCTGCTGTCCTATTGTGTCTAGCATATTTTTTTTCTCCTGCCTGTTGTGCTAGCTGATCCTCAGGGGATGGAGGTCTGGGTTTTTGGTACTTTGTTTTGTTGGTTAAAAAGGTGTAGAGCTTGGTGCTGTGCCTCCTCCTCTATGCTGGTTGTTCTGCTGGTGGTTCCGAACTACTTGTCACGCTTTTGTTGCTTTCGTTTCTAGCTTAATGGCAATGGAGGCGGGGCATCCTACCCTTTGTCAAAAAAAAGACTTAGCCAAATGTAGAATGGTACGTAAACATTTTACTGTGACAAGAAAATTGAGGTACCAGCAATATGTGACAAAAACCAAACATATGATGTATGGGACACCGGGCTACGAAAAGTATGTTAGGTTATTCTCGAGCGGTACTTTATCTGATTATCCGTGTATGTCCGTGGGATTGATTTTTTGACATATATAATTGATATAAATTTTAAAGAATCTTAAATGAACTAATTAAACTTTTTTTAAATATTAGGAGCTAATCATAACAACTTAAATTCGCTTTTACAAGTTCTAAAAAAGATCTATATATCTAGTCAAGATATGTAGATAATCATATATGGTATGGCTTAAGAACAACCTATTAGAGCATGCACACAATGCTATAAGGGGCTGTCATGTCATTTATAGACAACATTCTTTTTATTGATATAGATAACTTTAAAGACAATTTGTGCATTGATATACTATATAATACAGGTAATAACTCTTATACAGACAGCTCATACCTCCTATATGTTACAATTACCGACAACATTAAGGATAATTCTCTAGGTACCATACTCTCTCATCACATGGTCACGCAAGGCCTGGTGCGTAGATGTCATGCCATGGCTACAAAGCATAGATACCAACTACAGAGGCCATGTCTTAATTTGCAGTGCCCACCTCAGGGTGGTCACCATCGATCGAACGTAGCGCTGCTTTCCGCCGTAATCCCCGCGCCAGTCCGGGGTGGCGCGCGGGGCCCGCGGGGCCAAAACGGAGAAATAAGCTGGACGGACGGAACGGCCGGCCGGCGGGAGTCCACATGTCCGGCGCTCGGTCGCCGGCTGCTTCCTTCCAAGACTCTCGTCTCGTCTCTTCTCTCACCGTCACCGATGGGTAGTTTCCACGCGTGCCACTCGTCACGCTCACACTACCCTGACGCGCCAGGCCATGCATATATGTCCCCGTGCGTTCCACCGTGGACCAACGCACTGCGCGAGAATTGCACCAACGGGCGCATATTAATTTTTTTATAAATATACTTTGTTTTGTGCCATATTCACTGCCTAAATGCTATTGCTATGCATGTCTTCTGCATGGCAAGAGCTACCCGATTACGGACGGGCCTGGAAAAATAAGCCAATCAACGGTGGCTTTCATTTGGCCGTACGTGGAAGTAGTTTCGGAGTAACTTAATCCACTATATATATTTGTAAAGGAGAATAAAACGTAGACACTAGATATAAAAATACTAGAAATTCCCATGTTAATAAAAAATATTAAAAATTATGACGTAAATCAGAGAAAAAAATATTTGCACCATCAATTAAAATGGATCGGATTATAACGTCTTAAATTAAAAGAAAGGGTTCAGACCTATTACAATTATAAAATAAATAATAAGAAATAAAAAATAAAAATAATACAAAATAGAGTTCATATCATGTTAAAAAGGAAGACTTTGTATCAACCATAAAAATGCATACATTCATAATAAAAAAATGTCCATATAAGGTTAAAGATTAAAACAAATTTAGACACGCACATGCGTCGGATACCCTGCTTGTTAAACTTAATTAAGAAGAAATACGATTTACTTTTTATCCAATTTTTTTTTACTATCATGAAGCCACCACTAAACTTAATTAGTCAGGTCTAGTTGGCTCATGTCTTGGCCTGATCCAACCATCCCTCATCGGGGATTCAACAACAATGCCCCATAGGGAAGCTGGGAAGTGAGAGTTGTGGCAAGGTGCAGGAGTGGGAGAAACTCTAGGAAGGGCGCATGGGTTTGGGGAATATGGATGAGAGAGAGGGGTTGTGTAACATTACTGTTTTGTAATTGTTTATAGTGTTTATACAACTTACATAAAATAACAAAATTTCACTGATGGCTCTAAACAGAACACATAAATCTTCGGTGATGGCACGTGAATTTCAACTGAACACAAGATATATTATCAAAAAAAAAAATTTGAGCGAGGTGGTAACTGAGAAGATGTTAGATCAAATTCCGCCCTTTTGCAGCAGGTAGGTTAGATCGAATTCGGCCGATCGACTACCTGCAGGAGCTATTTTACTATTTCCCCCCTGAAAAGTACATACAAAGATCCTCCTTTCCCGGTGCATAGTTCACCCAAGTCCCAACAAGCTTGATTGGTACGATGGTGCATGCTACCACATCACCACATTGCATGCGCCCCTCCTCGATCCTGAAAGAGGGCAAGATTTCTTAGTGCCGAGACTGTTTTATGTTATCCAGGTTGATCTCCCTAGGATCGCTCTCGTTGCCTCTAGTTCCCTAGCTAGCTAGAAAGCGGAGTATGTAGCAAAGCTGCGTTGTTTTCTCTTCGGGCCCCCCTCTTATGATGTCAACTCGTGTGTTCCTCCTCCTCTCCCCCCCTTTCAGTTCCTTTCATAGACAAAACGTCTTTCACGAGCGCACATCACACTGCCCTCTTTTCAGTGTCCCATGATAGTTTTGCTGGAGGAAAGAAGCACAGGCTAATGATGGCCGCAATATGGGTTCTTGTAATTGGGCGTCGTCACTGAAAGGAGGGCAAGCGCATTGCCCATCGGCAGACCTAGCTCCTCCCGAGCAAAGTGTATCTTTCCTGTCCGTTGAGCGCTGCTGTGACTTTCCAGCTGGGTTTGTTTTTAGCTTAAAGTTGAGTTCAGCTTTACTGTAGCAAATTTTGTTATTTTGGTATAGTCTGCGTGTTGTACTAATTTGCAATGATTTTTTCCATGGATTTTAGTAGTTCTAAATATTGTAAAAACTATTTTTTAATTAATTATTCTTTTAGAATTATTAGAACACTTTTAAGAACACTCAATTTTTGCTACAGTTAAACTCAACTTTACTTAACGCTGAAACAAACAAGCCTTTAATGTGAGGGCATTTACAATAGGAAGTACCGCAAGAGTTGACTAGTATATTTAGTTTTAACTTCTCAGCTAGAAAGATTACGTTGGCCATGCTATTCAGTGTAGCATAAGGCCTTGTTCCTTTCAGCGTATTACTGTAGCAAATTTGAGAGCCCTCGAAAAGAGGTCTAAAGATTATAAAAAAAATAATTAAAAAATAGTTTTATGATTTTCGAAAGGACTACTAAAAGCCACGAAGAAATCGTTCAATTATCACAACATATAGGCTATATAAAAATAACAAAATTTGCTATAGTAATATGCAACGGCACGATACGCCAAAAAGAACAAGGCCTAAGAGCATGTACAATGGTTGAGGCAGCAGTTGTCTCTAACTATTGCCATGTCACCTAGGGATAATATTAGAGATAACATATACAATGGTAGAAATGTTTGCAAGTTTTTATAGGTAATTTGCTCACACACATAGTTTCGGCTCAAATATCAATGCACAGTCTCTCTTCTCCACATTATTAATTAGCTGACATGCCACTGACTAGATATGGCTTAGAGACTGCTGAGTTGTACTGTTGTACATGCTCTTTGGCTCTAAAACAAAGGCAAGTGTAAACTTATTTACAAACTCGTTTATTACTGCAAGAGGAGTTGAGCACCAACTTGCTAGATCTATCTATGCGGCCGTACTAGCTTACTATGGCCTTGTTGTTTAAATTAAATTAAAATTTATCTTATCATTTTTTATGAGTCAAACGATATGTAGTACTTAATAATTATTTTCATATGATTTTAAATGGTTTTTCTAAAAGTTTTTAAAACAATTTTTCCATAACTCTTGGGACTCTTCATGAAATCTTTCAATGACTCATACTTTTTCATAATAAAATTTTTAGCAACTTTCGGTTGAAAAAAAACATTGCATTGAAACTTGCACATGCCTTACAAATCAAATCAGAAGCATTCAACTAAGGCGCCTTACAAATCAAATCAGAAGCATTCAGAGTACGGTGTTTTTAAATCACAAGTGGTTCGGACAGTCGGATCAGGAGGAATGAAGAGCTCACTTTAAATTTAATGAATTCTAATTAAAGAGATCTAAACTGTACAGCTTTATTGAAGAATCGGTATAAGAATAATTCTACCAAACTCATATATTAGTATCCTACCGATGATGGTACATACCGGCCGGTGAATTGGCAACCCATACTAAGTATCCTATCATTAATTTTTCACTGCCGTAAAAGGTTTATATTTTCTTCTCCTCTTGAGACGACAATGTTATTTCATTGATCGGGTATTCATATTACTAATGGATATGCTCCAAATTTGAATATTGGTGGGACCGCCACCTCCAATGAGCAGTCCCCTTGGCTCTAGGGGTGGATTCGAGTCGATTCTGAGCGAGCTTAGGCTGTCAAAGCTCTAGATCGGTTAGGCTCGAACTCGGCTCAGGTTCGGCTCGAATCAGCATCGAGCTTAGGGTCAAGCTCGAGATCGAGCTCGATGAAAGCTCAGCTAGACTTGAGATCGGCTTAGCTGAGCTCGAATGAAGAGATTTGTGTTGTTTTACGGGAAAGATGAGACTATATGAACTCGGCTGGACTTGATTTCAAGCTCAAACTCGACTCGAATTGGTTGAATAATTGGATTTAAAGAGAGAAATATGCTATGCAATGATGATTATTCATGCTCGGTTGGGCTCGATGATCAAAGCTAGGGATCAAGCTCGAGCTCGGCTCGAATAAACTCGAGCTCAGGACCATCCTCGAGATCGGCTTGTTTAGCATTCGAACTCGATCCAAACTCGAACCGAGCTCGATCCGATTTCAAATAGCTCGTCGAGCCCAAGCTTTTGATCGAACCCTACTTAGCTCACCGCTTCGTGGGTCCTTTTTATTATTGTTTTTCTTCTCTTTTCTTCCTCCCCTCTTCTGCACTTTATAATAAGCCCACGTAAATCTTTTCCTCCTACCTTACTGAAATCGTTTTTTGGTCTTTCAAAAAAAAAAGACAGTGTTATTATTCTCACGTATTAGTTCTAGCTCAAATGTGATACCGGGGATCAAGTGGCATTTGTCACCTCAGGCCTCAGCGGTTAATACTGCCCGCTGCTGTCAAGTGAGGTGTCCATGTCCGAGCTTTGCCTCCTTCCAGTCCTACCTTTTGCTTCATTCCATTTTGAAAAGAAAAAAAACCAAAGTGCGGCTGTAAACGATTAGATCCCTTTCGCTGAGATCTAGCGAGAGATTTCTCCGCCAATCCATGCGCTCGAGAATGTACCGCTGTTCCCCAGCGTCCAAACAGGATCGCTGCTCCAGGCCATGAGTTTGCTTCCTTCCTTCGCTCGTTGCTGCCCCCACGTCACCGGCAATAAGGCAGCGATCAAGATTCAAGATAACGTTCATGGATGGGCGTACTAAGGTGGATGTTATGTTTGTGACCCTTTTTGGCAATCAACTTTGGTCCATCACACCTACAAAAAATGAAACCAAACAATATAGTGCAAGAGCATGCATGTACCACGGTATGTGGTCTCTATAGTGTGCCACGTTAAATTTATTGTGAGGTAAAGATAAGAGAAAAAAATTGAGAAAACGATGCCCTTCACTAAGAGTGGACTCTCCCACGAAAAAAGCCAACTATATGCAATTTTGTTAGGAACAACTGAGGCAAGCAACGATTGCACATGTTGGCCACACACAAGATGATCTAGGGGGGAAAGGGAAACCTCGGCGCCCTGGGGTCTCAAATCTAGCGGAGGTCGGTCTTGGAGCGTGCAGATCCGGCTGAATGCTAGTCGGATTTGGCATTGATGCATGCTGCCACCACTGTGTAGGCCCTAGCTTGTCCTCGTCGGGCTTAACCTCGACGTCAGGCAGTGGTGCTTCCTTACCGCCGGTGGTAGTCGGCAGCCTCGACAACAGCCTTCTCCTTGTTGGTGCTCCTCGTCGCCCTCTCTGGAGTGGCCGGATCTAGCCTTCGGTGGCTGGTCTCCGCACTCGATGAGAGGGTCTCTCCGCCGGCCTTTAGCTCGATCGGTAGTGGCACAATGTGGCCTGGTTGGTCGGGACATGATTTTTAGCCGAGTCCTCGAGTCGATCCCTGTTCAAATGGTGTGGCGAAGTCGGTGCTGCCATTAGTTCTCCCTTTGTCATTGTCGTCCTATGCGACGTCCTCCTACTCAACTCCTCCCACCCTCTTAGCCTCTTTTTGGAGCTACGTGGCATTAGGGCGGCTGCGCGGGTGGCGCAGCCTTGGTGGATAAGCCGGTGGCGGTGGCTGACAGCTACGGTCCTTTCTTGCAGGCCCTCTACATCCACTTGCAGCGTAGCTTGATGGTGAGGAGGTATTGGGTGAAGGTGTTGCTTGTGGTCTTTCCGTGATGTGGGTGCCATGTAGAGTCACTAGAGTGTCGTTATGTGGTAGCTTAGCTGTCGTTTCATTGGTAGTGTTATCGTCGGGTGGTGGCCATTGAGTTGTGTTGTTGTGTGGTCTTAGGCTGGTTGGCAGCGTTGAGTTGTGGTGTTGTGCGGTGTTTGATGTCATGTTGTTTTTTTTTCCTTTTTCAATATTTTTTCGTCTACTTGAATGAATTGGCAGAGCTCTTGCCCTTTGATTAAAAAAAAGAAGATTGCACATGACATATTGCAAGGTACAATAGTTATATCGATCTAGGTGACATCATAGCATATTAATATATTATAGAAATAACATCTATCTCAACCATTTTTGAGGTTGAAGGAACCCCATGTCGTATTCTTGGTGTTTTGGTGTTGATGGCGTCGTCAATGCCTCCATGTGCAGCATCAAGTTGGACTTGCTTATAGTGACCCGGGAGATGGGTTGGGTTCACATGCCTCTTCGTTTTTGTTGCTTTGGCTTGGATCTAAGGGGATGGAGATGGATTTTCTTGGTGTGGTCTTATCACCCATTGAGCACTTATGTTTTGTGTGGTCTTGTTATTGTGAGCTTGGTCCGTGTTTGTTGCTGGTGGTCCTGTATGCGTTGGATGGATCAATGTACCATCTAGTGCACTGGACCATTCAGTCTAGGGAGTTGGTTTGGTGAGCATATGTGTGCTTCGGATGGTCTGATGGACCGTTCGACACATCGGACGTTTAGGTGCAGATTGTTTGTTTTGGTCCCTCGATGCACGTCCATCGCAATGGACGGTGTTGTCCGATGAGGGTCTGGCGCCTCTGCGCGTGTTGGACGGTCCGGTGTGTTGTCCGGCACAACGTATCCTCCGGCACAGTATACAATTGTGTCAAGTGGGGTTCAGTTTTGGGTCTTCGCTCAAAAGGTCCAAGGTGATCCGTCCAACACGTATGGTCCGGTTCGACCCTTCTGGTGCCTCAGACAACTTGGTCCAGGAGGTGTGTCTCTCCCCGACAAATCCTTTGTTGCATCAGATGGTCCGGCAGGGTTGTGTACGTCGAACCGTCGGATGTCGTCGGGTCATTCGACATAGACTGTTGAGTTGCCCAACAACCAGTTTCTTGGTGGCTTCTATTTAAAACCCGAGGGGTGGCCTTTGGGTATGCTGTTTCAGTCTTAGCTCTTAGGTTTCATTTCAAAATGAGCCGCCTAAAACTATTGTTTGGAGCAAGAGTGAGGGAGAGCTTGAGAGAGTGGGTGATAGGGTGCTTGGTGCTTCATAAGAGATTGATCCAACAAGATCAAGTTTATCTCCAACATATTACTCAACATTCAAGCTTGGTGGATGGTGCTTGGTAACCTCTCAAAGAGGAGTTTGTGAGGTCCAAGTCGTTGTGAATGTCGAAGTACACCTGTTGGAGGGACGAATGACTACTACGAGTGAAGAGGAGTGATACCCCTCATCATGAAGGGTACTCCAACGGCGACGTAGGAAAAGAAAAACCTTTTTCGAACATCAAAATAAAAATCCTTTGTCCCCTCTCTCTTTAATTTCTTGCACTTGTTGTTTTCTTTCTTGCTCTTTGTTCTTTAGCCCTAGACCAATAAGTTAGGGTGCTTGGTGCTTCATTGGATCTAGTTAGGATGTCCTAATTACTATAGCAATAAAATAGTAGAGAGAGATATAGATGAATAGTTAAAAGAAGTTGTGAGTAGTGGATGGGACGTCCTATGTTCGGACGCCATCGTTCTTGAGTGCTTTACAATAGATCCAATGGATTCTAACTTAGATGTCCTAAAACTGTAGCAAAAAAGTAGAGAGAGAAATATATATAAATAGTGAAATGAGATGTGAATAATGATTGAGACATCTGAAATAAAACCTTTTAACCTTGCAATAATTTATACAAAATAATCTAAAAAGTTTAAAGCTTACTTAGGATCCTATCCCCTCTTGATCCTTTCACCATTATATGTACCTTAAGTATATGGAAACTATGCCAGCGACCTTTAACAAAAGAAAAAATTTTCAAGTATGTTCTTTCGGTTTAAGCAGTGCCGTTGTAAAAGCTAGATACTTTGACTTTTAGATATTTTAAAAATTTTGAAGTTATTTCTTATGACTCAAAAATAAGTTAAAACAGCTTCACTACTTGAGAAGTGTACTTTATTACCGGTAATTCTTTATTGGTTATCCACAAAACTATAGTGATAAGACACAATACTGGTTTGAGCCACGAACCGGTTGTGATGTCTCAAAGCATTATTATTACCGGTTTGAGTCACGAACCGGTTGTGTTGCCTCGTAGAAAGTAAAAGTTAAAAGAAATGTACTATATGCTAGCAATATCACTATACTACAATGGGTGGGTAGCCAATAAGGGTAAGGATGGAGTCATGAGGTTTTGAGTTTGAATCCTGTTTATCCCATTTGATCCTAGGATGTTTTCAAACTTTTATAGTACTATTACTACCGATTGAACCGTTTGAGTTATACTTCTTCCAACATTTTTTTTTGTATTATAACTACTTTGAAGTATCATTTTTTATTAGCTGCTAACCGTTCCAAAATCGATAGTATAGTCCATTTGAAACCGCCAATGACGCCCCCTCTATCCTTGTAGCGCTACTTAAACCGCATAGAAGACGTTCTGGACGGTCAACTCAACCTACTATAGTATGTACAATTTCAATTCTCATGTCTCTTGCGACGCCAATTTTTCTCTAATTTTTCTTTCTAAAATGTTACTTGTCGGGGATAGAATTACGGCCTATTGCCATGGCCCACTCCCTGACGGCCCATTCGAACAGCCTACTAGGGTCCAGCTCCCTAGAAGGTTCTATCTGGCCCATATGCATCCTGCCGAACAGCCTCTTGGTTGGCACGGTGCGTAACGGCTTAGGATTCATGTTTGAGTCCTACTCGAACAAGAGTTCTGCGCGACTACGTGAAGACCCGGACGTGGTTTACCGGATTGGAATAGGAGTCGTGATCCCCAAAGATTAGGAGATTACCTTATCTACCGTAGGTTGTATTTGGCATATATGAGTTCGTTACGATCTCGTAGTTAGCTCGGCCCGATATTCCTCGGTAGGTCGGTTTGCTCCGTACTATATAAACAGGGCCCCTATGACGTTTAGAGGACCCTGGCCAATAGATTTCGCATTGTCACATACTGCTCGCCGAGACCTGTTGATCTCGCCGAGTTCCACCTGTAATCCTCTTTGATATAAAGAAAGGCTGGACGTAGGGCTATTATCTCTCCCGAGAGGCCTGAACCAGGATAAAAACACCTTTCTCCTGTTCGTTGCTGTTCGTGGTTGTTCAGCGTGTCTCCTATCTCCTCCCTGAAGAACCTTGGTTGACTTGGGTCAATATCCCAACCGTCGACAGCTGGCGCCGTCTGTGGGGACACGCAGATCGAGCATGTCGAACTCCGTCAGCGATACAGAGATACTTCCTGAGGGCTACGACTCAGAAGGACAGGATGTTTCATCCCCTGTCAGTTCAGATCGATCTGTTCGGTCTCGAACGCTTTCCGTATTTGGGACGGAGGTCCCTGCCTATATGGCAGAGATAGCCGCAGATCTTTTTTCGCTGTTTGGAAGGTGGGTCCTAACGTTTTAAAATGCAAGTCAAACGAAATAAATCTAAATCTCAAAACTAACTCGAGAAGCTTTTGAAATTCAGTCATTTCAGCCTTCAGCTGTTCAGCCCTTCAGATCAGTCGAAAAGAACAGGCCCTTAATATAGAATGAAGTTAATCTTCAAACTTTATATATAGATTGAGCAACCAATGAAAAACATTCACAAATTTTTTTAAATTTTTTATGACTTTGGTTAGTTGGTATACACGGGTTTACACGGAAACCCTGTATACACGGAATATGTTGCCATTTAAAAATCTGTCAAGAGCTGCGCCTGGCCCAGACACCGGTGACACGATTTCGCAGACTGTATGGCGGCATGCACACGATCAGTCCACGTCTCGGCAAGACAGCGACACGGTAGTTTCTCATAGATTCTAGCTGCATACGTACAGCTTCTGGTTCTAGTTTTAAAGTTAGATCGATGCAAAACCTGCTCCATTTTCCAAATATTTTCTCCGTGCGCAGTGGAAGAAGTTTCAACTGGTCCGGTCAGCCACGTCACCATCAAGATATATTGCCGAAAAACTAGCCCGACCCATCACCCACCTGCCCAAGAACCTCCATCACGGATTCACGGCTTGTAAAGCATGGCTCACCGGTCACCACATCCATCCCATCCAGTTTCACCGTTTGGTGGGATCATGTTTTCCTTATCCTTGTGTACCCATTGTCGTTCTCATAATACCAGATGTTATTATGTCGTACTTAATACTTTCTTCTTTTTTTATTTATCGTCATTTACTTTTGAACATACACTTTATTCATTTGTTTTATTAAAAAATTTAGTACAAATATATAAAAATATAAGTCATGCTCAAAATAACTTTAATAATAAAACAAAGCATAACAAAATAAATGATAGTTAAATAGTTTTCTAAATAAGGCAGAATGGTCAAATGGTACATCTAACCATCAACGACGACAAATAAAAAAGAACGAAAGAAGTAATAAAGACATAAAGAAGAATATCTCCACTATGTAAACAAGACAAACGTACCGATTGATCAGTAGCATTAGCTACGCTACTATATATATAGCTCGTAGCGCTACTGCTCCCCCGCGAGGCCATCGGATCGCGCCGTGTGCCCCGTCCCAGCCGCCCGATTAGGCCCCTCCCAGGGGGACAGGTTTATAGAAAATTCCCTATAGTTTGCGATTTAGTGTTTCCGTCCCCGTCTATTCGAGTACGAGTCCCTCGCCAGCGCTTCTACGCCTCGGCAAAAGTTCGTTAACACCCCTAATGTTTTCTGTCCTTTGCAGCGCTGCCCTTTTGGCCTTCCTAAGTACACCTGTAGTTGGGATGAAATTACCCGCCAACGCCACTGCATATAAGCCTACCGGTCTAGCACCCAGCTCCTCACTCCTACCGCCGCACGCCCTCTTGCCTCCCACTGCTCTATCCTCCTCCCCAATCCACCAGCGTCCCGGAGTGCCGGCGACACTCCTCTCCCCGTCGTCTCCTCTAGGCCACATCAGATCGGCGCCACTCGATATGACCTCTGCCCGCGCCGGACTGGTGAGGTCCCCTCCTTCCACCGTGGCCTCCCATCGCCGGTCGCCAGCCCTACCACCAGCCTCTCCGACCAGAGGTTGCGCTGCCTTCCGCCTATGGGGTTGCGGGATCTAGGAACGACGGTGTCTACGGTAGCCGGATCCATGAGCGGCAACCCCCGGGCTGGCCAGATCCGTCGATGGCGGCCACCACCGCCTTCGGTAACCCTAGTTGCAGCCCCTCTTCTCCAACACTGACGATTTGTTGTGGCCTCTGCTTTCACCATCGTCACCAACATTGCCTGCCTTGCCTGGTACTGCCTCCTCCTCTCCTCCTGTAAAACTACATATTACGTTGGCACGTGAGTTACACCTCTCACTAATACCCATTATCGATATATATATATGCCTAACGACGTGTATATGTAGGTACGATCACACATTAAAAGCTGGATGTATGTAGTCCGGTTACGCACGTTTAAGAAGTAGGTACGACCACACATAAGAAGCCATGCTTTTCTTATTGAAATAGCGTACCTTAGCAGTGTTTAATAGTTCCTCTAGTAATAAGTATTAACGGATATATGTTGATTTCACATCAATATGGTTCCCGAATCTATTAACATTCTAAACACTAATTGTTGTAATTTATTTACAAAGCATAATAAAATTATAATAAAAAAAACATGAAAAAAGTATTTTGTAAAGAAATTTAGTTGATAGTTAGCATACGACAAGGACATACGTAGTGGCAAACATGCCACGACGGTCAACGGAGGGTGCATATACATGAGTAGCGGAGCCAAGAATTTCAGAGACATAAGCTTAACTGATGTTCTTAGCTTTGTCTATTTTAAGCCATCCGTGCCTTGAATATAGGCTAATTTTTTATACAATTACACGGAACTCAATAGCTTAGCTGACCGGGAGTCAGAGCATGAACTCAGGATTGCCAGGCCCCGCTCCGAGTTGATGAGCTACCCACCTACTTTCGGATGCTTTTTGGGGGCAACGGCACATTCATGCAAACACGTGATCGCATTGTTTATGCTCAAACCATCGGTATGTGTGTTTAATTAGTGCCTCATTGTCCCAGCTGATCATGCATGGACTGTCCAATGCTTAGTCGATGGTATGACATTCCGAGCTGTGCTGGTGATGTGCATATTCAGCATTGGGGATTTGGGATCCGTTGTGGTGGTAAGTGCGAACTTATTTGTTGGATGAGCTTATATTAACTGGGATTGACTTATGTCTTTCTCGAACAGCGAAACACCTCATGGTGTTCTTCAGATATCCTTCTCTCGTTACTTGTAGACAGTTGCCCAGATAATAGGTAAGGCGCCGAGTACGCGTTGCCTGGTGGTGTGTAGATCAAGGCATTGTTAGACTTGGCGATTAAGGCTTCTTCATGCTGCAGCCCCGCCCGTGACAACAGAGTATACTTGGGTTTCAAGACGATGCCGGCACATCTCAGATTTCCAGGGATCAGTTACCATGTATAAGTTTTATCTTTTTTTATTTGTATCCTTAGGATTAGTATAAATAGCCTCCTCATACGCAAGAGTACGACATCCAGATCAACCTGATCAAAACACCATTGACGTCAACACATTTCTTTCTTCACCTCGCACTGAGAAGAACCCCACCCAAGTTTCTCTCACGCAAACATTGTGCTGCGATCTCTTAATTATAGTGAAGGAGTAGACATCATAGAGTTGTTATCCCTTTCCGAGAGACCTGAACTAGGACAAAAATTCCCCTGTGTCAATTTTGTGTGTGTTACATCAAAACATCTACGACATGTTGGAAGTTGGGATCACGGTAGAAAGGGATTCTCTAGACCCGCGTTCAGAAGTAAGCTCCGTCAGGAAGCTAGTTCCCAATCGTCGACAGAAAGCTAGTACATTTCATTTTAATATTTTTAGAGCTCAAAATCGTTTCGTGAGATTTTGTAGAAATGGGGAGAAATCAGGGTGTTTGGCTTTTCAAAATGCCTATATCTATAAGCCATTAATCATATTGGTTCTTGTGGGTTGGACTGCATTGTTGCAGCAACTCTGGCCTTCGTGAGCTTCTCCAAAAGGCTTGGCAAACCATGTCCACTTGTTCTACAGGTTTTTTAATACCTTTTGAGCAACCTTTTGAGATAAAAGAAAAATTGAACAAACCTAAACACTTGGCTTTGGAAAAGTATCATTTTCATAGTAAACTATGATTGTCGGTGATCAGGGACATGCGTTTAGCCAACCTTATTTATTTGGTGCGAGACCCAACCAGAACCCTTCTCTATAGACTACACCAGATGGTGACGTTTAGGAGATGATTGCGAAGGAGGGCGACGAGAAATTTTAACCCTGGTTCAGGTCTACGCTGTGGGATAAAAGTCCTACGTCCATCTTCTTACTTAATTATGAGAATACGATGAATACAAGGGTGGGTACACCAATAAGGAGTAAATGTTGTGAGGACTACCGAAGAGCCTGCTAATGAGAAAGGGTGCTACGGCTAGAGGCGCTGCAAACGGATGTTCTTCCTGTATGGCTTGGTGTCTCTGCATATGTCCCGGTGCTCCTTGGTCCTATTTTTAGACAGGTAGCCAGACCATCAGCTTAAGACCTCAAGTTTTGGACCGTTGGTCCTTATCCTACACGTGCAGGTTGGTTGGATGGGCTAGTGCTGGAGCTCGTGCAGCCTACGTCAGCCCATGTAATGCTCGCTAGGCGCGGTATGCCACAACTACGTGTTAATTCACTTGACTTCCCGTGCCTGCAGAATTTTCACATCGGGCAGTGATTACCTACCTCCCCGACCTGCCAAGTAGGCAATTCGAGCGGAGGAGAGCTCGGACGGGCTCAAGTGCGTGTCTAAGGAGGCTTGTTGCCCGAGCTGTGGGTGCGAGGGGTCTTCGCTAAGGGCAGCTCAGACCCCTTTCGGCCGAGGCCTTATAGGATGTGTTATCCTTAGAGCATCCCCATCTCACCCCCTAAATCCACCTCTATTTCAAAAAATTTCAAATGCAGCAGGAGGGAACTTGATGCATGTGAGAGGGATTTTACACTGTAGCGATTACTGTAGCAGTTACTGTAGCGATAGAGGAAAATTTGGAGGGCCTGCTGGGGATGCTCTTAGGGGGCAAGCCCCTTCCACCGAAGGCAAGTCTTGATCCTAGACAATGACCCTCGACCCATTTTGCTTAGATTGACACATTGTCTCCTGATTGAGTCAACGGTGGATTTTTTTAACCAAAAAAGAATGGCTGGTTCAAGTGTTATATGCATTTCTGCATAAAAAAATATTTTAAGAAGTCCAGTCCAAATGATATTGTACATATGTATATGCATTGGAGTCTCTTATGGTTACATAATCACATAGATTATTTTTCATAATTTTATATATTTCACACGATTGTTTTGCATTTTTTATATTCTTTATACTACTAGAATATGATATACTATCTTAAAATCTAGCTTTTCATCTGTAATGGTAGAATAGAAAAAAACATTTGTTTTGGTACTATTGATATCTTAAGTATATAGGACCAGAACATTTCGTTCGCCCCCTCGGCCATGGCCCATGGCCCATGGGATGGCCACGCAGAGGGCACGGAGACGGCGGCAGCGCCTAGCGCTATTGAAGCCGTCCTGCGGCTTGTATTTACGCGGCGCAGCCCTGTGCTGTGCGCGCAGCAGTACGGCGCCGCAGCGGGGGACAAACAGGGAGGAGGAGGCGCCGCTGCCGCTGCCGCGTCGGGACCGAGGCGCGCGGTGGGTGATGCAACTCGGCAGGGGCGAACAGGTCGCTGCATGCGGGATGCCCACCAATGGCTGCCTCACCCGGCCGGCACAAATGCGAGCGCCAGGCGAGGAGGATACTGCTCCGACCTGCCACCCTCAGCCGGTGGCCTCGCCGTTTGCCAGCTACAGCTAAGGAATTTGGCAGAGATGATGACGCCAATGCAAGGGGTGGAAGGGTGTCAGTTCACACTGCGTCCAGTGGCGAGCCTCTGGTGGCCAGGGTTTCGTTTTAAAGAAGAGGATTTTTACCATCTTGGGGTAGGTACCAGGAGGTACTAGGTACCAAAAGATATCAATAAAATCTAGTTTTTCATCTGTAATGGTAGAATAGAAAAAAAAAATCATCTTCTTCCTCTACATGTCTCCTCTATCCTCGCTCACACACGCATCGAAATTGCGTAAGACCGGTTTAGCCCGTGGTGGATGCGGGGCGGCGAGGCTCCAACTAGCGGCGGTGGCAACCAGGTCATTGGTGACGGTGAGCACGCACGATAAATGCGACGATGGCAGCATGCGCATAGGAACACATCAATGGCGGCAGCAAGCACGCACGAGCGTCGTGCTGATGGCAGCATGGCAGCACGTGTGCCCGAGCATGTCAGCGGTGGCGTGGACGCTCAAGCACAACGGTAGCGCTTGCACAAGCACATCAACGGAGGTGGTGGCAGGCACGCACGAGTGTGGTGCCCACGAGCACATCAATGGCAACGACAGCGAGCACGCACGAGTACAGCTGCCGGTGGTCGCGGCGACATTTGCGCTCGAGCACGTCAGCAACGGCAATGGCAACACTCCGACCAGTGACAGCGCGCCCACACGAGCGCAGCGTCAGCGCTTGCAAAAGCCACATTAATGGTGGTGTTGGCGGGCATGCACGAGCAGCCAAGCACAATGCCCAGGAGCATGTCAATGGTAGCGGTGGCGAGCACGGTAGAGGCGAGGCATTGAACGGCGGCACACACACAAGCATGTCAACGATTTGGTGATGGCGACAAGGGCAAGGTCGCGTGCTGAGGTGAGAGAGAGAGTAGAGAACAAGTGATGAAGAAGAAAATGAAATCACTTATTTGCCCATGTTAAAAGATACCAAAATATTTAGAGGGAGGTACCAAGAAACACCACTTTACAATAGTCATCAGATATGTGGTAATCGACGGATCTAATGAAAGGTACCAAGGATGGTAAAACCTTTAAAGGAAAGAGCAAGTGTCTCGCGTATTTGTACATATGGTTTCGTAATTGATATGACAATTTTATGTTAATGCTTTATTTTAGTTAACATGAGCTTTTCATATTACTTTGCTATTTTGTTTTTTATTTTTATTATAGTTCATATGAACTATTTATTTCAATCTAACACATTACAATATGGTTCCACTATAGTTAAATGGCGGGGATTTTTGTTTTTTCCTCGTATTTATATGGGAATTTCTTTGGTTACCGTGATGCATTTGTTTAACTCTGGTTTAATATAATAAGAATAAGCAAAGTATCTCACGCATTTGCTCGGTTAGATTTGGATCAATCTTTATCTTGAAATTAACACTTGTTCATCCCAAATTTATGCATTTTTGTTGTAGCTTGTATGGACTCTTTCCTTTAATATGATATGTTCTCTTATTTTTATTTTTTAATTTTTTTTATTTTATGCTTTTAGTAGATGTGGACTCTTTCTTTTAATCTAAGTCGTTATAATTTGGACCTGTAATGCTCAGGGATGCATATCTTTTACTATATCTTTTACTATTGATATGAACTTTTTCAAAATTTAAACCGTTATCATTCAGGCCCATGATGATTAACAATGTGGATCTTTCTTCGGTTGATAAGAAATCTTTCTTTTAATCTAAGTTGTTACAATTGGGGCCACAATAATTAACAGTGTAGATCACTACTATAGAATATGCTCATCTCCATCTCTTCAACATTGGCGGTTGTGGCAAAAAACACCAGTGATGTGGCCCGTGCCTGGTGCCCAAACAAACTACTAGAGATAAAATGGCCTGTGAATCGCTAGTGATAGCGTCACTTTCACTAGCGGATCTTTGATCTGACCACCATGGAAAATATCCCTAGCGGCTTAGATATCTCTCGTCGATGATATCACTTAAGTTCTTGTAGCAGACTACTAGCGATCTGAATATCGATCCACTAGTGATTGTGTTCTATCATTGGTGGTTCTCTAAAAGAACCGTTTGTGATATGACTAAGACACCAATCAAGGCTACATTGTTGCTGCTCAGCTTCTTTCTCTCAAAATTGTAGCGATGATGGAACCAACACTGTACCTAGCTCAAAAAATTGAGCTCATTGCTCTCTTTTCTTAGTAATTGTTCTCAAGAAAGTGTTTTAGTTGTATAAATATTAGTGGTACCTCTCTCTTGCTAATTGCTCTCTTTTCTTACTAATTGCTCTCTTTCTTGCTAGTTTAAGCGGAGGATATATTTGAGCGTTAGATGGATAGATCTATCTACATGTAGAGAAGCATAATTATCAAGGTTTGTGTTGTGGATCTATCGATGCATGGGAGTGAGCAATTAATTATTGTGCTTATGTGCATATAATATTTACACACATGTATTTGTGTATATGTATTTTCTATTTTGAAAATTGTATAGCCTTGCATGTTAACTATAAAAATGATGTTCCCAAATCGTCTGTGATGGTGTTTTTGGGCTAGTGGATGTTTCTTTTTTTCCTTCTATTAGCATGGAAACTTCTTACACTTTTGAATGTGTGTGGAAATATTTAGTAGATTAGGATTAGTATGGTGGTCTTGTTTAACTCTATTACATATATAATAGATAGATATATTTTACGGTAGCTATTGCTCTCGATCTAATAGATAAAATTAGTCCTGATTTTTTTAATATAATAACGCATATTTGTGAAGTATGTCGTGTAAACATAAGGGATATGTCTGAATTATAATACTGCAATATTATATTTGAGTTTCTAGCATGCCCATCCATGGGCAGGTTGAGAGTGGGCGATGGAATAGGACCCCAAAATATTTATCTATAAATCTATAAATAGTACAAATTCGAGCTGAGCCTTCTCCACCTCGCCACGTGACGTTTTTTTGCCCTCGCGTTGGCCACGTCGTCCCAATTTGGCGGAACTTTAGTTTCCGCAAAAAGCCCCCCACAGTTTTCGTTTGCCAACCCGCGCTCCGCGTACCTATTCAGTTTGCCTTGAAAAGTGTTTGCAGAAACACCCCTAGAGTTTCTTATTTTACATCTAAATCACCCCAACCCTAGCGATGCCCTTCCCGGTTCCCTACCAGTGCGCCCTCCTTCTCCCTGCCGCCGCTTCCCCAATCTCTTTGTTCCTCTTTGCACTCCTCCCTCGCCTCCTTTCCTCGCGGTGTCGTCCCCTTCCCTCCTGTGGCCGCCGTCGCCGGTGTTGTTCCCCCCTCCCCAGCGGCGCAGCTCGATGGTCGGCAGGAGAATGGGACGCCTCTCACTTCGCCGGTGAGGACGGATCCGGCAAAAACGGGCCTCGGTGCGCCGGATCCGTCTAGCCAAGTCCTGGCACGGCCGGTCTCCCATGGAGTGTGCGCCGGGGCTCTCCGCCACCGCTCTCCCCAGCTACCATTTCTACAAAGAACCGGTCCGGCCCATCGCTCCCGCTGCCGACTCTGGGAAGAACGGATCCAGGCACGGCCGGCCCCGAGGAGGCCATGCCTGCACTCCTCCTAGGACGACGCCTCCCCGCCGAAGGCGCTGTCTTCGCCAGATTAGTTGCCTCCCTGGACTTCTCCGTCGCGTCCTCCACCTTCGCTACCCCCGCATCAGTCCTCCTCACCATGGCGGTCCCTCCCCGTCTATGGTGCCCATTGCCTCGCCGCCGCTCTAGGCCTAGGGTTCCGGCAAGGAGGGGCAGCGCGCCGCGCGAGGCTGGTGCTTTTTAATGGAGTCCGCCGTTTCTTCGTGGAAGCAACTGCGATCAGAGGGGAAAAAGGAACAGAGTCAGAGGCGAGAAGGGCGGGGCTGGTTTGTTTTGCACAAGATGGGGGCCTCCTGTTTAATGATTGGTTTGTTTAGTGATCTTAATTAAGGTGAGTCTCAACCTGTACGAATTAAGATCTAATCAAATCTCTTTAATTCAACCAAATCAATAGGTTAAAACAATGGCGAGCGCCGGCGTCCGGACGACGCCCGCGCGCCGGACCACTCGCGGCCGTCGGATCACCGGCTACAAAGCGCATACGACGCAGCGCACATGCGGACGCCCGGCTGCATGCGGAGTTGTTAGTCGATCGATTGATTAAACTTTCAATTAAACTTCCAATTTTTGTATACAATTCAAACAGTGTTCAAAATGCGTGGAATAAATTTCATAATTCTTCTAAAATCGACAGCAACCCATTTTAAATACTTTTTGAATTTTTTCACTTTTTAATTTTTTTGATGTGAAACTAGGAGAAGGTACTTTTGAAACTTACATCTATACTAGCGAAACTTGGCCGTGTGCTGATGAAACTTGGTCATGTGCTGATGAAATCTGATGAAACTTGGATGAAACTTCGATGTAACCTGATGAAACTTGGATGAAACCTGTTGAAACTTGATGAAACTTGAATTGACCTGATGAAACTTGATGAAACTTGGCGGCCGGCGTGGTGGCATCGACGAGGAGGACTTCATCGGCGTGGTGGCTAGGGTTAGAGCAGGGGATGATTTGGGGGGAGATGAGGGCGGGATGGATGGATTTGGGTTCGGGGGATTCGGTCAATCGAGACACTGAGGCGCGGTTCAGCGGCAAAAAGACCGGGCAGCAACCCGCCTCAATCTGGGTCGCCCGTACCGGATCCGACGGCTCTCGTGGAAAGTTTTCACGTTTGCACGGTTTCAGCTGTTTGCACCAAATATTTTGCCATATATATATAGAACATGCTTCTTCTAACAAGAGTGTTTATGTTGTGAATTGTGATCGACTTCTTTTGCAGACCTAGTTATGACCAATGGATTAAGATAAAAACGGATGAGACGTACTCTCCATCATACTCGATCCATAAGCATGCATTCCACCGCCAGCTCGAGCTGTGCTATCGGTGGATGACTAGGACAAGGCTTGTCGGTCATCCTCACCTCCGTGTGCATGAATATTATGGTTAGGTGCCCGAGCTAGACCTTAAACCAGCACGTACTGGATCTATATATATTAATCTGACGAGGAAGATGCGATGGTCGATGTGATGGAACACAATTACACAGATCGAAAAGAGATGGCACGCCGGAGTGGATTATGACTTTTCTTCTTCCGGCCGATTTTTAATCTCGCAACAGAAGTAGTTTTGGTTTTTTTTGGTGAGCGCCAGGCCCCGGACGGACGCGCTAGCGCCGGACCAGCGCCGTCCATCCGATCGCCGGCGCCGCGCGGATCCAACGCAGCCTGTGCTCCCGCGTTGCTAGTCGTTGCAGTTGATCAATTTTTCAATTAAACTTCTGATTTTTGTATAAAATCCAAACATTGTTCAAAATGTGTGGAATAAATTTCATAATTCTTCTAAAATCGAGAGCAACCCATTTTAAATACTTTTTAAATTTTTTGATTTTTCACTTTTTCAAATTTTTTTTTATGTCAAACTAGGAGAATGCACTTATGAAACTTACACATATATACTAGCGAAATTTGGCCGTGTGCTGATGAAACTTCGATGTAACCTGATGAAACTTGGATAAAACCTGTTGAAACTTGAATTGACCTGATGAAACTTGAAGAAACTTGTATGAAACCTGTTGAAACTTGATGAAACTTGTATTAAACCAATCAAACTTGATAGTTCGACGAGTTTAACGAATATGAAATCCAAGTTTCGGTAGGTGAAACTAAAGTTTCAATAGGCGAAACCCAAATTTCACCAGGTAAGTTTGTGGATTTATATGGCAACATATATCTTTTTTTAATTTGTTCGTAAACATACGAGGAACTCGTTGGTGCAAACGGTTGTTGCAAGCGTAAAAATTATGGCCTTCAAAAGAAAAAAAATGCTTGTGGGACCCACTGCATGCCGGCACAGTGTCGTTCTAGCACGTTCGCGCGCGCCGCGCGGGCGTCCGGACGGGTCGGCCTTTCGGGCACAACTGTTTTCCTTTTTTTTTTTCGAGAACTCTACAACTTGCTTACCTCCGTCATGAGGACGCGGTCAGAAGTAGGGGTGGGCAAAACTAACCGAAACCGAGGAACCGAACCGAAATAACCGGAACCGAAACCGAAGTAACCGAACCGAACGTTACCGATATTAATTTCGGTTCCCGTTTTTAGATAACCGAAATAACCGAGAAAATTTTGGTTCCGGCTCTCAACTAACCGAAATATTGCAAAGACCCAATATAACCAACTAGAACCCTAAATATATAGATATAAGTTATCAATAATCATGTCGGCACTTTAAGATTGCAATTTTTATCATGCTACTAGTTACATTGTTACTATTATGTTGTGGTTTATTTGTACAAATAAAAAATAAATTGCTGAAATTTTCTACAAATTGTGATGTTTTGTTGTTGTTGCAATATATTTCGGTTAGTTCGGTTCTAACCGGAACCGAACCGAAATAACCGAGAACCGAACTATTCGGTTCCAGATTTTTAGAAGCCTAATTCGGTTCCCATTTTCTAGGAACCGAAATTTGCAAAAAACCGAGGAACCGAACTGAACCGAACCGAAGAACCGAATGCCCAGGCCTAGTCAGAAGTTAAAACCTTATGGTTTCACATGCTCTATGCCTCGCTATTTTAGTACCAGGAGTTTGGGCCGGCCATCCGAACCGTTCCAAGTTCCAAGCCCACACAAGAAGAAGAAAAAAAAAAACAACCCGAAATAACTCGGGGAAAAAAATGGTTATTTATATATTTTAAAACAAATACACAAAAATAACCGTTTATACGAAGATTAAGCAAAAATAGATGCCGCTAGTCCGTTCATAGGTAGCCCGTACGTTAACGGACGACAGGTGCTGCGCCATGGTACGCATGCACGCCTACAGTACACATGCATGTGTACGTATGCTTGCACACGCACAGCGTAACAGGAAGCTAGCCACTAGCAGCGCTGTTGTGCTGTGCAGGGGTGGAAATGGTACGGATATTATCCGACCGACCGACCGAATCGATCGCATAGTGATTTGGATAGTTTTATGGATATCCGACTATTTTTACGGATACGGATATGGATATGGATATGGATATTTTGACGTGGATACGGATACGAATATGAAACACTGATTATTCGGTGGATAAGGAATATCCGAGTTTTTGTTCGGATAATATCCGAACAAAATTTTTATTGTGGCAATGTATTCTATGCAATATATTGTTTCTTTCATAATTGGGTACTGTTTAACTGCTATTACTGTTACTATTTACGACGTTTTTTAAAGTGCATTCGGTATTATGGTGCCATGGTGGTGGTGGTACACGTGTTCTGCACCGACTGCACGTGGCGACCAATGATCGAGGCACCAAGCAAAGCTATGACCTGTGAATCTGTGATGTTGTGAAGGCGCGAAATCATGCAGTGACCGAGCGGCGAGCGCGGCAAAGCGGTTTGCGATAAAGCGGGGAGTAGGCGGGAGCGAGAAGCATTTCGTCATTTCGTGTCGTAAGACCAAAACCTAGGGGCAGCCAGGAGGCAAAAATCCCAAATAGCCAAAATCCCTCGTTCCTCTCTACTCTCTAGTCTCTAGCTCTCCAACTCCAAGTCCAAGATGGTGAGACTGTGAGAGGCCGATTAGTCGGCGACCGACCCCTATGCGCCGCCACCTGCTACGGTTCACAGCTTGGCACCCGCACCACCCACCGGCCACCGCCAACTCCGCCTACGCCCCTGGTTGTGAAGCCCCTGCACCTGCTTCCGGAACCGGTCCTGCTGCCTCGCCTCGTCCGGGTCGTCGAGCGGCTCCCCCTCCGGTTCGCCGAAGCGGCTTCCAATCCCTCGCTGCAGCCTGCAAGGCACCGACGTGCTCCCCATCTTCATCGCCGACTACTTCTTACCGCAAGGAAAAATCATACTCACCTCTGTGATTCATCACTCCATTGCTAGCTCCAGACCTCCGTCAATTACTGTAAGTTGCAACTACCTCTACGTGGCCTTCTCTTAATCTTTCCATTCCCCAGTTATTTAGGTGATTATTGTTAAACTATGCCTACCACAATAGTAACAAAAGGGCACATCCGGCCAGCCTTATTTTGTTTTGAGTTAGATCTGCAATGTATGTAGCTACTACTTACTAGTTAGCCTCTTGGACTCATTATTGATGGTGCTAAATTTCCTAATAGTTTGAATCGCAATCTACAGGCCTAAAATGTAGTTAAATTTCCTAATAGTTTGAATCGCAATCTACAAGCCTAAAATGTAGTTAGGCAGCAGACTCACTCTTGACGCTTGACAGTCACTATAGGAATCACAGCTTATGTGGACGGCCAAAACATTAATGTCGGCGGCAACAAAAACCGCCGATAAATCCACGATCTATGTCGGCGGCACAAACAATACTGCCGACATAGAAGCTAGATGCCCCGCCAGCGAGCGAACGGAAGGTTTTTCCCTTACTCTATGTCGGCGGCATCACTTAGACCGCCGACATAGACACCCCACCCCCCGCTCCGGTGCACGAATTTGAATATTTCGACTCTTCCCGCCTCTTCATCTATGCCGGCCGCCTTCCCTATGCCGTCGACATAGGTCCTTGCGAGCTTGACGGCTTTAACGGCGACATCCCAAGCTGGTCCTACATGGAAGACGAGGCACCTCAATGCCATGCGGGCCCAGAGTAAATGGCAGGGGCTGAGAGCCATCTATGTCGGCGGCCTCCCCTATGCCGCCCACATAGACAATTAAAAATAACAGGGGGCGAGGCGAGGCTAGAACCCGCGCCGCAGGGAGCCCGCGCCTCACCGCGCGCTGTTAACCGAGTGAGACGAAAGTTTTATTCAACATACTAGGGCACTTAACTTTTTTATGCCCTACCGAACATGTATGTCGGCGGCCTTCTTTTACCGTCGACATTGATGTACTATCTCGGCGACATATTAAAAGCCGTCGACATTGATGTATGTGCCATTTGGTTATGTTTGGGAGGGCTATGTGCCATTTGGTTTATATTTGTCGTCGAATTTGTGTTTTGCATCGATGTGATTGCGGAGTGCTCGAAAAGATGTGGATTCGAGCACCTAAATATGTGGATGATGTATGGACAAATTGGGGAGGGCTATTTCTGCTGGGAATTGTATATTTTTGCAGGTCAAAATTGAAGTTTTTTATCAAAAACCAACAGCAATATTAATTGCAGTACCTATGTCGGCGGCATAAGCCGTCGACATAGGACTGCTCCAGGTGATCAGGGAAGCATCACCATTCTCGGCGGCATATTCAAAGACCGCCGACAATGGCCCAGATCTATGTTGTTCATACCCAGCCGCCGGCATTATCGTTTCCTGGCCCAGGCCTATGTCGGCGGTATTACATAAGCCGCCGACATAGGTCTTGACCTTCGTCCGCGGTGGTACATTTGCCGCCGACATAGGTCTTGATCAATGTCGGCTGCCATAAATATCCCGCCGACATACACCTACCACGTGCCCTCTCCTCAATGCTGTTGTGGACCCCACCTGTCAGGATGCCGTTAGACGGCGCGGGCCGTCATGGCTGAGCTATGTCGACGGCCTTGGTATGCCGCCCACATAGGTGGCCGCTGGGGCTGGTTGCCCTGGATGCACTACTGTCGGCGGACTTGTCGACGTAGGGTAGCTATGTCGACCACGGGGTCTCGTCGGCGCAGTGTCGGCAGCCGGCCGCCGATATAGATCAATGTCGACGGCTTTATGTCCTATGTGGTCGGCTTTTGCCGACCACACTGACCCTGATTCCTATAGTGTTGGTTATTGTTTGTCGACATGTCAGCGGTGAGAGGAAATATCATATTGCGGTTGCTGGAAGGGGGATGCAGATGGTTGAGTTCTTGTCACCTGATGACGATCTGCAAATATAACGTGATGGCATGCCATTAAAATAGCCTTGAGGTATTGTTGCATTTTTTTTTGTAGTTTGTAAGATGAAACATGCAATAACTTTCATGTGAGGTGAAATGAATGAAAAATCGATCCACAATTATATGAATTATGGTGTAAATTTTTGCCAGCTTGCCTTTTGTGGTTTGCATGAAACGAGGAAAATCTCAACAGGGGCACAACAGTGTTTTTGAAATCATTTAGAGAACAAGCATGTGATGAAGCAAGGCAAACAAAAACAACACTCAGAAAATACAAAAGATAGTAATGTTGCTGTAGGAACAAACAGGTATGATCTAGAAGCTAGCTTTAAAAAGTGGCATTTGGCTATTGTTATGCATGAGTACTTTCAATATGGTTGAACATCAATATTTTGTTGAATTTGTCAAGTCCTTGCGTCCTGGTTTTTCATTTAGTTCCCGCAGAACTACAAGAGGCAAAATAATGGAAATGTTTGTAGAGGAAAAGAAGAAGCTGTATAATTTGTTCAACTCTATGACATGCTGCTTTTCTTGTACCATGGACATGTGGACCTCAAATCAAAACAAAGGATATATGTGCATAACTGTCCATTGGATAGATTTAAATTGGAATATGCAAAAAAGAATCATTAAATTTATGCATGTGAAAGGAAGCCATACTGGACAGAATCTAGCCAATGAGTTTGTCAAGGGCGTGATGGCCATGAATCTTGAAAAGAAACTATTTGCTCTCACTCTAGATAATGCATCCTCCAATGATAAATGTGTTAAAGAAATTATTCCAGTCCTCAGCAAGCATGCTCCTTTGATATGTGATGGGGTCTTTTTTCATGTAAGATGTTTGTATCATATATTGAATCTTGTGGCTCAAGATGGCTTAAAAGCAATTGCATCATCAGTCCATAACATTAGAGATACGGTTGCAATTGTGAAAAATTCTCCATTACAGTGGGAGGAATTTCAGAAATGTGCATTAGAATGTGAGTTGGATATCAATAGAGGTCTATCATTAGATGTTGCAACAAGATGGAACTCCACTTTTCATATGTTGAATAATGCTGTTTATTTTAAAAAGGCTTTTGAAAGACTATTGTTCTTGAATGAGAGTAAATATGGGAGGTGTGCTTCAACCCAGGAGGATTGGGATATGGCACAATCTCTAATAAAGTGTTTGCTGAAATTTACTGATGCCACAAACCTCTTCTCTGGACATTCCTATCCAACAGCTAATATCTTTTGGTGGAAATTTTGTGACATAAAGTTAGCAATTGAAGAATGGGTTTATGATTGTGATGAAAATATTTCTAATATGGCAAAGGCAATGCAAGCAAGTATTGGGACAAATCCAACATAGCTCTTGCAGTGGCGTGCTTTCTTGATCCGAGATACAAGAGGAAGCTAGTGGAGTATTTTATGAGAAAAATTTATAATGAAAGGTATGAGTATGATCATGAACTTGGCAAGTTTATGGCTGTTCTGAATCAGTTATTCAGTGCTTACAACTCTAGCACACAGGATAAGTCAACAACACAACCTAGTGGTAGTGGCAGCAGGGGTTCTCTATCATGCAGTGTTAATCAAGAAATTGAAGACTTTCTGTACGAAGGTGTTTCAATAGATGTAGAAAACTCTGAACTAGAGGTATACATGAATGAACCACCGATAAAGTTTGTTGATACCGACGATGTGAAGTTTAATGTATTGAGCTGGTGGAGGGATAAACAAGGGCATTTTCCTATTCTCTCACGACTAGCTCGTGATGTATTATCGATTCAAGTGTCAACAGTTGCTTCAGAGTCGGCGTTTAGTGCTGGTGATCGTGTTGTTGATCCCTTTCGTAGTAAACTAGAGCCTGAAGTTGTGGAAGCACTAATTTGTACCAAGGATTGGGCATTTGCTTCTAGCCAAGGTAAGAATAAGAAATCTGGTTAATATATTATGCATTCATATGGTCTGTCATTTAACTTAAATTTGGTCAATATATTATGCATTCAAGTGATCTGTCATTTAACTTGCTAATTATTTCTTGTCTTTGTAAACTGTGAGGTGGTGCAAATTATGTCTCTGAAAAGATTCCAACACTCACTGATGATTTGGACCTAGAGGAGGCAAAGACAATAGAGATAGAGGTCTGTGTAATTAAGTATTGATTAATGCTACAAAACCATCTCTTTTTCTTATGTTGTTAATTCATAATCCCATAGGACGACATGATTGCCTCTAAGGTGACTGATTGATAGCTGTTAAGTGCTGGCATGACAGATGCAAACTTTCAAAGGTTTGTTTACATGGACAAGTTAGAGAATAGCTTTTGATCATCTATTGTAATTTGTAAGCCTCTGTTCTTAATTTACTGATGCATTTATTGTTGACTTGTTGCAGCGAACAAGCAAGTGGAGTACAACTCCTTTTGGTTGAAACAAGTGAATGACAGGTTCACAGCTCCTTTTGGTTGCGATCAAGCTAGTGAAATATAACTCCTTTTAGTTGTTGCTATATTAAAGTTCCAGTACTGGACTAGTGGACTAGCAGTGTTCTGATCTGTATAGTTGTGACTTGTGATTTTGTGAGTTCACCTATGTAACATTGTCATGTGCTTATATGTCAATATGTGATGTGGTTGTCAGGTTGTGTGCACTGTGAAGGAGTGCAGGGCATAATGGGCTACTGGCTACTTTCTTTGCATGTGTTTGCACTTTGCACTTTGCTTACTTCCTTAGTTAGTTATAGATGGACTCAACTATTGTCTACTAGAAACTTGGAACTTCAAAATCGAAATGCACATGACATGGCCATGTCCAATTGTCCACGTAATTGTAACCTGACTCCTATGGAACTATGGGATGACCGGACATGGGTGTTATTAACTTTGCATGTTATTCACTTATATGTCTGTATGGCTAACGTAGTAACGTCTAACTAGTAACGCTTTCTTCTAAAAAAATGTTTTAGACTACCAAAGTATCAATGATAGTCGATCACTATTTGCTATCAATAAATTTCATAAATTTGAATACTTTCAAGGGTAGATTAATTGATTTTGATGGTGACTTCAAAACAGAATGTCGCTACGGTTACTGAAAATTTGAATTATATCCTAACATTCCTATGTCCTCGAAAGTCAAAACTTTGAAATGCAAATGAAAAGTTCAAAATACCATTGAAACTCTATATGAATTTCATAAATTTATTTTTTTCCAAATTTTAAAATTAAGTTAAATATTGCTCAAATTTTGAATGTATTTCTGGATTTTTTTTATTGAGTTTCCCAACTTTTAATTTTTATTTTTTAAAATCTAAACCAATTTAATAATATTCGTGTACAAACTTTTTTATTTTTTGTTTTTACTAATTTTATAAATTCATAATTTTAAATTTAATTTTGACCTTTTTGTTAAATTTGGATCAAAATTTTGAACTTGAATTTTAACTATCCAACTAACAATATCCGTATCCTAGACTAAACCGATCTATATTCGATCCGTATTCGTAACCGATATTATCCAGTATTATTCGAATTTGTATCCATATTCGACGCATTCGTATTCGAATTTGTATCCGGTGAAAAATACGGATACGGATACGGATAGAACGATATCCGACCTTATCCGATCCGATCACACCCCTAAGTTGAGGGACCTCCCAAGTCCGGTATTGAGGTTGAGGGACCAAAGTGGTCCAGCGGCTATAGTTGAGGGACCAAATTGGTACTTTATCCTACTAAATTTTATAGTTTTCGTTAACAAAATGTGAAAATCCTCTATAAACCTTTTGCTGTTTTTCTACCGTACCTTCGGTTTTCGTGGTTGCTCGTTTGGTTTGTGCAGGCAGGCCCCCCGGCTACGTAAACGTAATCCCGCAAATCTTTCCAGGATATCCCAATATTCTTAGGACATGCGCAGTTATTCCTCTTCCCATGAAATCGAGAGAAATCCGGCTGCGGACGCTGGCATGCAGTACGTACTCCTCCGAATCCGCCTCCAAAAAAATGCAGCAGTAGTACCACTACACGAAAGTATAGTAATTCCCATGCAACATCCCTGTACCTGCGACTGCGAGACAGGAGGTAGGAAGCACAGAAAATAATGCGTTCTGCTAGCTTGGCTAGAGGCTAGAGCTGAGCTCTCCGGGCAGTCCAGTCCAGCTCCAGCCTATCCATGGCAGGAGCCGGGCGCGCGGGCGGGGCATGCATGCAGCGCCGGTCAAGCTCGGCATGATGGCATGTGCCCCAGAACTGCCTGACATTGACACGCAGGTACCACCATTGGCAGAGAGGAGGAGGCGGCAGCAGCAGCAGCAGCAGCAGTAGACAGGCAGTATGGCTGTGTGGGTGGCCGTGTGTCGACCGGTTCGTCCTCCGCTCCGTCCCGGTCCATGCCCATCCCCGATCGAGCTCTCGCTCTCGCTCCGTCGCCGTCGACGTCGCTCGCCGCCGTCAATCAATCGATGCACTCGCCTGGCTGCTTCGGGGGATCGATCGATGCATGTGCATGTGGATGATGCATCACATGTGTGTGGCATGTCAGGTCAGCAACGGGTGGCGCGGCCTGGACATGCGTGCGCTCGCCGGCAGCGCCATCGTCTAGCTCGCGCGCGCTCCGGCGGTCCGACCCCCGGTCATGTGCCTCGGAGACCGCGAGCCATTGGTAGAGAGAACTGCGGCGCTGTGATGCGATTCCGTGACGTCGACCCTACTCGATCGCTCCCATAGTCCCATGCATCGAGAGAATGGTACTGCGTGCTACGGAAACCCTATAATCGCATTAGGGTATAATTAGTGGATACCGTATGCGACGATCGAGCTGGGGAATCGGCCGGTGTGAAAATTCTCCTATGGCACCGCGACATCTACGGTTTTGTAACACGATCTTGATATTATTGAACCCACATGCCCAAACAGTGAAGTATGTATCATTATCGGTTTAAATTCAGCTACGCTATCAATTTTAAATTGATACTCCCTCCGTTTTTTTTACGCCTTTGACTTTTTGGTACATCTTTGACCATTCGTCTTATTCAAAATTTTTGTGCAAAGATATAAAAAAAGACATATTTAAAGTACCTCTATTGATAAAACAAATCACAACAAAATAAATGATATTTATAAAAATAATTTGAATAAGACGAATGGTCAAAGGCGTGTCAAAAAGTCAAAGGCGTCAAATAAAAAAAACGGAGGTAGTAGTAGCTAACGGGGAGTGCCAGGGTATCAATACCAGTTTCACACGGCGTCGATATTGGCCCTCTTTGATAGCTTGTTTAGTTCTAGTTTAGTTGTAGTTGAAAAAATTTGACCATCTTTGAATGTGCTATGAAAAAGCTAAATAAATGATTAAAAAAATTTCTTGAGATCTTTGAGAAAAACCCTACAAAGTCCTAAAAAAATTATTTTCAAAAAATAAAATGGTCTATACAAAAATAATAAAAATTACAATCCCAACAAAAACTAGAACTAAATAAGCTATCAAAGAGGGCCATTATTGAACCCATTTGTACTAAAATAGAAATGGACATCACTAGTTTTAAACTGTTAGCAGCCAACTGGTAGTGATAACCTAAAGTATCACTATCGGTTGTACAACCCGGTAGTGATAGTACTAGAAATGCTCAAAAATATGTTGGAAATAAAATGGAAGAATCAGAACTCGAACCCAGACTGTGACTCCATCCTCATTCTTCTAGACAACTACCCAACTGTCGCGTAGTGATATAGCTAGGTTATGCGTTCCTTTTAATTTTTGCTTTCCACGAGGCACCACTACTGGTCTGTGGCTTAAACCGATAGTGATAATCGACATCACTACAGGTTTGTGGGTCAAAATAGGTATCACTACAAGTTCGTGGCTTAAATCAGTAATGATGCCTCGAAACTATAGGTTTGCTGATAATCGGTAGATATGTGCGGGAATTAAATCTCACTTGTCTAATAGTGTTGGTTCAGAAACTTTTATGGAGGAGAGAACCTAAATATGAGTATTTTACTCAGAATCCTATCCAATTTCATGACTTTTTATGATAGGACTTCTTATCGAAGCGATTTTACTTAATTAAAACCCTAAATTGAAATATTGGTACCCATGTAAGGCCACTCTTGGAGATGCTCTATGTTGCCTAAAAAACTTTAGTTTTCGGCTGGCTTGGTAGTCTTAATTTCCCCTGGTAGCCTCGCTATTTGTCTTGGACCCAGTCCTCACTTGGGATTGCGAAAAGTTAAGGCAGGGGTGAGGGGTGAGAAAATAGAAAACGGAATTGCAAAATGGAATAAAGGAAAGTATTCACTTACCCTTGTTGTCCTCCTAGATGATATCTTTCGCAGAAGGGATGCTCCCTACGCCTCAAAAGGCAAATGCGGTTGGTAAGAAAACCATGGGCGATGTGGATCTCGTCCTGGCCCTTTCTAACCAAGGCTACAATTTGGTTGATCTACAACTCCTCCTTGGGTAATACGGAGTACATCCGAGCGCAGTGGTGCCTTCAGGAGTTCAGGACCATGTTTCACCGGATAAAACATGATTCAACATCATAGTGTCCATGTTGTTTTAGTACTTCACCGTTATCAAGAAAAAAAAAACTATGTTTCATCGATCATACTCTATGTTTCAGCAATTTTTATCGTGTTTTATCAATACATTGCATAGCTTTCTAAAATGAAGGCAATAATTGTTAAATTTTATAACGATAAAGTAAACATAACACGAGCGTACATGAGGTGTTTTTATCAGACGTTTGATTTCTTGCGTCCCCACATTTTGAATGGCTAAAATAATACCTCCCCATTTTAAAATAACAGTCGTTTTGAACATTGACATGGCCCTCGAAATATAACTTTGATCATCAATTATTGTTGCAATTTATTTATAAAATTTGCAAAAGAATTATAATATTGCTGAAGCGTTTTTTGAGATAAATTTATATGTTTGATTTTATATAGACAATCCAAATAGTTTAAAAAATTTTGTAAATAAAGTTTTTAAACTTTGATTTAGGATAAATCTAAAACAAATATTATTCATAATGTGGGTGTGTGTGGGTGTGGGTGTGGGTGTGGGTAGCAGCAAGATCATCAATAAAAACAGTTTCGAAATACCGCACGGACGAGGCGTACGCAGCGGCGACGACAAAATCGGTGACCCCGGCCGCCATTTATTAGGAACGGAAGCCAGGACGACGACGAACCAGCGGGACCAGCTCAGGTCAGCCGGCGCCGGCGGCGAGGCAGCCATGGGCAGCGGAGCGGAGACGGCTGAGCCTGACTGCTGCGCCGTGGCTCACTGGTGCTGCCTCCTCCTCCTCCTCCTCCTCACCAGAGGCGCGCGCCGTGGCCGGCCGGCCAGGCTTTTGGGCTCTGAAAAGCCCCTTAACTTTTGGGTTTGGCTCGAAATTATATGCGGCCAGGATCAGATCAGGCCCTGGCCCCCCGATGTGCAAGATCACCATCATTGTAACCCAGCGAGAGGAGCAGCAGCTACACTGCAAGAGAGTTTTGTGTGTAGGGAGAGAGCGAAGGCATCATTGCAGCCGAGCAGAGTTATTCTCTGCCATGGGCGACCATGATTCCAGCCATGAGGCCGGGTTCACATGTTGCTCTACTCAGCGGCGGACCCACGAATTTATCAAGCCTGCATAAAATCTATCATACTAAAACATACATATAAATATTAGAAATTGTGTATACCAAGTAATAATTCAAAAGGCATAACATAAACACATAATTGATACGAGATGTACCTAGAAAAATACGTAACCAATATAGGTCCATCTCAATGTAATTGAATTATAACAAATTGGTTAAGCTTGGTAATAAGATGTCAATGTTCTCTTCAGGGGCAGATCCAACGGTGGGTCAGGTGGGACTCCAGCCCCATCTACTTGTCTATGGCAGTGGAGCCCCACCTTAGACCCACCTATAAGTTTTGGCTGCGTCCGCCCCTGGTTCTCTTCATTCTCTTTCTCTATACCTAAATCGATGCAATTGAACTATAAATTAATAAATAAGTATATCGTTTTAAATAAACTGTTAAAAAATACAACTTACAAGAAGAAATTAAATTAACAATAAATTAAACAAATAGAAGTTTTAGTAGTTTAGGACGTAATTTCTTGCCGGTGGACGTGACCCAATCTGCTGATAATGCCTTGATCAGGTGGCGAATCGGTGACCGATATTTTTCGTTGTCCAGAGAATCAACGAGATGAGGAGGGCAGAGATTAGCGAGCAGGGGTGGTGCCGCAGCACCCTTACGAACATGAAGAGAAGAGTCATGAACAGAACTGACAAGATCAAATCAATAGACAAAAAACAATCCCGTGCTGGTATCGCACGTAGGCCATACTGCATTAGCCAGTTTGGGCCATCCAGACCTCTAATGGGCTTGTGGCTCCACGCGAGTTTGCTTGCTCAATAGCTTGGTTGTCATGAACGTTAAGCTAAGCGCATGGTCTGAACTGGCATTAGCTACATACTGAGGGGTATCCCTACTCTAAATCCCAAGCCCCGGGCTAGAGCCCACCTAGCCACGGCCCTGGGTTCGCCCCCAGCTCTACTCACGCCTCCTACGATGCAGCCGATGGTGAGTTTGATCTCCCAGAGCGTAGAGCATCGTCGGCAGGTTTTTCAAAAGGTTTTCTAATATAGTATTACGGATAGCCTTAGTTTTTATAACGATGCAGTAGAGTATCTATCTTAGTCTCTAAATTTAAAGACTCCCTACAGAGTCTATATCTAGAGACATTATAGAAAATCTCTATATCTTTTTGGGAATAGAGATTCTGCTAGAGATGATAAAAATATAAAAAACAAATAGTGATTTATAAAAGGAATATAGAGAACGAAATATAGAGATCCTATTGGCAATGCTCTTATGAAATGTACAATGTTATAGACACTTGTTGATTACAGCAAAGCAAGTTGTTGTGTACAGTCTGTTATACCATAGGGTTGGGGGTGCCCATCTTTTAGGAGGCCCGGAGGCTTGGGCCAAAATCATGTAGATCACATGTATAGGGAGGTCGCGACCTGATATGTACATAGCCCATAAGACATGCGGCCCATCATGTAAAATGCGCATGTACAATTTTGCCCATTGGGCACAAAGAGTTTGAGGGGCAACAAGGGTAATTCCTATGTGCCCCCACCCTATATAAATGAACCATTGTGGCCCTTGGTCACCAGAGGGCTCTCTCTTTTTCTCATGAGCACTCCTCTCTCCTCCCCTACCATGAGGCTAGTAGAGGATGCCCCCTATTGTTGTGGATTTTATGCCACAACAGTGTCATCTATAGACAATTTAATTTGTAGATAAAACTTATACAATGGGTATAAACGATCAAATTCTGTATAACTTGTCCAACTTATAATTGTTTTGGTTCTATGCTATAGTCCACTACATATTTGTAGTCGGTTCAATTCCCTAGCGGTGCATCTCTCTCATCTACGTCATTTTTTTATCTTATGTCACCGAGTTTATAAACATATGAGGTGGAGCTAGCTAGCATTGTGCATGCGGAAACATTTGAGTATTCAAGCCCTGCTTTTGCTGTGGCCTGGTTTGTTAGCGTCTATCGACCTCTGTCAGAGAAAGAGGGTGGGTTAAACTAAGTAATCTCCTGACTTTACATATGGCTATGATTGGTTAGATCATGTACGCGTTCACCCCAACCTATTGACCTAATCACTGTCATCGCAACCACCAATTATGCTTAATCATCTCTAGGTTATTATTCTTCTCAAAAGCTGCACCCTTGATGATGGCCTTGATTGCACCACTTATCATGGAAAATTAACGGTAAAATATTTTACCTACGTGATGCATAATACATGATCATATCACGAGCTACAAGAGCATGTATCATCGGGGTGGTTTTAAATTTCGTTCCGACAAAAGAAACAAAAAAGGGGGTTTTTTCAAGGCTATGAGTGAAAAACAGAGAATTCAGAAAATAGAATCGGAAAGCGGTTGAAACCGAGAATACGTTATCTTCTTCCAGGGTTTTGAAAAGAACAGACCGAAGTCTTTGAAAAGTGAACTAGCTTCCCTTATGCTGTCTCCAACAATAATCTCTAAATTCGGTTCATATAGAGGGTTCTTTTAAAGAATCTCTCCATATATTTCTCACATCTCCAACAACGTTCCCTATATTAAACATTGTATAAGAAAAGTAGAGAGAATCCCTACGTACAAGGTAATGGATATGAATTCTCTATTTTAAGAAACGAAATAGAGAACGATGTTAGAACACATAGGGAAAAATCCGTTCCCTATTTTGGGGTGACAACCTAAAGCGTTCTTTACTCTAAAATAGGGGACATATTCTTTCGCTATGTGTTTCAACAACGTTCCCTATTCCGTTTCCTAAAACAGAGAATTTCTCTCCATTCCCTTATATGTAGGGATTCTCTCCTTTCCTTGCACAATTCTCCATATAAGAAACTTTGTTGGAGATAAGAGAAATATAGGAAGAGAATCTTTTTAAAAGAAGCATGTATAAGACGCTATAGGGGATCAACTTTAGGGATTCCTGTTAGAGAGAGCCTTTAGGGAAGTTTGTTTCAAACATCCTTAGAAAATGAATAGTTTCCCGAAAACCCGAGTATCCAAAAAAAATTGAATTCAGGTATATTTGACACTCCCACTTTTTTCGCTACCTATCCATTTGCACATTCAAATGAATTTTGTGAAAGCCAACAGGCGTTTTGCAAGACAACGGGCTTGCTTGTTTGAAGCCACAGCTTGCCGCACCGTAACTTATACACAGCCACAACTAGTGTCTAGTTAGCCTATTAAGTATTTGTATCACTGCCAGAGTATAGACTTGTCACAAAAATATATAGCCTTCTATCCATCTATCATAGACATATTTTCTAGTCAAGTTTTGCCACAAGTGTGACCTTCATTTTGGGTTGTAGAAAAACTATGACACAAAACTAGAGATCTAGATAAGTTAAATAGGGTCAGGTTTTGTCTTGACCTTATGTGCCCCAACCGGCCTCCTCGGGTATCCAGCAGCGATGCCCTGACCCGTATCAAACCTAAGAGGAGACAAGCAGCTATGAGGGAAGACCGGCGTTACCTTAGCCATCATGGGGGAGGACGTAGCCATCAGCTCACAGCTGCTACCATGGGGAAGAGAAGCTCACCATTGTAGGAAAAGGAAGAGAGCCTGTTGCGCTGCTATGGAAACTGAGGAGGCATCGTCGTGAGGAGGAGTCGCCATAGACCGGGAGAGGGGGCTGTTGGGGGGTTGGCGCTCGATCTATTGTTGGAGGGAGGCGCCGACCAAGGAGGCGTTGCCCTGGGCACCGTTGTGGGGATGAGTGAGTGGGTGAGTGAGAGAGAGCAGTGCGGCAGCAGGACGTGGGATGTGGAGTGGCCTTGGTTTACTAGTTTAGTGAGGGCATGGGAGGATCAGATTTGATGTCGGATTCTAATCCAATGGTAGATATCAGGGTGGGTCAGGCCAGGCAGGGGGTGAACCTGAACCTGACCCGATTGAAACCTAGGACCTAATCAGACCTCCACCCTATTGTCAGGTTAGGTCTAATCCCAGCGAGTTGGGTGCAAACATAGACCTATACATAGAATTGTGGTAAAGTGTGACGAAGCAGGCCCAATCTAATAGGTTATGTAGCAATCAACTGAAAAAACATGAAAGCCATCTCATACTATGTTATTGTTATGTAAACATAACATGAAATGGTGGTAGATAATAATCATCTACATACGTACATGCCTGAATTGACCACACATCAAACCAATGGTTTTTAAGATACACATGGAAAAAAAAAATCAAATCTGCGGTGCATCCTCAACTACACACAATTAATTACCCCATAGCAGTAGAAGTGCGCATCATTAGCGATTGATTGGTACAGATCCTCGAGAAAGATTCAGCTGGGAGATGAGAGATCACTAGAGCTCCAAGTACATGGAGTAGTACATGATACATGGAGCAGAACAGATTAGCCCCACTCGGCAGCCGGCACCAGCAGCGTGGCACTGCAATTAAAGCCTCCCTCGTACCGTCGTACGTACGCACGCACCCGCATCGGAGTATCCAAACCGAGGGATCGAATTCCCTCCCATCAAGTGCATGGAACCAAAACCCCCAGCGCCCAAATTTAATACAAACCCAGGGACGGAAACGAGAAAAGGTACTTGACCTTCTACGGGTGCAATCAAGTGTAGGGAAGGGGGGACACATGCAACAACTTGTCACTCCCACTCTCTCCCCCCTCTCTCTACATCCCATGGCCCAGGCCACGACATGATCTCACACACAAAAACCTTGGCGATCTCTCTCTGTCTCTCTCTCATCGATAACGAAGAAGATGGCGGCAGATTAGGCCAGGGAGCTTTCTTTCTTTAATGGCTATGCTACGACGGTCAGCTCGCCGGCCAGGGAGGGTACGGTTGTTGGTCTCCTAATCAAATCGGCTCTATTCTCCCTAATCCCAAACCCAATCCGGGCCTGATCATGTGGAGTGGTTAGCATTACGCGCCATAAAAATCCAAGGCTAGCGCTGGTAGTACACTGGGTAGTCTACTAGTACTAGTCGGTAAAGGAGAGGCCTTTCTCTCTCTAGGATATGCGAGCTTTCCTGAGGTTTCTTTCTCCCCTTGTCCGGGTCCTTTTGGAGCCTTTTCATACGAGAGAAAAGGAACTTGGCGGTTTGGTTTGGTTCGATTGGGTGGGCCGACAGGTTTGGGGGAGATCTTGCCGCCGGAAATCGCGCCGCCAGTCGCTGCCGGGCCGCCGCCGCCGCCGGCGGCGGCCATTTCTCACCGTCCGATCGGGCGTTCCGATCCCCGGGATTAGCCGGCAAGAACGGAGACACACACGCACGGTGCCGATCGGTCGCCATGGCGGCGAAGCAAGGTTTGGAATTACACCATGTTGGGGTCTCCCTCTCGCTCTGTCTGTATGTGAGATTTTCTTGGAGGTAATGGAAGCAAAGATGAGGTTTTTAATGTGCGGGCAAGGACGACGACGGCAACTGCAAGAAAGAAGTGATTAATAAGAAGCAAAAGGTATACTGCTAAAAGGCTAATCAGACCTCTGTTGTTTGTAAATTGTGATGCATGGCGACAGGAAGCTCTAAGAGCACACAACATGCACCAGTAGCTAGGCTCTCTCTGCTCCTCTCCTTCCTACTCGGATGTACAGATCCATGGGTCGAGGCCCTTGCCGCGGGTGGGCCGCGCCGGGGCGCCGGTGGCGCCGTCTGGCGGCTTGTCGACGCTGGGTGCAGCCGACGACGACGGCGCGCCGGCGAGGGGGGTGTAGTTCAGCTTGCAGCTGCCGCTGCCCGGCGCGCCGCCCGCGACCACGCCGGACAGCTCGTCGCCGCCGTGGTGGACGACGACATCGTCTCTTGGGTGCAAGTGCAGCCCCTCCGTGGTCATCAGACCGCTGCCGCCGGCGCTTCCGATGCCCATGCCGGCGAGGAACTCCGATGGTGACGGCTCGTGCAGCCGCGGCGCTGCCTGCGGGAAGCCGCCGAACATGTGCTGCGACGAGCCGAGGAGGTTCTGGAAGGCGAGGTAGCTGCTCGTGTCTTGCATCCGGAGGAGCGGGAAGGTGTCGGCGCCGGCGCCGGCCGTGGGGCTGCCGGATGCTGCCGTCGTGGCTGCCGCGGTCGCCGTGGCGCAGGCATTGGAGACGCCGATGTTGGACGAGGTCGGCGTTGATGAGGACGACGACGTGAAGGGCGGGAAAGGGGAAGGCGTCGTCGGGATCTTCTGCGCGAAGGGGCGGAGGAGGTATGGCGGTAGCGAGGGCGGATCGGCGGACGCGGCGGCGGCGGCGGAGCGGAGGGTGGTGGGCGAGGGGAAGAGGTGGTCGAAGCGCGTGCGGAGGGACGCGGCGGGGCCGCCCACGCCAGCGGCGAAGGGTGGCGAGGGGATGCCGGTGAACTCCTGCACCATGGCGCGGAAGTTGGAGGTGTCGGTGGTCAGCACCGTCGTGGGCGCCCGCCGCGATGCGCGCGTCCGCTTCCGGGACCCCCTCGGCGGCGGCGCCGCCGCCGTGGCAGCCGGCGGATCAGCCGCAGCCTGGTGCCCGGCGGCGGCCCCTCCCACGCCGGCGTCGCCCATCGCGACGCGCGGCGGCGACGACGACGACGACGCCCCCGCCGCGAACTGTGCCGACCAGGGCGCCGCCTGCTGCCGCGGCGGCAGCGGCGCGGCGGCGAGCTCATGGAGGCCGTAGAGCGAGCCGTGAAGTGAGAACGCGCCGCCAGCCGGGGCCGGCGGCGTCGGCATGAGCAGCGCGGAGAGCGGCGAGGAGTCGACGCCCCCTCCTCCTCCCCGCGAATCGAACTCCTCGTCCCCGCCGCTCGACGACTGGAGGCTGCCGCTGTTGCCGGAGTCCATCGCGCCCCACCCAAGGCAGCACCTCGCCGCCGCCGCACCTCCTCCCCTCTCGCCGGTGCAACCCTCCAAGACAAGATCGAGCAAGAAGGCGCGCCAACAACCAGAACCTAACACCCCACCACTCCAGCATCTCTTACCAGAAAGCCCGGACCTTCCATTCCCCAGAAGGAGGAGAGCAAGAAAAGGGAGAGAAGCTTTGCCCCGAAGCAGCGACGCGGTATAAAAAGGAGAGGAGAGAGAGGGGAGGGGAGGGGAGGTTGGAAGGGGCGGCTGCTTCGGAGCACGTTCCCACCCGTGGCAGGAGGAGGAGGAGGAAGGGGACGGACGGAGGCGTTGGCTCTGGCCTCTGGCTCGCTCGCTGCTGCGGCTGTGCGCGAGTGCGACTTGGCTGGCTGGCTGAGGCTGTGTGCCCGAGCGTGCGAGCGTGCGCGCGCGCGCGCGTGGCCTTTGGTTTGGTGAGCGACATCGTTCCGCGTACATGGGTAACAGGGTGGACAACAGTTAAAAATAATAGAAGGGACTAATAATAACAAAGGAAAAAAATTTTGTACCAGATCCGCTTCTTACACTATTTTTACACTTAAAATTATAGATGGATCTAAAATGGGACTCTATAATCATAGACAGCGTAGGTGGAGCTAGAGCCCCACCTGATCCGCCGCTAGATCCGTCCCTGATGGGTAAGGTTGCAATGTGGTTGCGCGTGTGCGATAGGAAAGAGTTGCACGCCCCGCGGCTGACACCGGGCCCATCTGGTGAAGTTCTAATGTGGCTGGAAAAATAGATTTAAAAAAATTTGGTTTTAAAGACTTTGAAAAGACATTAAGTCACTATTTTATTCGCATCTTAGTTTAGTTTTGTTTGTTGAGCTTAAATTATTAAAAAAAAATTTGATATTTTAAGAAAACACTATAAAGCCAAAAAAGTTATGAAATGTCACATTAAAATGTTTGTATAAAAATGATAAATTTTGGCTCAATCAAACAATGCAAAACTAAACGACGAATCAAAGAGAGCCTAATTCTTGGTTCATGGTGCTATCGATGTCATACTTAATTTACCATAATTTTGCCAAGGTAGTTTGTGAAAATATTAGACATATTTTTTTATGGGGATATTAGCCCTACCTTACTAGCTAGCTAAAAGAATTTAGACCATTCATATGTGAGATCCATTTGGCAAAAAAAAATCTTTGTCACAACTATGGTTACCCAGCAAACATACAACTAATTTGATCAAACTTGCTTAACATGAAGCGTGGAAATCCATGGTAATGATTGATTTCAAACAGAACAGGACCAAGATCATCAGAAATGGCAAGAGTGTTTTCTATGTAAAAAATACTTCCTCAGTTCAAAAATGTAAGGCATGTTTTGACATGACGCGTCTTTAAAGCTGCAGTATAATGATTAATTTCTCTTAACGTATAGTGTTCTAAAAACAAAATTATGAACATTAGAAAATATTTTTAAATATGAATCCAATTGTGTTATTTGTATTACAAAATCTACATATTGCTGGATAACATATTGGTCAAAGATTAAAAAGATTAAATTTTGAAATGTATGTGCGGCTTATATTTTTGGATGGAGGGAGTGGCATATATTCAATTGTACATTATTATTTGAATTTAAGTTTAAAGCTAGGAGTGTTTTCATAATCATCATTCCCAGTAACTATAAAAGAACTTTCTATACATAGTCACCTTAGGTAAAATTTATTTGAGCCATAAACAATATGATATCAGCATGCTCCATAAGTTGTTAATGACATGCTAGGTGACTGCTGGAGGCGTGGTTATGTTGATTTTATTTCTCAATATTAGTTCATTTTGACCACTCTTTTTCTTCAAGATTTGTGTAGCTCACCAAACATTATTAATAAGTTCTATAAGCGAGGATTACCATTTTTGGTGTGAGAGTGCTGTAAGCATTGGGTGGATATTGCAAGGAGGTATGCAGATGGTAATGATATATGACTCCAAAATAATTGATCTTGTGAGGGCAGACAACAATTACGTAGTAGACACGACAAAGAGATGATGGCACTGGAGGTAGGATGGTGATATGCGAGGTGCGTCGAAGCGACAAACTGGGGAGATGATCACATTGAAGGTAGGGTGACGATCTTGGAGGTGGATTTTAATGATAGTTTAGGGCATATGATCTCATTGGAGGTAGGCGACGATGTTGGAGACAGATTTAATGATAGTGCAGTGGATATGATCGCATTGGGGGTAGGATGGTGATACATGCGGTGTACGGAAACAACAAAGTGGTGAGATGATCGCATTGAAGGCAGGTGGGCGATCTTGGTGGTGGATTTCAGTGACAGTGTAGGGGAGATGATCGCATTGGAGATACGATGATGATCTAAGGGAAGGATGTGAAGGAATGTAGCAGTGATGATCGCATTGGAGATGGGGTGATGATCTAGGAGATGGGTGTGAATGACAATGTTAGGGTGATGATCGCATTGGAAATGGGGTGACAGTTTAAGAGATGGATGTCATTGACAAAATGTGAGAGTTTATCACATTGGAGACAAGACAACGATCTAGTAGGCCGGTGGCAATGGCAGAGTAGGGAATATATATGATTGCATTGGAGATAGGACAAGGACTTCGGAGCCCATCAAAATTACATGGGAAGGCTTGCATATAGTAGTTTGCATAGGTAAGGGGACGGATTGAACAGGACAAAAAAGATTATTTTTTTGGTAATGAAACCTTGAGATAAATGGTTAACTTAAAAGAAAAGGTATTGGATATCTAAATATTTGAAAGACCCAAAGTGCATTACTGTTGCATCACATACTACACAGAAATTTGAATTTATTAGACTATATACATTGTGCACATATGGTAGCTCTAAACAAATGTTAAGATCAATGGTTGTTGAGAGATATATAAGGAATTAACTAAAACCTAACTCAATTAGCTAAGACTAATTGCAATAACACAAAACACATGATGCGGAAAAAGCTTAGATAATCACCATTGCTTTGTAGATGCTATCCCCAGTAGCTAGCTCAGTTCGGCTAGTTAGCCTATGTCACGGTGAGCCGATGCAACGGTTGAAGACGTCACATGGAGACATATGGTAGTAATGATGACCTCGTCGGCGTCCTAGAACAGCAATAGTAGTGGCGGGGTCGGCCTTCCTAGAAGCTCCAGCACCAAACCATAATATTGGGTTGAGTGTGTAGATTAGGATCAGCGAGGTTGACTTAGACATGACTTTACTAGGTTGATGATCAAGCTGGTAGCGCCTCTCTCCCTTTATATAGCATTGTGCACCAAGGGGCTAAAACCAAAGGGTTATGTGTGTCCTCAATCAAGACACTAACACAATTAGAGACAAGCTCAATTGGGGATAAACCCAACTAAAAAATCGTGTGGACTTCATAGTCTGAGATCAATCCCAATATTCTCCCACTTGATTGAAAGGCTAACATTCATAAACTCTCTCCTGATAAAATAACATACCAGGGCAAGCGTCGCACAAATTAATAAAATGGTCAATGAGTCTTCCATATCAATAGTATACTAGTTCTATCTCGATTAGTTTATACTTTGTACTTATAGGAGTGGTTTTCTTAGTTCGACCCTCAAATCCAGAATCAGAGGCTTCTCAACACACCCATGCGCGCAACATTCATTATTAATGATATTGGGTGGTTAGCCCTTTGTAAGCGAATTCGCAAGCATTATCTCAGCGGATGGGAATCGAAGTTCCCAAGATGGAAAGTTTACTTGTTCAAATGGGGATCAACAGGTCCCTTTTCGTAGCGTATTAGAACATTCGTAGGCAAGGGAGATCATAGCAGACCCAAATGAATGACAACATTTTTTGCCTGAAGCAGCATCCGACAACAATAATAGCGAGGATAAGGGAGGCTCGCGTGTGAGCCATAATCCCAGGTATGCCAAAAAAAACCCTCGAATTTTTCTTTAATTTGGGGATTTATGGTTTGGGATTTGAATTAGGGTTTTTGAAAATTTGGAATTTCTCTTGATTCTCTAATTGAGCCTATAATTCATCTTCCTCCTTAAAAATTCATCATCTTTTAAGCGCATTTGCAAAAGAATATTATCTTATCCCATCCAAAAATAAATCAGTAACAAAAAAAGGGTTTTAGGTTCAGCAAAAAATTGGGGATTTCACTTTAGGGTCCTTAATTTATGAAATTTCCCTCTTCTCAGTGCTGTTGAAAATGATTAAGTAAAAACTAATGCTAATTGGAGCCATTAGGAGTTTAACATTGAATAGTTAGGATTAAGCTAAGCGTAATTAACTCCTAAATGTAATTAAGAGGGCATGATTAGCACTAATCATCAACATTAGGCCGAACATGATTTAACATATGGCTTGATCAAGCTATTAGGATTCCACGATAATAAATATGGTTCAAGATTAGGTTAATCAGGCTCTGATAACAAATGTTACGAATTAATTGAAAACTAAGTCAATTAGCTTAGCCTAATTGCAAGAACACAGAAGACATGATGTGGAAAAAGCTTAGATAATCATCATTGCTTGTAGATTGCATCTTCGATAGATACCCTGGTTAAGCATGTTAACCTGCGTGATGGTTAGCCGATGCAGCGGTTAAAGACATATAACGGAAATGTACAGTAGTCGGATGGCCTCATTAGCATCATATAATAGCAATGGTGAAGGATTGAGATGTAGCCTAGAGGGGGTGAATAGGCTTTACAAATTTTCAACAAATATTAAACACAACGAAAAACAATATCGGATGTTCCGATGTGTATATCAGATAGTCCGACTATCTAATATGGAATCAGATTCTCTGATATTGTTGAAACTAGGTTTTGAAGCCCTTTAACAATTTCAATGATACCACCTGCACCAAATAGGGTTATAGAGTAATAAATAAGTAGAGAAAGATAAATAGACCCAAAACCACAAAGAGACTCGAAGAAGTTGTTCCCGAAGTTTAGATCTTTGAGCAGATCATACGTCTCTGTTGAGATGGCTCGGTCATACTTGAGCCGGGGTCCCTCTTGACTATTTGCCTCCTCCCGGGTTGCACCAAGCACTCTCGGTTTCACTCTTTGGATCCTTCCCTTTCGGAGACGAATCCGGCCTTCACAAACGGCCCCTAGCCAGCACACCAAGTCTCGGTGGCTTAAGAGCAATTCCTAGCTATCTAGTAGCCTTCAAATTCCAAGAGTAACAAATCTAGCGGAAACCAACTTGGAGATGAGACCAAGTGCTCAAGGATAAAGCTTGATAAACACAAAGTACTCAGATCTAGTTTCTCCCCTTTCACAAGGATGCAATCAATGAAATTTGAAATGTGGGAGAAGGAAAGGTAGAACAGGGGTTTGCAATAAGTGCTCAGCTCAATGGAAGTGTGAAAAGGCAACCCTAGACCGTGGGGGGAGAGGGAATAAATACCCCTACCCACCAACTTGTTGTTGATGCTGACAGACATCAGATAGTCCGATATTACATATCGGATAGTCCGATATGATAGTGAGAGAAACTCAAAGCAATGAATATTTTTGTGGTTCTGGAGTAGTTTTGGAGTTGTTCAAATAGGAATCAATCAATAATTAGACAGAAAATATCGGATAGTCTGATATTTTTGAGATCTGGAGACAAGAGGGGTCGATCAGACCAAACATCGGAACATTCTGATATATATCAAATATTCTACAGAAAATATCGGATAGTCTAATTTTTTTTGCGAGTTCAAGACAGAGAGGGGTCGATCGGAGCAGGGATCAGAACATTCCGATATACATTGGATATTACCATATCAACATCGAATAGTCTGATATGTTTTTCAGTAGAACACCCTCAAATTTGATTGGTGGATAGAATATGTAAAGATTCATCTACGATGAGCACTTAGACCATATAGAAATGGTTTTCCAACACATTCATCTTAATAGTATGGCGTGTCCTTAGGCTTAAATTAAAATAAACAAATCTAGGTCTAAGTCTATACACCATCTTCTCCATTTACTCTCAATGACTCCGTTAGCATCTCATATTCTTATTTCGTAAGATTAAAATATGTCCATAAATTTATTAAACACGTTAGTTCCTTAATTGTCCGTCATTGATCACCAAAACTCACATAGGGTCTAGATGCACTTTCAATCTCCTCCTTTTTGGTGATTAATGACAACACAAAAAGATTTTTGAAAAGAATATTGCTTTTGAATGATCAAGGATATAGCTGAACTCCCTCTAAATATGTGAAAATTTGAAAACATGGAGGCTCCCCCTATATCCTTGCATTCATGGGGTGCATGTGAATTAGCATGTGTAAGTGTTATCCAAATTACTAGAATTTAAGCTACACATGCATATGGTATGGCATTGGGCACAACAACACAACAACGCATTCACGTAACCAACATAAATAAGTTTACAAGAAATTACACTACAACCATCCAAGTAGTTTTAGAGTTACAACCGCAAGTAGAGTGCGATAATAAAATAGAGTGCGAATGCAAACACATTACCAAGTGCAGAACATAAAACACAATATACAGTATACTCCCTCCGGTCATAAAAACAAGTCGATGTTGACTTTTGGACACGTTTTTAACCATCCGTTTTATTCAAAAAAAACTATATAAGTTATCATTTATTTTGTTGTGATTTTTTATCATTAAAGGTACTTTAAGCATGATTTACATTTACGCATGTTTGCACTAAATTTCTGAATAAGACGAATGGTCAAATGCATGTTCAAAAGTCAATGGCGACTTGTTTTTATGACCGGTGGTAGTAGATAGATAAGCTTTACTTTCTCCTCCTTTGGTATCAAGGCACTATAATTGGCTTCTCAGCCACAAGAAGATCCATCAAGAGTTCATGCAACCATTCTGCCTCAATAGTTGTTGTATCCAGTGCAGTGAGTTTGGCCTCCATGGTTGACCTCATTAAAATGATTTGTTTACAAGACCTCCATGAAACAGTACCTCCACAAAGTGTAAACGCATATCCACTTATTGCCTTAATTTTACCCGCATAGAATATCCAATTTAAATCACTATAACCCTCTAATACTGATGGATACCCGGTACAGTAAAGCCTAAAGATCATTGGTCCAACTCGATAGTGCATCACTCTCAAGAGCATGCCAATGCGTAAACCAACCCAATTTTCTCACAACAAATGAGATGTCTAGCCTTATAACGCTAGGTAGGTACATGAGTGAACCAATGATCTAATAGTATTTCCATTGATCTATATTCTTTTATTCTTTTGAAGAATCACACTAGGGTCATAAGGTGTAGGAAACAACTTGCTATCTAAGTAGACAAAGCTGCTCCAAGACCTTCTCCACGTAATGAGATTGCGAATGTGTAATTCCATCCTCATCTTTGATTAATTTGATGTTTAAGATTACATCAATCTCTCTCAGATCCTTCATATCAAAGTTTTGAAACAAGAATGATTTGATCTCGAGTATTACTTCAAGACTTGTCCTAAAAATTAACATGTTATCAACATATAAGCATATAGCGCCCTTGCCTCCACCATGCCGATAATATACACATTTATCAACCTCATTCACGACAAAGCCTGCATAAGTCAAAGTCCTATCAAATTGTTCATGCCATATTTAGGAGCTTTTTTTAGGCCATACAAAATTTTTAGCAATTTATGCATCTTTCCTTCTTGACCTTTTACTCTATACCCATCAGGCTAATCCATATAGATTTTCTCCTCCAACTCTCCATTTATGAAAGCTATCTTGACGTCCATTTGATGGATGATAAGACCATGTGAGGCAGCCAGATAAAGTAGTTGTCAAATTGTAGTCAATCTAGCGACGGGCGATTAGGCATAAAAAATATCATCGCTTTATTTTTTGGTGTAACCCTTGGCTATAAGCCAAGCCTTGTAATTTTTCAATAGTATCATCAAATCTAAGGTTTTTTAATATCCACCAACACCCCACAGGTTCGCAACCATATGGTCTTTCTGTGAGTTTCCAGGTCTGATTCAAAGAATGGATTCCATCTCACTATGAACCACCTCTTTTCAGTAGTCCACATTAGGAGATGCAAAGGTTTCTAAAATGAACGTGGGAGTGTCATCCACAAGATACATAGTGAAGTCATCACAAAAAGAACTACCATTCTGTCTCTTTCTCCTCTTTGAACTATCATTGTTATCCTCCTCGGGATCTTACTCAAGTGTTTGTTCAGGATATTCAATTTGAGTGGTTGATTTGGGAATTATCTCTAGGTTTTTACTAGATGAGTGATGTACCTCCTCCATAGAAAAAAATGCTTTCAAAGAAAATCACATCTCTAGACTCCATTATCGTACCGAAATGCACGTCAGGTGCATCAGATTTGACTGCCATGAATTTATAATCAATGCTCCTATAAGCATATACCAAAAAGGCACAATTAACTGTCTTAATTAGGACCAAGCTTGCACTTTTTAGTTATCGGCACATTGAATTTCACCAAGCACCGCCGAGTGCGCAAGTAAGAAAGTGATACTTAAAGTTTTCTCTTTTTTTTTTGTAGGAACCTTATTTAAGACATGACAAGGAGTTAACACAACCTCCCCCACCATGTCTTAGATATACACACAATGTTTATCATGACATTCACCAAATCTGTTAGAGTGTGGTTCTTTCTTTCGGTGGCCTCGTTCGGTTGAGGCAAATAGGAAGGCATCATCTCATGAATAATTTCATGTTCCTCATAGAATATAGGCATGTTCTCCTTAACTTATCTTATTTGACTTATCTCCTAATTTTGTGAGTGCCTTGAGGTGACTTTGAGAGCCAGGCCTCTTTATTTGACTTGTTTTAGAGAGCATTTAGACATGTTTTTGAGATAGAAAAAAAGATGAATTTAGAAAATTAAATTATTTATATTTTAAATGAAAATAAGCAAATAAGCTGATAAATCAAGTAAATCAGATAAGTTGTGCAGAACAGATAAGTCAAATCGAAATCACTAGAGAAATACTCGGCACCAAGATACGACCTATATCTTCTGATTTTTCTTTCTAGTTGATTTTCAAACTTAGCCTTATAAATTTCAATGTAATCTATAGCCTCATTCTTCGTCTTTAACCGGTATGCATAGCAATATCTAGAAACATCATCAATCATGTCATGAAGCATTATCATGAGCCTGCTCAGCTAAAGAACGATTATCCACCATCTTATAGTCATGATATTTCTTCATGACATACAGTTAACTGCCAACGTAAGCTGCATCGAACTTAGTAGATAGTGCATCCCACAACTCCTTTGCATCTATTTTGTGCATGTACACATCACACAAATGATCGGCAAGAACGCAAAGGACAATGTACCCTTTCAAAAAGTTCGGTGGCATCCTTAAACTCTTGCTTTCAGGAGTAAGCGTCCCTTTAGGTTTACCAGACGCAACCTAGTAGATATTCATAGTAGTCAGCCACAGGGTGACTTTGACCTTCCTCCTTTTAAAACGGACACCAATAAATTTTTCTGGCCTCGGTGCATCGACAAAGCCAAACATCGTTAAAACAAAGTACCTGATATAAGGTTTTTGGATTGTTGTAAAAATTAGTACTTTTTAGGTTTAATTTAATTAACAAATAATTCATGAACACTAACAGAATAATAAACAACATCATGCTATACAAATATATTGTAGATATAGATACAAAAGCAATTATATGTCCTGCTAATAAACTGAAATAACGAGGAACTGCCGGTTTGTGATGCGGGGAATATGTACCGATCCTCCTCGGACTCGCAACCAGGATAGAATGAAGACGACCTCGTTATTGCGGCGTTGAAGGCGATGAAGACCACAACGATGATGTAGAGGAAGTAGATGTAGCAGATCGCCGCGGACGTAGATGAAGAAGATCGCGAGCAGTTGCGCGATGCGCTTCTCAAAAATCTTATTCTCCGTCTAGAGAGTAATTGCACGACGCGGTTCCCAAAAACCTTATTTGCCATTTCCCGATATAAGATTTCAAGAACGATGGTTCCGAAGACCTACCGGTGCACGCCAGATGGTACTAAAGAGTTCACATGCACCCTTCCACGTACGGGCCTTTAAGATATTACAAAAAATATTTCTCAATTATATGGACAAGCCCAATAGATCTAACATAAAGTATTAATCTCCTGGTGCGCTGAAATTTTCTTATAAAGGTTATTTTCATCCAACTCCGTATGAAAAGGCTATGGAATTTCAAAAACAAGATGGCAATCCATTACGGCGATTGTAATACTCTTTCCATTATTATTGTCTATTTGTCATAGCCGACTGTGGTAATAATATTTCACTATGTTAAGTCTTTTTAGATTAATTATCGTTCTCATTTTTTAACATAAAACGATCAGGTTTTCGATGTGCCGATAGTGATATACTATGGTTACCTAGCAGTGATGTAAAGCAAATAGCCGCTTCAGTATTTGTAGAAGTTTTACAAATTTAAGCCAAATGCTTTCACTTTTTTAAAAAGTAAATCGATCAAATGCCCGAAACCTACCTAAACCAAACAATCTACGAGGTTTCGGTGCGATTTGACCAAGCCGGTGGTTAAGCCCGTGCACGGGCTCAGAATCTGAGGCCATCATAATTTTACAAATGAGTTTTTCCATCATGCGAAGCACGCCTATGATGCTCGAATTTTGTATGTTTTGAGAGTGCGTGCGTGATGCTCGTGCAACTGTGCAAGTACGTTGCTGTTCGCGAGATGCGTTGATCATACGCGCGGGCGATATATACTCGCCGCACCGTCAGATGCATGAGCGTATATGTGTATAACATATACATATGCTGATATGCTCCCTGCGTCGGTTGGCTGCATGCAATGAGACAAAACGTGCGCGACGGTGTGTGGCCGCACGACCACGAGAGGCGTCAACGCTGCAGCGCATACAATGTTGGCCGGTGCTCACCAATTGTATAAGAGCATGTACAATAGTATAAATATTAAGTTGCATGACCTAATCAGTTCATCCAAAAGTCTAAATTGATAGAAAGGGTGGACAATTCACTTAATACGTTTTAACACTCGACCCCCCTCACATGGTGCCTCAAGTCTCAACACATGGAAAATAGGAGCGGACGACAATTGCGTCTAAATCAGGACTCGAACTCGAGACCTCTAGTTCTAGTACCATATTAACCTGCATGCCCCTATCCAGTTCACCCAAAAACCCAATTTGATGCAAAAGGATGAGCAATTCACTTATACTTTCCGACAACAATCATCTTTACAATATACTATATTAGATTTATGATGAGGTAGAGTAAAGAGAAAAGAGAGAAAGAAAAATGTCCTATTATAAAGGCATTGTTTGTTTTGGTTTAAATTAAAGTTGAGTTTTGCTGTAGCAAATTTGTAATCAATATGTTTTACAATTTGCAACTTTATTTTTACAAACTAACCAATATATTGTATTACTAGTACATTGCAGGTCATCACGACCGGACAGCTGCCTCCTTGGCTGCAGGTGTTCCGAGGGGGACACTCCTTGCAAAACAAGGATGGTTCCATGGGGCCCGTGGACCCCATTGCTGCCGAGCGAGAGGTACGTAACACGTTCATACCCAATTTCAACCATATTCTAGTTTTGCGATCATGCATTCTGAATCTTCACTTTAATGCAGGCACGCTACGTACAAAGAGGCTTACGCAGAAAACCACGAGGAAGACAAAAACCCGAAGGAGGAGCCACTATACCCATTGCTCATACATCAGACTACGGGTGGGAAGACTCACGGGAGGCTCGCTCTCGGCCAGGACCATCTAAGGTAGTGTTCGGTAATATGTATGTGCTAACTCAATTCAAATTTTCTAAGTATTAACGATACTTTGTAGGTCTGAAGTAGCTCAACTTTTCAACTTTTCTAAATAATAACGATACTTTTCAGGTTCAGCCACCCCTGCAGTAGCTCACGGGCAAAAGGGAGTCGATACATCAGGCAACCAGGAGGTTGACTTTGTTAACAACCTCTTCGACGGTGCCCCGCCATTGTTTACCCAGCTGACCCTCCCTCCGTCGAATCAGCCTCCTTCAAGCGATCCTTAGGTTTACTATATATGTGCGGCCATTTTGCTTCTTTTCATATTCGAACTCTTCGAACATTGTGGATGTTTATATTTGAAAGTGAATGTGCGTAACTATTTTTCACATATTTCGTTGTTCTTGATTAATTTGTGTTGTGGATTTTGCAAATAATTGTGTGAATGTGAAGTTGTGGTCACATATATGTGCGATATTGGGGATATTATAATTTGTGGGCTTTTGGATATTGCGCTGCTGCAATTTTTTTTTTTAATATAAAATCATTCTTTTTCCGGTAAGAGATACTATCGACGCCCGTGGACCAAACCGTCGAGAGTAAGGCGAGTCCTGGCCAGCGCGTCAGCTGCAGTCAATGCTAGCAGTCTCGACGGCTTGGTCCACGACCGTCAATTGTAAGGCATACCCTTGCTCGCTGTTTAGTCTAGGGCCCACTGAACCATATATCGACAACCAGGATTTACAAAACCAGCTGGCTTCTCCGAACCGTCTACTGCGCGGAGCCGGTTAACCGCGGCTAACCGGTAGTTTGTCACGATTTTGGCCCTAAATTTAATTCTGAATTTTATCAAAAATTGGCCGGTTAGCCGACGGTTTGTTGCGGTTAGCCGCGGTTTTGGGCCGGTTAGTCACGGTTTTGGTGGTTTTGCATTTTTTTTTAACACAAAATCATATGAAATGATGATAAAAAATTTTGAATTTTTATATTTTGTTTAAGCCAAAGTGCTTAGAATAATTAATAGTATTTTTTGGAAATTTTAGATAATTTTCTAAATAAAAATTTATGAGGATGAATTTCAAACGGTTAGCCTCCGCAGTTTTGCTAACCATCCACCCGCAGAGCATGGTTAACCGCAGTTAACCGCTGGTTTTGTAAACCCAGTCGACGACTCAGCAGTGGCCGCCGAGACTACACTATCAGGCCGGAAATGGTGCCTTGGATAGTAATCACGACGGCAAGAGTAAGGGCCGTCAAGACAACTTCTATCGATTGCTGAGCTAGCTGTCTAGACTATTCCTCTCTCTCAATGGAGTTGACTCGACGGCCTTGTCTCGACAATCGACCATCGAGACTAGTTTTTCTCGACAGCTTGGTATTTAATATCGACGGTTCTAGCCGTCGAAATTATTGTTGTTTCCTGTAGTGCTAATTAACCAAACGCCAACGGTAAGCAGTTGATTGGAGGCTAAACAGATAATTCAATTTTCGTTGTTTATCTTGCTCTCTCTGATTAAATAGATTCCTGCCAACAAAGGCATTGTTTTTTTTAGTTGACACTATTATATAATGAAGGGTAAGATTTACACCATCGATTATTGTAAGGTTGAATTACATCGAATTAGATTAAAGAAAGAATTCATATCAACTAAAAATAAATATAAATTTTAAACAAAAATAGAAATAAGAGTAAAAAAGTTCATATCACCTACGACAAAGAATAATAAAAAATCAGAATAAAAATAACATAACTAAGAGTGCATACCAGTTGAAAAGAAAGAGTCCATTTCAGTTACAATAGAAAATCAAAAATACAAAACTTTAGAATAGAAATAATAGAAATACGAATTCATGTCAAATTAAGAATTGACACAAATCTATCACGCAAATGTGCGGGACACACCATTCATTTATAATATAAAAAAGTTGTGTGATCTCGATATATAAGAGGCTTGAAGAGCCCAAACAATTGTTCAAAAATGTTTTGAAGCTTTGAAATAATTCATTCAAACACTTACGAAATTGCTATAAAGTGATACATTAATTGGCTTGTATAAAATTTAAAAATCAATGACAACTTTCAAATTTTAATTTAAAATAAAGACCAATGCCTAATTTTCTAACTAAAAATTTATTAGGATGAATTTCAAACGGTTAGCCTCCGTTGTTTTGCTCACCGTCCACCCGCAGAGCACAGTTAACCGCAGTTAACCGCCGGTTTCATGAACCCAGTCGATGACTCAGCAGTGGCCGTCGAGACTACACTATCAGGCCAGAAATGGCGCCTTGGCCAGTAATCACGGCGGCAAGGGTATGGGCCGTCGAGACAACTTCTATCGATTGCTAAGCTATCCAGACTGTTCCTCTCTCTCAACGGAGTTGACTCGACGGCCTTGTCTCGACGATCGGCCGTCGATACTAGTTTTCTCGACGGCTTAGTAATTAATATCAACGGTTCTGGCCGTCGAAACTGTTGTTGTTTCCTATAGTGCTAATTAACCAAACGCCGCAGTAAACAGTTGATTGGAGGCTAAACAGATAATTCAATTTTCATTGTTTGTCGTACTCTCTCTGATTAAACAGATTCCTGCCAACAAAGGCATTGTTTTTTTAGTTGACACTATTATATAAAGATGGGTAGGATTTACACCATCAATTATTGTAAGGTTGAATTACAACGAATTAGATTAAAGAAAGAATTCATATCAACTAAAAATAAATATACATTTTAAACAAAAATAGAAATAAGAGTAAAAAAGTTCATATCACCTACGACAAAGAATAATAAAAAATCAGAATAAAAATAACATAACTAAGAGTGCATACCAGTTGAAAAGAAAGAGTCCATTTCAGTTACAATAGAAAATCAAAAATACAAAACTTTAGAATAGAAATAATAGAAATACGAATTCATGTCAAATTAAGAATTGACACAAATCTATCACGCAAATGTGCGGGACACACCATTCATTTATAATATAAAAAAGTTGTGTGATCTCGATATATAGGAGGCTTGAAGAGCCCAAACAATTGTTCAAAAATGTTTTGAAGCTTTGAAATAATTCACTCAAACACTTACGAAATTGCTATAAAGTGATACATTAATTGGCTTGTATAAAATTAAAAAAACAATGACAACTTTCAAATTTTAATTTCAAATAAAAACCAATGCCTAAGATGGATTGACTCATGGCCTAGTAAGCCCCACCCACGACCTACCCCACCGGTGCCCCAACCAAACTCTTGGGCGCTTGTCAGGGATTGGACTCGATCTCTTTTCCATGCTCCCCCACATATATAACAGTTTCCTGACCCGATCATTCACATTGTTTGTAGGAGGTGAGAAAGGGGAACAAGTTGTGGTGGGGTTGCTAGTTTTGGCGAAGGAGGGGTCCTAGTGTTGGATGAGGTTGGCATAGAGTTGTGGTCACAGTGGATGTCTGTGGTACGTAGATCGGAGGTGAGTATGAACTACACCACTTGTGCGAGAGGACATGACATTGGTTGAGACATCTGAGCGCATAAGGAAAGGCAACATCATCGCAAATGATGAGCCGAGGACTGATGGCCAATGCAAGGAGGCAGACGATGGTGCTCGGGATAGGAAGGATGCACTGAGGGGCAAGGTGCTCATCATAGTATTGGAAGACCCTAGGTGGTCACTACTGAGGGAGGAGGAGGCCGCAACGATAAGGTAGTATACGACTACCAGGGTCATTGTAGGGGAAGGATTGGGATGCTGTGGATTGTTGGGCAGGGACTGTGAGGGAGGGTCCAAGGGGAGTCATGAGTGGCAGAGCTGGAGAGAGATCGAGAGGAGTTAGGAGTGATACGAGGGAGGAGCTAGCGTTGGAATGGACACTAGATGCATCATGATCTTTGATTTCTATCAAACTATGCAGAACATTCCGCCTCAAGGAAGGATTTGATCACCTAAACCTAACCCGAGTTTGATTGGTTCCTTGACCTGGTTCTAGGGGTGCAATTCACACATTTAGATAGCAATTCGGATCATTGTTTTCACCTTTCTTACTCCATAGGATACAAATAGTTCATTCTTTCCATCTAAATTCATATTCTTATTCTTGTACGGAGGTTATTGGTATGCATATAAAATGTACAGTATATTCATTCTCTATCAATGTGAATATCACATAATTAGACAAAAGTTTGGATATTCCGATATTCGTTTAGGGTCCGTGAGATATGGTAGTCGAGTGGGGATCTTGAACTTTAGCCATGCACGGCTTTGTCGAACTAGATTTTAAGAATTTTCACAAGTGTATTTTGAAATGATGAAATGTTTTAGTTTTAGTAGGCTAGGGCCCAGGAAGTCCTTCAAGCCTTCAAATTGCATAAAATTTTGAATATATGTACCAGGAACATGAACTACCATTACAAGCGGATGTCTAAGAAATTCTGAACATATCTAGCAGGAACTACCATTAAAAAAGGTTACCAACAGGGTCAATCCATAGGGTGACCACCCTAAGGCCTAGTCCAGTGAACCCCCCTCCCGGCCTAGGATGGCACAACCGCACAAAGCAAGCCCAAAAACGGTCTCCAGACGGCCAGGCCTCCACCTCAAAGCGTCAGGTGAGAGAGAGGGGCGACATAGAGAGGAGCTCCAGCCTCTAGGCGGTGGTCGGCGGCAAGCGGCGAGCGACGTTAGCAGCAAGCGGCACGGCCGAGGTTGGGCTCACGCTGCCGCCCAGGTGGCCATGCATGCCACAGCCGGCCTGCCCCCTAAGGCCTTAACCCTAGCGGCTAGGCGGCTGGCGAGGCAAGGGCACGGCGGCGGCGGCTCCACCTCCTCCACCTTCACCTTGGCACCTTGCTCCTTCTCCAAATCTCTCTCTGGTCAAGGTAACGACTAATGAGGCATTGAGAATTTGAGATTGCGGCATGGCCAAAAACACATAGCATGGTTAGATCATTTAAGTCATTCCAAATCATTTTGTGCATACTTAATTCTTATCATTCTTGGATACACCAATGATCTGTCAGATTGTTTGCAAAGAAGAGAGTAAGATATTCTTAATGCAATATCACTTGTTATAAGTGCAAAGAGTAGACTGCAACAAATGAGGTCTGATGGATAGGTTGCATTCCTTGAGAAGGCAATAAACATGGTCTCTAAGTTCCTACAATGGATAATAATTATGTGCCTTATGGAAGATCAAGACGGTTTGCTTGAAACTAAACAAATGATCACTTTAGAAGGGAGGTATACATAGGGGTCATTGATCAAATTAGTTAAGAGCCTGACCATAGGTTTAAAGAGGTTAATACGGAGTTGTCTTCTTGCATGTCGGCCTTGAATCCCACAAGCCTTGACGATCTTTCAGTCAAGCTTGTTGACACAAGAAAGCATATAGTTTATGATTTGGTTTATTTGGTTATTATATATTGGTATTGTTTCTTCTGGTGGCAATGTCAAATGTGGAAATAGCATTTTCTGCAATGAAATTTGTTAAGAGCAAGTTAAGGAATAGGATGGGTGATAGTCTTTTTGGATGACTGTCTGCTTACATTCATTAAACGAGATATTTTCTTCATAGTGAACGAAAATGAGGTAATGGACATTTTTATGGCCATGAGAAGGCGTTAGTCCAATATTCTCGGAGCTATTGTAGGTATGTAAGTTTCTATAAAACAAATTTATCTATTCGCAGTGTCCTTTTGATAAATTCTATACTTATATTTGGCATGTTACATTTGTAGGATTACATCAGACCACTTGTGCAAAATCCTGAATGCATTACTGATCACCAACATGTATGACGAGAAGTACATGTCATCTAAGGCCGAGGAAATACCCAAATACACGGTCTCAGAGGTGGCCACGTTGCATTACGACCAAGTCAAACACCACGTCGGCGAGCGACGCGTGGCTCGCCCCTAGTCCCAGCATGACGCTGCCAGGAAAGTTCCGTCCGCCGTAACACGGCAGCTATTTATATAACCTAATTCACCCCAAGACAAGCTTAGCTAAGCTACCGCGGTTAAAATAAAAGCCAGCAGTACAGTAGTGCGGAGTAATTAATTCAATTACCCCCGCATGCACATTAACCTCGCCTCGACTTGTCAAACCAGACGAAAAAAAATATGCTCCTGGCTTCGTCTCGGCCGGTCAGCCCGACCCGTTTGGGACGCGCGAAATTCCGAGGGGGATTTTGACTTGCGGGACAAGGCGTGCATGGGTCGCCGGTCAGACTCCTCTTCCTCTCCCCTTCGCGAGAAGCCGTCGGCACCATCGGCCGCGCATGCCCCCCCGTTCGCTCGTTCCTCTCCGTCTAGAAGCATCTCCCTTTCACCCTCTCGCTTTTGACGGCAGGTGAGAGTGAGAGTGCCTGCCCCGTGTATGTGGTTAATCGAAACCAGAGAATTCATTGCTAGGCACGTAAAAATCGCTGTTCTCGTGGAAAAAAAAAACTGTGAAATGTTGACCGCCTAATAAAAAAACTGCATTTATTACCTTCCGTACAATGTTGATGGTAGATGGGATGCTCGACTACGTTTTCGAATAGGTGGTTATCGACCCGAGCGATCTCTGCCTCTCAAGTTGCTACGCGCTATTGGAGGTCGGTACTCGGTGCTACTTGCGAACTAGTTCTGTCGTAAATTAAAACATCACGGCAGCCTTAGCTGGCTGAACGAGATGGGTAAGCTGGCCGAGATGAAGTTAGTCGTATGAAGATTTGAATAGATAAACTGTTTGGATAAATAAGGTTAAATTACTTTAAACATGTTGTAGTTTTGTGAGAGGCTGGATGGATAAACTGGCTGAATGAATAAGTTTAAACTATTTTAGACATGTTGTTAGGCTTTTAAGTTTAGCCTCGCTAAGAATTCAAACGCTTTGGTTTTTTATTCAACTTTAGCATAAAGCCGCCTTAATAAATCTTTTTACAAAGGTATAAATGAAACAGGTCAGCTTTAAAAAGTTGTTTTAAAAAAACTCATGAAATTTAACTTAATATTTAACTCGATTCACATATTCATTTTCCAAGTCTAACACTTTGGTTAAGGGAGCTATCAAATTTTCAAATATATTTTTTAGACAAAGGCCCTCTATGATGCCTTGTTTAGTTTTAGTTTGGAAAAATTTGACCATCTTTGAAAGTGGTATGAAAAGGATAAATAAATTATTAAAAGATTATGTTTGGGATCTTTGAGAATGACCTTACAGAGTACCGAAAAAAATATTTTCAAAAATTAAAGTAAATGGTCTATAAAAAATAACAAAAATTGTAAATCCAAAAAAACTAAAACTAAACGAGACATCAAAGAGGCCCAAAAACGATGTAACTTTTCATCAACTGCGAGGGTTCATGGTAAAACTTAAATAAGAAAAGAAAAATCATCATTTGTCTGCTCGTTTCATTCTTGGAATTAAGAAGCAAAACCCAACTTTGAACCCAAGATTGGCTAACCTAGTGGGCTCTAATGTACAAGGAAAAATTAGAGGCTGAAGGATTTCCTCTTTCCTGGAACAACGGCCCTGTTAAACGTCCATGAGGCCATGACACGAACCTAAAAAGGCCTGGTTCTTTCCATTTCAAAGGTGAGAAAAAGGCCCACAACTTCATGGCCCGTTCCAACCGCGCGAGGCACGACTCACGAGGTCGACGGAGCGGCACGTGTCACCCGAGCTGGCATGTGCCATGGCGAGAGCTAGCCTGCTAGCCTTCTTAGCTCGCTCGCTGAGTCGCTGGCTCATCAAACGCGGCGAGCAGGGTCGGACACTGGCGCTGTGATCGAGCCACGGCCGAGGCCGGCGATGCTGAGGAGGACGGTGCCGAGGCTGGCCTCGGTGAAGGGCGGCGAGCACTTCCCGTCGCTCCGGGGCAACCCCGCCGTGCGCGTCCACGCCCGGGAGGCCGCCGAGAAGTAGGCCGCCCTCGCCGCGGCGGAGGAGCGCGGCGGCGGGAAGGCGCAGCCGCGCAGGCGGTGAAGGAGTTCCTGGTCTACCGGTGGAACCCGGACGCGCAGGCGCGGCCGTTCCTGCAGTCCTACTTCGTCGACCTCGCCGCCTGCGGGCCCATGGTTCTTGATGCTTTCTTCTTCTCAATCTTGTTGAAACATGGTTGTCAATTGTCATCGAACACCTGGATGGATCCATGGTTGATCATCTCATGATCGATCGGCAGGTGCTGGACGTGCTGCAGAAGATCAAGGCGGAGCAGGACTCGACGCTGGCGTTCCGGCGGTCGTGCCGGGAGGGGATCTGCGGCTCCTGCTCCATGAACATGGACGGCGTGAACACGGTGGCGTGCCTGAAGCCCGTGGACACGCACTACTTCAGCGCGGCGAAGAGAGGCTCCCCCCTCTCCTCCTTGCTCTCGCCTCAGCAGCTCCTTGCTCCTCAGCTCCGGTCTCCGCTCCTTCCTCACAAGCGCGTGCGAGCTCCCTCAGCAAGTGCGGCGACGAGAAGACGACGCAGTGACTTTTTGTTACCAGAGGGGAAATGGCTCCAATTATCGGAGCCCAGTATTAGTCCCGGTTTTTAACACCAACCGGGACTAATAGACAAATATCAGTCCCGGGTTGTGACATCAACCGGGTCTTTTGTGACAGGAGAAATGGCGCCAATTATCGGAGCCCAGTGTTAGTCCCGGTTGGTGATACCCACGGGACTAGTACTCCCCATATGCCACCTGTCCCGCGAATCGACCTATCGGTCCCGGTTGGTGGAACCAACCAGACCTGAAAACTGGCCTTCTGCCTCGTTACCATTGAACCTGGACTGAAGTTAACCTCAGTCCCGGTTTGATGGTAACCTGGACTGATGTGCCGGGATGGAAGGGCCGTTCCGTAGTAGTGACGGACGCCGCCGCGGCGACGACGATCACGCCGCTGCCGCACATGTTCGTCGTCAAGGACCTCGTCGTCGACCTCACCAGCTTCTAGCAGCAGTACAAGTCGATCGAGCCGTGGCTGAAGACGAAGCGGCCGGCGGCGGCGGGGCGAGAGCACGCGCAGTCGCCGGAGCAGCGGCGGCGGCTGGACGGGATGTACGAGTGCATCCTGTGCGCGTGCTGCAGCACGGCGTGCCCCTCATACTGGTGGAACTCGGAGGCGTTCCTGGGCCCTGCCGCGCTGCTGCACGCCTACCGGTGGGTCGCCGACAGCCGCGACGGCTACGCGGAGGAGCGGGTGCAGGCGCTGGCGGAAGGGTGGGACAAGCTGTACAGGTGCAGGATGATCAAGAGCTGCACGGCCACCTGCCCCAAGGGCCTCGACCCGGCCGCCGCCATCGCCGCCATGAAGACCATGCACCAGCTCCGCAGGAAGTGATCGACCATCCTAATTAAGCTCAGGGTCAGGGGAATCACGTTGTGTATGATTACACGTAGTGTAGCGCGCCTAATAAATAATAATCTGGAAATAAGAATGTCAATTATACTGGGTCTTCTTTCGTCTACCTTCCCTGTTGCACTCCACCAGAATGTAGTGTAGATTTCCTCTCCTTTTCTTTCGGTTCGTCATGTTTATATGTACATCTCCATGCATGCTAAGTTCACAAGCTGTACAAAAAATATCATTATCATCAATAAATATTTTCTGAAAATCAATTGATAAAATCAAACTATCACGTACGTTTCGTCGACAAACACTTCATCTAACACTAGATATTCCAATCCACAAAAACATAAAATCAGTGTCTACAAGCCCTACGTTTCGTCCAACACTAGATATTCTAACCTGTTGCGTCTAACACTAGATATTCTAACCCACAAAAGTATAAAATCAATGCAAATAACGGTTTGGTTATGAAGTGTTTTAAACAAATAGCTAATGATATGATAGACTTTTCATAAAAGGACCATATATATATATAAAAAAAACTACTTTATTCTCTCAACCATGATAGTGCAGACGCTTAACCTCCTCTGACCTAAGGAACCGGTATCTGATCCTTTGAAGTAAGTCAAGTGATACAAATACCCCTGCAAGCAATTTTGAGAACGGTTTTGTCAACATGATATCTTAGATGGAGGGGTATTATCACATGTCGTCATACATATGGTATTTTATTTTTATAAAGTATTTTTATCGTGGATCCTACGTATCATACCCTTGGATCTATCTTCTTCTTTACACTCTCTTCCCTGCCGTCTTATCTTCCTAGCTACACCCCCCTCCCTCCTTCCTTCCTAGCTAGCTCTCCCCTGACCGGAAATCCTCCTCCTTCCTCACTGGCAGGACGAAGCCCTCGTCGGTGACACAGATCTACATGGTCGTGTTTTTCTCACGACGGTGCTCCGGACTACGAGGAGGCTGTTAGAGTGGCTCCTGGTCAGAACGGCGGCAGTGGCCACCAACGTCGCCGCCGAGGCACAAGCAGTACAAATACATGGTAGGTTCATCGACGCCGGTTGCAATCCATCTCCGTTGTGCCGAAATTGCACAAAAGTCTGCCCTTTGCGTGTCGAGCAACCACAATTAGGCATGCTCATCTCTAGGAAGCTAAATTGCTCATCGGAGTTAAACAACATTGGATTTTGAGGATCATTATTGTGGTGTGATAGAGAAAGGACGACGTACGAAATGCCTACTGGAAGGTAGAGTGATGATAGCCTTGGACAAGACCTTGCTAGTTGCCACCCACGTTGACCAAGTCAAGGTGCCTCGAGCAAAGATCTGCTGCTCGGGGACGCTTAGAGGAGTTGCTCGATCAAGAGCGCTCGGAGGAACTGCTCGAGCAAAGGCAGGAATGCTCGGAGGAGTTTCCCGAGCAAGACCACTCCTAAGGGGCGCCTGAGCTGGGTTGCTCGAAAAGAGTTCCTAAGCCACAGAAAAGGTCGAGAATACCACAGAAAAGGTCGAGAATATTTGCACCGAGACTTTGCTCGGGCCATGCTAGCAAGGTAGACACGTGTCGAGGTAGGGCCTCTGAGGTGTGGCTTCCCAGCGAAGTCACGACCCTGACATGACCCTTCTGACATTCGGAATGACCCGCCTGCTTCACGAGCTACGAAACATGCGCTTCATAGACAAGTTGGCGATGGAGCAGTGCAGGCACAGCAATCCAGCGATAGAAGTGGACCTGGTTTGGCAGACTACGGATATCAACTTCCTGCAGTGTCGTGCTCCGGTCATGCCCCTCGCCATCTGCAAATTCATTAAAAGCCACCTCCAGCTACCGACAAGGAGAGGATTCTTTCCCTCAGATGCGAGAGCAAGATACACGTACATTGAGAGATCAACCAGATAAAGACCAGCATATATACGAAGTTAGCCAGACCAAGAGTAGCGAGCTTCTAGCGCACCGTAGTTAGAGGCAGGAAGCAACATCCCTAGTGGTCGCCGGAGTCCTTCACCGATGGCAGTCCTTGCCGGTTCCCCTTGTATTCCTTTGATCCACCAATCAAAGAACCATTGGAATAGGGTTATTATCTCTCTCGAGAGGCCAGAACCAGCCTAAAAGCCTCATGTTGCAGCACCCCATGTTCTCCCTCCCGTCGTTACGCTGCGAGTCCAAAACCATAGAGTCCTAGCGATCCGCTGACCCCTCTCTACAAATTTTGTAATCCGACCCTCGAGACCGTGAGGTCTTAGGAGTCGGCATGGTGTTTTTATTTTTTACGGGATGAAATACTTCGTTTTGTATTTCAATGGGTATATAGACAAAAGGCCATGTTTTACAGTGTGATATAGACGTTTATCGTTTCATAAAAAAAACTCGGTGGGCTGTGCGGGACAGCACGTCGTGGGCCCACCTGAATCATTTGTAACGATCTGATCATTCCGTGCTCTGGGAGTCTATCCGGTCATTACATCTATTCTATATAACAATGCGCTAGCGTTGCCCTTCCCCGCGCGACACATGTCTGCCTACTACAGTGCCGAGCGTCACGGCCGTCCGATTGCCAGCGATGGCGAGATCCGGCCGTCCGTTTTTGCTTTTTATATAAAGGGATTCTATTCGCAAAAAAAAAGAACAAGGCGGGTTGTTTGCTTACATGGTCACCGGCGCCAGCTTTCGGGTCGCAGACCATGGTTCAAGTCCCAAGCACCTCACACGATCCCGCCGTCCAAGCCCATAATTTTGCAAAAACAACCCATGATTTCTACAAACTCAACCCGCAATCCCTCTTTTGCAACCCAAGTGCCCAAGCCCAATCACCCAAACCCTACCGCCAGCCACACACCGCCTGCTCCGCCTCCTCATGCACCTCGATGGCGTTGAGCTCGCGCGCCACGCCGAAGCCATCATCGTCTGCGCCGCGCGCCGCCACATGGGGCTGGACTCCACCGTGGAAATTGCCTGGAAGGCCGCCATGGTGCTCTGTTCACATCGCTTCTCCGTCTCTATCGGCCACCCGTGGAAAGGTATCCCCTTTTTCCTCTTCGTCTCCTTCGGTTTTCCTTCCGGTGTCGTCTTCTCTTGCTCTGCCCTCACCGGCACCGGCTGGAGCTACTGGCTTCGCCTCTCTGCTGGCGCCGCCTTTGCTCTCCGCTCCTCCCGTAGCCTCCTCCTCCCTCCCCACCGACTCCGTGAACCTACCATCGCCCTTATCTCTTGATCTAGCCAGGAGGACGTCTGTGGTGGCTAGATCTGGCGCTTCCTCGCCTCGGTCGCCACATCTATCTTGCACAAAGAACGCCCTTTACCGGCCCATCCACCTCCGTTTCTATTAGGATCATAGGATGTGAGTGCCCTTCTCGATTCCTTCCCCAGGTTCGTAGCACCTTTACACCGTTGTTGAAGTTTTTTGATGATATATTTACAATTGTGTGCCCACATCTTCTTATTAATTGGTTCATATTATTCTTAGAATTTGTGAGTTGGATGTGCGAAGATCATTTTTTTGGTTGCTTCCAGTTCTACTATACTGTGGTTAGTGTTTCGGTGCCATGTGCATCATGAATTACAGTGCTTACATATGTTATCGGTCATATATAGATTGAAAGCAGCTATGTAAAAATTAATTGTTGTTGCAAAGATGCCCTTCTCTACTATACTGTGCTTACATACGTATTCTGCTTTTTTGGATGGAATAGAGTTGATTTGGAAGACAAAACCAAAATTTCTAGATTGCTTATAATATTTAATTAATCAGCACACTCCTGTTGAGTTTAACTAAATGTCATCAGCAAGCTATGTTACAACTTATGATTTCATCTTAATAAAGTTTAGCACACTTTAGTGAGCCATCTTGTCGAATGTAAGTGTTCCAACAACTAATATATACCTTCAAATACTCATCTAATTATCTAAAGTTTATAGCTTTTGTTGTTGTTCCCTGCCCAAATAGTCTAGACCTTGACCCCTTCTATACAGGTGCAACTCCGGTTTTATGTGATTTGACAGGTTTGCTTTGTTTTTATAACAACGAACTACCTGTTGCATAGCACTTTTTGCATCATATTTGGCTTGTTTAATTGCTTGGCATGCTATGATTTGGTTCTCGTCATTCCTATGCAGGTACCTTTTATCTTGGTGTTTGATAAAAGCAAATACATGCATGAAAGTAGAACCATGGTGGAGTACTGCCGGTTAGCTGCACGGCAACCATTAGATGAACAAAAACATTGGCTTTAACCTCTTTTTTTGTAAATACTATTCATCTATTACTGCTTTATTTGTCTTTTATGTTTACTTGATAGGTATTATAGAAAATGGTTGCTCAAATGAATTTAACAGGGGACTGCTGATATTTAGTGGAAGCCAAGGAACTTTGCTAAAGCGTAAGACCTGACTACAGTTAGTACCATTCTGACTTCAGTCGAGCTTAACAAAACTTTAGTATATTAAATTTTCGTTTAATGCTCCATCCACTTTTATCAATATTGCTATGGGCATTCATGGTTTACAGGGATAAGCCACAACTTTCTGGTTACCTTGCATAATTCATATACTTTTGTACTGGTTTACAGGGATAACAGGAATTTAATACTAAAAAAGACCTCACCAAGCTGGTTGGACCACAAGAAAAAAGGTATAATTGCAGGTATGTTGCCTGTCCCATTTTTTTTCTTTGTCCTAGCATTTATTCTTTAAGAAAAGCACGCTAATAGTTAAGCGCTATAATTTTACGAGAAAATTAAGTTTTTGCCACTCAAAACATTGCTGCTCACAAATTTGCCACTCTTAAATTGATGCTCGCAAAAAAGCCACCGCAAACAATTTCCGCTCGCACATTTGTCATTTCGTGACATTTTCGCCTAATACACGAGCCAAATACGCAACAAATACAGAAAATATACGTGGGCCCACATGTCATCCTCTCGCCCTCCTCCCTCCTCCTCCTTCCTTCCTCTCTCTTCTTTCTTCTCCGGTGGACGCGCCACCACCGCTGCTAGGCTCCGTGCCGCCGTCGGGCTCCTGCAGCAGCCGCTGTCCAGCTCGCGCCGCGGCCGCCGCCATCGCTGAGCTCGCGCCAACACCACCGGGCTGCGCCGCCGTCGCCATGTCCACCGAAGAAGAGAAAAGAGAGAGGAAGGAAGGAGGGAGGAAGAGGAAGGAGGGGGAGAGGATGGCATGTGGGCCCCATGTATATTTTTTGTATTTGTTGTGTATTTGGCTCGTGTATTAGGTGAAAATATCCCGAAATGGCAAATGTGCTAGTGGAAATTGTTTGCGGTAGCTTTTTTAGGAGCGTCGATTTGAGAGTGGCAAATTTGTGAGCGGCAATGTTTCCAGTGGCAAAAACTCAATTTTCTCTTAATTTTACAGGGGAGTTCGTGGAGCACAACTGCAGAAATGAGGGTACAAAAGCATTCCTGCCTTCACCTTTTCTGTTTTTTAGGCGCCACATTGTTTTTTATGTGTCTCATTTTATAGTTTCCATGTATTCCTATTTTAGTGTTATTGCTCACATTGATTGAAGTGTTGATAAATTCCAATGTATATTATCCTAAGTATGTAGCAAGCTTCTTCGTAACTATTTGTGTGTTAATTTCCTTACACACAATTTTTTAAGAACAGGGGTGACATGAAGGATGGATCTTTATTGATTATGTTGATGTTGATCTTTGGTTATCTCAATTCTTTATCTGAGTTTGTGTTACAAGTTGATCACGCTGCAAGGTAAGGCAAAATTTGTTTTCTTTGTTATTTTGGATGCTCTGCTTTTTTGGCACTGTTATTTATGCCGTGAATTAATCAAAGTTCAAAGTTGTGCAAGTCTTCTTGAAAAATGTGCAGTCAACCAGATATTCTTGGCCTACTACTTAACTGTGATTCTATTTAACTCAATTGCCAGTATTTAGAGTTGTCCTGTGGTGTCCTTTTATGCGCTAATATTAGTGTGACCTGAAAAAGTTTCTACTGCAAGTTTTGTGTAAAGGAAATATTTTCTCAAGGTAAATTTATTTTGTCGTTTTTACAAAAACTTTCCATCTTGTATGAAATCTTAGAGTTAAGACTTTTACTATGCCCTATACCTATTTCTGGACATTGTTAATGCTTACATTGCTGTGTTGTGCATCATATAAAAGAGAGATGTTATCTTCCATTAGGACAGCATAACACCGCCTACAATTAGGTTCGTTGGTGTTTGCCGCTGTTGTTTCCTCTTATTAACTCAAATTAGTTTCTTGACACTAAAAATAAAGTTAACAGTTCTACCATTCGTCCTTTTCTAAAAACTATATCGGGCACTTACTGTCCATCCTTTTCCGAAAATCAGTGGTCTGACTCCAATATTAGTATTAGATTGTTCTTTGTTTATTGGTTGTTTTCCATGGCAAATAGAAGGCCTTGGGTTAGAGACATACTGATTTGATGATAGGAAAATCATGCAGCTGTAGGACATGTCATATGCAAAATGTAATTAGTGATTTTCTAAATATACATTCAACTATCATTTTACAAGACAATTAAATAATACATGTTTTCTTCTCAATAATGATTTTTTTTTTGCAGATTTATGTGCCATTGCAGCATTCTAGGAAAATATGTTGCTTACGAACAAGGATTGAGGCCTAAAGGTAAGCAGTTTGCTAACACGCAACTCTTCTAGCGGAATTCTTCTATTGACAGAACACAACTTATTAAGTGTGCTGTTGACACTTAAAGCTTAACTTTCTAACAGCATGGTGGATGTGGCGAGCGAGGCGAGGAAGCGCTTTCAAATCCTAGATGTGTGCGTTTTGGCATGCTATTTGCCTGTATGAATAAAGCAGGTGAGGTTGTATAAGGCCCTGTTCTTTTGAGCTGATCTGAAAGGCTGAACGGTTGAAATGACTGAATTTCATGAGCTTCTCGAGGTAGTCTCGAGATTCGGATTTATTTTATTTGACTTGTTTTTTAAAGCATTAGGGCCCACCTTCAAAACAGTGAAAAAACGAACCCAAAAAACTCAAAGCATATGTCTTTTCATAACGTAGATAAGTCGTTAAGCTGTTAAGCCGTTAAGCTGAAAAGAACAGGACCTAAGTTAAAGAATCAAGAAATTTCCTGAAAAATTATTCTTTACTATAATCTATCAGGGAATATTACTCAAGTTTGTTTTGTCAAAGACGGGAGTTTGGGCTGGCAGGACATATATTGTTTTCTGTTTTTAACTCATAAGGCTCTGTTTAATAAATTATGGTATTGTTGCCTGCTATTTACAGTGAACGTGCAACTATCTATTAGTTAGTAAAACTACCATTTCAGGCTCTCTTTTAAGGGGCAAAACTCTATTGCTAATATTCTTATGTGAAGAGCTATGGGTCAAAACAGTGTTAATGTAGATTCCTCCGATTACGGTTCATGTTTTTCTTTGCTTTACTTCATTGCACTCATATGTTAAAAAAATTGCTTTCCAGGGTTAAATGGTTACTTTCTATAAGTTTGTCATACTAGTTGTTGTAAAAGCACATAATTATATTTCTTATTACCCGAAGATAATAGCTTATTTGAGAGTATGGTGTATTGTTTTCGGTAAAGTGAAAGAATATATTGGATGGCCAATATTGACACTTTTGGACATGTCATTGTGGTATCATGCACGAGCCAATATTTTGAGACTTTATGAAATTGTAACTGTGTTGTCATGCAACTGTGTAATTCTATATGGTTTTGTTAAAATCATGATGGTTTGGCCTTTAGGCCATGCTAGACCTAATTAGTAATTTAGTGTGCACGCTCAGAGATTACTCTTTTTTGAGCTGTGTTTTGCTACGAAGCTTGGAGATGTTATTCCAGTCTGTCACAAACGTCCGTGCACTGAAATGTCATTTCTTCCTTCAAATCTCCGTTGATTTTTATTTCGATTTATTCTCATATCAAATGTTCTTGATCATCTCTATGAGCATCATGGATTTTAAACTAGAGCCTTTAGAAATAAATCCAATGAAAATATATGCAATACAAATATCATCGTTAAAAAAACTGACAATCAGCGTATGAAAGGCCAAATGAAAAAACGAGCTGAAAAACCACATGGCACGCGCCACAGGCCGTGAACCTTTCCAGTTATTATAATCCATAATCAAAATCTCTCCCCGGTCGGGAGTAGCGGATTGGCTTCCAAGTTGACCGACTCCACCGAAGTCTCCTCTCTAATCCGAGCAGCGTTCTCATAAGCTCTGCTTGTTCTGCTGCTGCTCTGCACTCAAGACCAACACCCGGGGTGTTGGAAACAATCTAGATAAGGCAGCAATTAGATGGTAAGAGGTTCTCTAGTTTGAGTAGAACTAGATTTATTTAAAAGTAGAAGTATTAGAAATAGAGTTTGTTTAGATTTAGTAGTTCTAATTTGAGTAGGACTCTTGTAATTTCTTTAGTATAAATATATGGCTAAGGGCTAAGGAAAGATGCAAGTTTTAGCATCAGAAAAATATTTGAGCTTGTCGTGAACAACATCAGCGAGCTATGTCGGGGAGACGTGAGACGTGATTCTTGCTGAACACGTGGCAGGCGCTCTTGCTGTTCGGCCAAAAGGTGACGATCAGCTTGCCGAGCAGTTTTGGATGATTAATCTTGGCCAGATCTAACAGGGGCGAATCCATGATCGAGGCGTACCGGCACAACGGGATGGACCCCGGCGACGTCGCCGGCGCGCTCAAGGCGTTGAGAGACGCGATCCGCGACATCTACGCCCAGGACTTGACCAAGCTCAAATTCGAGGAGCTCTACAGGTTCATCGTCTCCCTCCCGCCCCCATCATCCCTTCTACTTCCTTCTTCCGATCTTTCTCGATTCGCTGAAATCAACAGACCATCTCACCTGTACGTACGTGTGCCGTCGTACGCCGCCCCAGGCTCCCTTACAGCTTGGTCCTCTATGGCCATGGCGAGGAGCTGTACGCCGCGGCGGAGGCGGCCATGGCGGCGGAGGTGCGAGGCCTCGGCGGGTCGCTCGGCGCCGCTCCGGACGGCGACGCGTTCTTGCGGGAGCTGCTGGCCAAGTGGCACCAGCACACGAGCGCCGTCTCTCACGTCCGGGACATACTGATGTACATGGACCGGCCGTTCGTCGTGACCAAGCACAAGACGCCCCTCCGGCAGATGGGACTCAACCTGTGGCGCGACGAGGTCGTCCGCTCCGGCGAGGTCCGGCCGAGGCTGGTTGAGGCGGCGATGCGAGCGCGGGCAGGCGAGGCCGCCGCCGCCGTGCCCCGCGACGACCCGGTGGCCGGTACAGCCAAGATGTTAACGGAGCGTGGGGACGAGGTGCACCTGGAAATCATGGGCGCGCTCGCGCCGCCGTCTCTTGACGAGTAACCCCGGCAAACGAAACAATCTGAGGAGATTTGCCTTCATACTTTCATGGCACCTCCTGCGTATTGGTGAAAATGTGTCTGTTAGACAGTAGGTCATTTTATATCCTACCTAATATTTTTTTACCAATTTAAATACATTTAAGGTAAGATTGAGTTGGATGCGGGTACAGATACGAATATTTATAAATGGGTAGAAAACGAATACCGGATATTATACAAATGGGTAGAAAGTGGGTACCACATACTTGGTGGGATAGTACATAACTTATAAAGAATTAAAATATGTAATGAAAAAAATCTGACTAACACACCTGATCCAACACATCTATTCTATATCACAAAGCGCTAGACACGGGCACTCTAGATACGTTTCTGCGTAGTTAGCCTATCCACGTCGCCTCGTCGCTCAAAAATAAATCACCATCGTTTGATCGCGAGCGGGGGTTAAATCCGAGCATGCATTCAAACTTTATACATAAAAATTTCGACAAAAGAAAAACAAGGCTGGACGATTGCTCGGTTGGTTTCCAGCGCTAGCTTTTGGGTGGCTAGCATGGGTTCGAATTCCAGTTGCTTCCCTTTTTACCAAATTTATTTTTTTCCTTTCCTCTCCATTCCTCTCTTCTCTTTTTCTAGCAATTGAGCGTAGCTCACTTGGTCTTCCGCTTCTGCGCTCATCGACGGTGCTGGGTTTGAATCCAGGCTTCCCAACGTTCAATTTCATATCTTTTTTTTAAAAAATCTATAGGATGCATAGAAAAAAAAAAGAAAATGGCCCAAAATTTTACCCTAGGGGAGTTAGCCATCATTTCTTGCCTTTCGTTCTTAGATATTTTAGAACGCGGAAAAATAGGAAAAAACTAAAAATGGTTCATAATATCAAGGTGAGATCTAAAAATTAAGAGTCGGTCACTTGTAAGAATTCTAGATTTTGTTCAAAAATAGATTAAGAAAAAAACACATCCTTTCCTTTCGTTCTAGCTTTTAGCGGCCAACTAAAAAAATCTTATAAATCAAACTTCTTTTAAATAGAACTGAAATTTTATGGTGAAGTCATAAAAAGATTTAGGCATTAAAATTAAAGAACTAAAATGAAAGCTTCAAAATATGGAACCTTAACCATAGTTTTATGATAAGGGTCCATAAAAATATTTAGACGTTAAAGATAAACAAGTTTCTCTAAAACACGAATTAAGAATAATGGAAATGAATGAAATTTCATTGTAAGAGTCCAAAAAAATTGGCAATTTCTAAAATTTTTAGTATTCACAGAAACCGAATTAACAAATACCTCGTTCTTTCCTTTCAGTCTACCATTAGTAGTTAGCCAAAAAAGACTAGAATGTCAAACCTTTACAGAGTTGAACTACAATTTCAAGTTAGGGTTCCATTAAAAGATTCAGGAATTATATAAAATTCATAATAATTATTATTAAATAATAGGGAAGAAAGATAAAAAATAAACTTTCAAAGAATATAATTATAGTTTAAAATCAAGGGTCCAAGAAAAAAACAAAGCTTAAAAAATAAAAACATCGCCATAATTTTATCGTAAGGGCCCATCAAAATATTTAGCCACCAGAATAAATAAGTTTCACAAAATTGATTATTTCACTCTATACGTTGGCCTTTTGCTGAAAAAGCTTTGAGATTTTAGCTCTACACTTTGATAGGCAGCTGGTTTGAACTGATGAAAATAAAAACATTTGTTGTTTTTTAGGCTAATTCTTTATCACTAAAGAGCAGTCGAAAGGCGTGGGGTGCTCTTACCTTTCTATTATAGTCTAATTACTATATAATAGACACGTATAGTTGAACATAGAGGGCCTGTTAGGTTCATGGTTCTGTTCGGTTTGCAAAATTTGTCATTTTTGTACAAAACATTTGCTGTAACATTTTGTAATAATTTTTTAGACTTTGTATGGTTTTTATAAAAAATCTCAAAAAAAACTTTTTAGTCTTTTTGTTTTTTTAAAAAACTCTCATGACAGGACCAGTCGAATTGACTGAACCCTAATTGTGCATATAGTACTAGTCCTAAAAGATCATGACTAGCATACACAATTCAACAATAATGGTACATTGCCTTCGAATTACATTATTATACATCAAGCACGGCACGTAGGCCGAGATATAGAGTTACACACATGGTGACACAGGAGCCCAACATGGCATGATTTATTCTAACAAAAAATGGTTTCGATGATCGACGGATCCGCCGCCGCCGATGTGTATTTATACACAAGCTACAGTGCTGCCTTCTAGCTCGCTCGCGCAACTGCCAAGTGATCTCTAGCAAAGCATGGCACTCACAGGGAAGACTACGGCAACCCCGAGATCAGCTTCCCCACGCCCATCGCAACCAGAGGTGCAGACAGCGTGGAGGCTTACTGAGGCGACGGCGTGACAGCGAGGGAAGGCGACGAACCGGGCGCTTTGGCAGCAGCTTCCTTCTCGACTTGGCGGCGCTCCGAGCTCCTTCGGCACTGCGGTAGGGAGGGAGAGAGGAAGCAAGTGAGGGAGTGACGACGAAATGTACGAAGGCCACGAGATTGAACAAACCCCACCGGTGAGAAGCACAGGGCACGGGGTGGCGCAAGGCGAAAAGGAACGCAACGTACAACGCTTAATTTATAGGGCAAGACGGCTCACCAGGATGGCTCGATCTTAATCTCGTCGGAAGCAGCCATGGATGGGTGCTATTATTCTACAGCGGCGGCGACGCGAAGACGCGGCCAGAGCACAGCGGCGTAGACGCGATGGCGCGGCCAGACCACAGCGGCGGAGACGCGGTCTTGACGTGGTCAAATGCGCAGAGTGCGCGTGTGGGGCGCAGGTGAGCGTTAGGAGGAGTAATTCGCAGGCGACACGGCGGCAGTGGAGTTATGGTGGTAGAGACTAGCGCGCACGGTGTAGAGATAGCACGGAGTGACAACGGCCAGCGGCGGGGCCGGGCTCAGGTGGAGGCGACGAGCGAGGTTGTCCTGTCGGGCGCGGGGAAAATGATGTCGAGAGGGAGCGACTCAAAGGGCAAAGATAGAATTATGAAGGAGGAAAACGAAGCTGGCGAACGTGGCTTAGCATGGAGAGAACAGAGGTGGCTATAAGTCCAACAGAGAGAGGGATAAGATGTTCTATTAAGAGGTAGATTTTTTCTTTTTGCTTGCTCTTGTAAAATTTAATTTAAACTTCTTCTTAAATCATAAATTATACAAATTAATTTACGCAGCTGGTCAACAATGCTTAAAAGATGATGACTTAACAAGTTAACATTCACAAGGTTTAAAATGCACGATTCTCTTTCTTCACCTAGTTGACAATTTCATTCATGATGCGCTATGACTTGATGAAGATGGATATTAAATTATTTTAATGCCATGCTTTTAGAAAAATTAACGTGCCAAATTTATGTTAAAAAATTTGGGATGTTACATCTCAACTTTTCTACTACAACCAAAACAAACTATAACTGCGAATCAAAAAAGGTTCGGAGTCCATTTAACGACCATAATCAACCAAAGTTTAGGGTCCAGAACAATGAATATTTGAATTAAAAATTCTATATATTTTATACGTAGCGTATGCAGGTGCATGGCTTTGCAAGATGGTTGATTACGGTAAATGATACTCCTTTCAAACCCTAGAATGTTTTAGTACACGTTGTAGAGATTAATGCTTTTTCCGCTTAACTTAAATCGAATTGAATTAAATTAAAATCTCTTATTTTTGACAAGCTAAACGATGTAGTACTTTGTAATAATTTTATTGGTTTTGAAATAATTCTTCTTACAGTTACTAACAAAATTTTAAATAATTTTTTGAACTTTTTAGGAACTTTTTCAAAAAATCATAACTTTTTATATTAAAATTTTTAACAACTTTAAGCTGAATAAAAGCGGGCCTAATCAGTGCAGCATATGCACGGCACGTTCAACGTCTCCGACAATTGGGCAAATCACTTAGGCTCGTGCTAATGGTTGTCATTTGGGCTGGGCCGGCCGATCAGGACAAGGGACTTGCCCAAGCTAGAACTGGAAGCATATGTATGTGGATTCATATGAGTACCCGCATTTTTTAACCCACCGGGTACCCAAAATCGACCCGTATCTGTCAAGTATCTCGCATCTCATATCCAACCCGTAGCTGGATGAAAAGTAAGATATTACCTGAACTCAATCCTAACGATTACCAAAAATTAATACATGTGCCATGACCTTCATCGGGTCGGGTACCACGTGAGTACTACCCGACCCGTTTTCACCACCAGCATCTCCTTTTTTATCAGAAAACAATGAAACGTTTTCACTACTATTTTATAAAGAGAAATTTTGTCAGTGCATCGTTGACCCCTTCCTTCTTCTTCCTCGTCTTTCTTAGTCCTTCGAGTTAGACTTGGGGGTTGGGAGAGTTTCGTGCCCCAGGCTTGCGGGGAGGCAGTGACCCGATGGCGAGAGAGGATTGTGGTGGTGTGGTGATACACCAACGACGACTCTAGAGCATCAGGAATAGACAAAGGGGGTGGAGACGGCAATGGCGAACATCCCATGTAACATCCCTACCTAGCAAGGATTTGAAATGCTACTAACACTCTTAAAAAAAATTGTAACTGAAATAATTACCCTCATACCTTGATGCAATTGCACTTTGCCAAATTACCATCGAGTTATCTCTGTTACAAATGGGGTCTGGTCCTACATGTCATTGACACATCTGATGGTATCTTGACAAGATACAATTTCACTATTGGTATGAGGGCGATGACATGTAGGACCATACCCATCTATAGTTGAGATAAGTCAACTAAGATATAATAGGCAATGACATGTAGGACAGAGTCTTATATCCTACGTATCATTGCCACATAAATTTAGGTAAGTTCAATGAACCCAAGTAAGATATAATAAATTGTGTGCTTTCATGCTAGAAAATGGAGTGCTATTGCCAACCTATGCACATCACCATTAATGACCATCTAAAAACCAAATAAAAAAGAAGAGTGGGTATTAAAAAAATGCTTAGCAAAATACATGAATAAACAAAGAGAACATCAAAACTTCACCCATAAATCCATACCCAAAGATAACCATTATTATAATTACTCCACATAATCCACTTCTTATACATTTGATGTAATACGATACACATGTTCCTGTTCTATTAATCTCATACCGATATAGCTAGATGTGACCCTTTATCCGTTCTATTTCAGGTAGGGACCAACTACGTCACTTTCGTAGATTGTTCACCAAAGTAGGTTTTCTTGAGAGCACTCCATCTAGATTTGTTATATTTAGCTTTCTCCGATTCGATGAAGATAAATAACTTTTGAAGATAGACGATGACCGGATCTTAAACTTATCCCCCATCAGGCGTAGAGAATGAAGTGGGGGGAAAGTCTCATTATTTGATCTGAGCATCACTTCCAGAAATCTATAGCCCTCAGCTTGCTCTGGCTATTACCGATGCATGGAGGAAAGTCCGATAGGAGTTGGAAGAAAGGGGCCAAGTAAGTTGAGTGAATTACAGGCTTGTTGTTTAGTGTTTTTCCCCCTATTGTTACGATAATCACTTTGTAATTTTGATACCATGCAAGCTGTTGGCATTTGTATTGACCGTATGCTGTCTAGATGTAGTCGGAATAATTTCTTTATCTAAAATAGTAACTAGAGTGCTACGGTGAGATAGAGTAACAGTGAAAGCATCCACAAAATTGTAGTGGTGCCTCTTTCGCGTGGAGTTGTCTGTCAGGAGAGACCACACCAGATCATGAATAAACCGGAACAAGGTGGGGGACGTGGACCGACTCCGTCAAAGTTTCCTCTTTCGTCCGAGCATCATTTCAGCCTTTCAGCTTCGCTCCAGCAGTCCAGCTATCACTTAAACTCTGCTTGTTCCGGGCTTCCAGCTTCACTGCGCACAAGATGGACACCCGGTGCGGCAGAGTTTATAGGATCGAGGCTTCAAAGCACGCGATCGCAATGGACCCCGACCACGTCGCCGGCGCCTGCAAGGCCGTGACGGACTCGCGATCCGGGACATCTACGCTCAGGACATGACCAAGATCAGAATCGAGGAGCTCTACAGGTTCGTCCTCTCCCAAATCCCAATCCCCGTCCGTTCCACTTCTTTCCTCTGATTTAATTCCCCTGAAAAATCACAAGCATCTGCATCTGTGTGTAAACACTACTGCGCACGAGGCTCGCTTACAACTTGGTCCTCCATGGCCATGGCGAGGGGCTGTACGCCGCGGCGGAGGTGCGAGGCCTCGGCGGGTAGCTCGGCGCCGCTCCGGACGGCGACGCGTTCTTGCGGGAGCTGCTGGCCAAGTGGCACCGGCACACGAGCGCCGTCTCTGCCATCTACGACATACTGATGTACACGGACCGGACGTTCGTCGTGGCCAAGCACAAGACGCCCCTCCGGCAGATGGGACTCAACCTGTGGCGCGACGAGGTGGTCCGCTCCGGCGAGGTCCGGCCGAGGCTGGTCGAGGCGGCGATGCGAGCGCGGGCAGGCGAGGCCGCCGCCGCCGGCTACGGGGCCGGCAACAGCGCGGGTGTAGCGGCCGCTGCAGATCCGGGATCCGCCACCGACCACTGGCGACACCGCGAGCCGCCGCGCCGCCGGCAAGTGGCCCCTCGCCGACACTGGCGGCGGCGACGACAGCGGGGGAACTTCTTCCAGCGCCGCCGGCAAGTGCGCCCCCGCCGCACGATCTTCCTCCTCCCCCCGCCCAACGCGGGGGAACTTCTTCCAGCGCCGCCGCGGTCCCCCCAAGCGAGGCCACGGCGACGGCACCGGCCGCACCTGTGGTGATGCCGTCGCTCGCGACAGGCGCGGCTCCCCCAGCGGCCGCCTCGGGGACTCCGACCGAACCCCAGCGGCGGCGGAGCCCCCAGCACAGCCACAGGCGGCGGTGCCGACTCTGCCGGACGGCCGCGACGGGAACTCTGCTGAGCTCGCCAGCCCTTCCCCTGCTCACCGGACCGACCCCAACCCGCGCGGGGGGGCCTCTCTCTTCCTCCCATCGACTTCCACTTCGATGGACGCCCTGCCAGGTAAGCCCTAAACCGCACAGTAAACACTGCTGGTTTTTCCGACGTACCTGCTTTTTCTGAGATCGGGTGGGTGATTTTTGCAGGGGCAGTGCCGGCGCCAGCTCCAGTGCTGGTGTGCCTCCGCCTGCGCCTCAGCCCGCCACCGTGACTGAGCCCGCCGGTGACCCTCTCACCACTGGGCACCACGGCGCCGGCGCTGACCCGTCGGCCGTGCTCGTCCCCGGGACGCCCCCCGTCGAGTCCGCCCAGCTCGCCACCTTGGTGGGAGAGCTGGGGCGTACCCACAAGGCGCTCCAGGGGCTCGTGGCGGCCTTCGCTCATCGCGATGAGCTCCTGGCCCTGCTGACCCGCCAGGCCGAGGCGTTGCGGCGGGACGTCGATCACGAGTGCGCCCAGAAGGCCGCGCTGACCCGGAGGCTCCAAACGGCGAACGCCACCATGCCATGCAAGCCTCGGCGCAGCAACAGAGCGAGCTGCGCCACCATCTGCGGGCCATCCAGGACATGCTCGAGACGGTGTTCCAGAGCTTCCGCGAGAGCCTGGTGCCGTTAGGAGCGTCGCTCCAGAGCCCGCTAGAGCTACCGCAGGTGCTGAAGGAGCGCGCCCTCCACGATGGGCGTAGTGCCGCCTTTGGCGCCGTCCAATACGTGCTGTCGCTGCTCCTCAGCCGCGACGCCGCCTTCGCCTGGTGCAAACGGCCATCCAGCGGCAGTTGAGCCCGGAGGGATTGCTCGGGTGAACGTCGCCGCGGATCACGTGGTGGGGATGATGGAGGTGGCGGCTCCTGACGACGACGACGAGGAGGTGGCCGCTGCTGACTACGCGGGGAGGAGACCGCCGGCAACGAGGGTGGTCCCGCGATGTGACGTCGATTCCAGCTTGATAGTCACACCGCGGCGCCGGCACTCTTCCCCAGCGACTCGTGCGGGCTCGCCGTCGTCGGGCGCCCCGTCGCGCTTTTGGCAACATTCTGTTTTCCTGTACATAGGCAAACTTTGTCATCGCGCACGGCGCGCTAACTTTAGTTTTACCTTTCAAGTTTGCAATTGGCTCACCAGCTTTGTCTCAGCTTTGTCTCTTTCTGCAAATCCAAGCGCGTTTTCCTCTGTTCCGCTGGTCCGCGAAGCATCCGGACCCCGCGACTTCCTGCGGAAACTTGGTACAAACAACGCTGGAAGATAGCGCAGAGAACAACTCGAGACAAACACCAACGACGCCGCGCGCTGGCCAAAGCGAGTGCTCCTTTCCTTGGGTCGCCCGGCGCTTAAGTCCTCGCGGCCTCTTCGGATCCTTCTTAGCCCTGCGCGGCGAAGTCTAAGCTCATGGGAGTGATCTAAGACGCCGGCGCCCTCGTTGGCAGCTGGTGCCCAGACCGAGCGGAAACGTCATGCTAGATACGACCCCCACTGGCTTCACTTCGCCCGGCGCACGGCCAAGCGACCACATTTACCACCAAGGGACCAGGCGACTAGTACTCACACCGCAACGCTCTGGCGAGCACGCAGAAAGACGCAGGAACGGCACAAGGGAGCTCAACTGTTAACAATAGAAGCAACAACTCACTGAATGCCCTAGCCCCCTGGTCGATCAGGGAAAAAAAGAAACATTTCCCTGGTCGGCCAAGTAAAAGGCCACATTTACAGTGCTTCACAGGTAGAACTTTCTCAGTTGCTCGATGTTCCATGTGTTGGCGAGCTCGCGACCATCCTCCATGGCGAGCCGAACTGAACCTGGACGAGATACTGAGACCACTTTGAAAGGGCCCTCCCACGGCGGAGACAATTTGTTGCAACCTGCCTGCGCCTGCACTTTGCGCAAGACGAGGTCGCCCACTGCCAGTGTTCTTGCACCCTCGTCGCATGAAAGCGCCTTAGGGTCTGCTAGGAGTTCGCCGCCCTGAGTGCCGCACGGTCTCGGACCTCCTCCAGGAAGTTGACCTCCTATTGGCGGCGCTCCTCTTGATCAGCTTCGTTGTACGCCGCCACACGCGGCGATCCGAATGACAGCTCGGACGGTAGCTCCGCCTCGGCGCCGTAGACAAGGAAGAACGGAGTTTCTCCCGTCGCCCTGCTGGGCGTGGTGCGCAGCGCCCACGGCACCGTGGGCACCTCCTCAGCCCAGCGCTTGCTGCGCTTCTCCAACCGATCAAAGGCCCTCATCTTGAGCCCCCTGAGAACTTCAGCGTTGGCCCGCTCCACCTGCCCATTGCTACTGGGATGGCCAACGGAAGCGAAACAGAGCTTGGTGCCCATGTCCTCGCACCACTCCTGGAAGTCGGAGCTCTTGAACTGGGCGCCGTTGTCGGTGATGACACGGTTTGTGACTCCGAAGCGCACGAAGATGCTTCACATGAACTTGATGGCTGCTGCCGCCATGATCGCCAGAACAGGGGTGCCCTCCAGCCACTTGGTGAACTTGTCGACGGTGATGAAGAGGTGGGTGAAGCCGCCGGTCGCCCGCGAAAACGGGCCCAAAATGTCCAGCCCCCAGACCGCGAACGGCCAAGAGAGTGGAATCGTTTGTAGAGCCTGGGCTGGTCTATGGATCTGCTTGGCGTGAAACTGACATGCCTCGCATCTCCTCACCAGCCAGCCCCCAGACCGTGAACGGCCAAGAGAGTGGAATCGTTTGCAGAGCCTGGGCTGGTCTATGGATTTGCTTGGCGTGAAATTGACATGCCTCGCATCTCCTCACCAGCTCAACGGCGTCCTCGAGGGCTGTGGGGCAATAGAACCCCTGGCGGAACACCTTGCCGACCAGGGTGCGGCTGTCCGCATGGCTTCCGCACGTGCCTCCATGTATATCAGAGAGCACCTTGCTCCTCTCTTCCCGAGTGATGCACTTCAGAAGAACACCGTTTCTGCCCTGGCGATACAGGTCCCCACCTACCAGGGCATAGCACTTGGCCTTTCGCGCAATCTTCTTTGCTGAGGCATCATCGTCGGGATCACTTGGTCCCGCAGGAAGGCCAGGATCGGATCCATCCACGTACCTTCCCGGCCAAGGGTGGCTATCAGGTTATGGCTGCCGATGTACTTCGCTCGACCAGGCGTTTCCACCTTAACCGCCGTAGCAGTTCTTCCGCCTTTCCTCCCAGAATCGGAGGCCGTGGCAGGAACAACGTCATCCCCGCCAGAATCGGGGGCTGCAACTGATGGCCGCAGAAGTCTTTCATCAAAGACGCCGTCCGGGATCGGAGATCGCGTGGAGGCGAGCTGGGACAGGGCGTCCGCCATGAAGTTGTCGCGCCGGGGAATGTGCTCAAACCCCAGACCTTCGAAGTGGCGCTCCTTCTTGCGGACTTCACTTAGATATGCCGCCATGGTGGGATCCGAGCACTGGAATTCCTTCCGGACTTGGTTGATGACCAGAAGAGAGTCACCTTTGACTTGAAGACGTCGGGCGTCCAGTGCAGCAGCGGCCCGCAAGCCGGCGAGCAACCGTTCATACTCTGCGATGTTGTTGGTGGCGTTGAAATCCAAGACAATTGCATACTGGAGGGTGTCCCCTGTAGGAGACCAGAACAGCCCAGCCCCCGCGCCTTCCAGCCTGAAGGAGCCGTCGAAGAAAAGGGTCCAGGACGAGCTGGCTGGGCGTTCCTCAGTTTCTGGATCGACGGAAGACCACTCGACGACGAACTCCGCTAGTGCATGACCTTTGACAGCCGTGCGGGGGCGAATTGGAGATCAAACTCCCCCAATTCCACCGCCCATTAGGCGATGCGGCCTTCGGCTTCCCTATTGTGCAGGATCTCGCGCAACGGGTACTTGGTAAGCACCGTGATCCGCCACCCATGGAAATAATGCCGTAGCTTCCTCGACGCCATCAGGACGGCGTACAGCATCTTCTGGTGCTGGGAGTATCTCATCTCGGCGTCGTGAAGTACCTTGCTGATGTAGTAGACCGAGCGCTGCACCCCCTCCCTCTCGGCCACCAAAGCCGCGCTGACCACCTCAGGAGTGGCGGCGATGTACAGGAGCAACGGCTCCCCAAGCGCTGGTGCGACCAGCATAGGAGGAGAGGATAGGTAACTCTTCAAACCTTCGAACGCCCGCTGTGCTTCGTCGGTCCACTCAAAGTGGTTGGTATTCTTCAGCAGCTTGAACAAAGGCAAACTCTTCTCCCCTATGCGGGCGATGAACCGGCCCATGGAAGTTAAGCAGCCGGCCAGGCACTGCATCTGCTTGAGCCGAGTAGGCGGCTTCATGCTCTCGATGGCGGCGATTTTTGTCCGGATTCGCTTCAATGCCACGATAGGACACGAGGAAACCCAGCAGTTTGCCGGAAGGCATGCCGAACACACACTTCTCCGGGTTGAGCTTGACAGAATACATCCTCAAATTGGCGAAGGTTTCCTCCAGGTCGCCGACCAGCTCCTCGCCTTTTTTCGCCTTTACTACGAGGTCATCCACGTACACCTCAAGATTCCTCCCCACTTGCGGACGGTGGGCGATGTGCATGGCCCTCTGGTAAGTTGGGCCAGCGTTCTTCAACCCGAAAGCCACCCTCGTATAACAATACACGCCCATGGGGGTGACGAAAGCGGTCTTCTCTTCATCTTCTTGCGCCATGCTAATCCGGTGGTACCCGGAGTACGCGTCCAGAAAACACAGCAGATCGCACCCCGCCGTGGAGTCGATGATGAGGTCGATGCGGGGCAGCGGGTACGGGTCTCTGGGGCACACCTTGTTGAGGTCGGTGAAGTTCACGCACATCCTCCACCGCTCGTTGGATTTCTTGACGAGGACGGGGTTGACGAGCCACTCGGGATGAGCGACACTCCTAACAACCCCCACCCGCAGCAGCTTGTCCACTTCCTCTCGGATGGCGTCTTGCCGCTCCTGTGACTGTCGCCGGACCTTCTGCATGGTCGGGCACGCGTCTGGGAACGTCGCCAGCCGGTGCTCAATCACCTCCCTGGGGACCCCAGTCATGTTGGAGGGTTGCCAAGCAAACACGTCTGCGTTAGAC
>SPJY01020470.1:644770-677227 GCA_005191435.1 Raddia distichophylla
CCTCCCTCATCAGCTGCTTGAACTTGGTGTTGGAGGGGTAGGTGGCAGAACCACCATGAATGTGCGCCATCTCGTGCTCCACTTGCTGAAAGCCCAGCGGAGCGGGATCCTGGTCCCTGTCGTCCTTTGGCGGCTTGCGCTCCTGAACGCGCTGGTCCACCAGCTTGCTCACAACCTGGCAATCGGCCAGATCATGGGCATTGGTTCGGCAAATGGGACAGTAGGCTCAGTCGTCCCACCCACGGCGGCCATCCCGCCCGTCTTCCCGGCCGCGACGGTCGTCACGGCCCTCGCAGCGGCCTCCGCGGTCGCCTCTGTCACCACGGCGCCTGCCCGCGGTGATCGTCGCACCGCGGCTTGTTGTCCTTCCGCTCCCGCTCGGCGACCAAGACATGCCCAGTCTCGCCCGCCTTGCGTTTCTTCTTGTCGTTCCCGCCGGAACCCTTGGAAGTCCCGGCGTCTCCCCCTGCCACGCCGGCCGCGCGGGCCGATGACGGGTCCGAGCTTCCGCCTGCAGGGCACACTTGTGCGCGAGGCGGAAGAGCTCCGCCGTGGTGCTGATCTTCCGCGTGGCCATCTTCTCCTTCACCTTGTGGTCGCGAACGCCTCTCCGGAAGGCTGTGATGATGGCCACGGCTAATATGTCTGGAATAGTGTTGCGGACATGGCTGAATCGGCGGATGAAGTCCCACAACGATTCCCCCGTTTGCTGCTCCAGGGCATGGAGGTCATCCTCCACCCCTGGTTGGTTGAACGAGCCCTGGAAGTTGGTGACGAAGAGCTGGTGGAGGTCCTTCCATGAACCTATGGACTCCTTGGGTTGGTTCATCAGCCAGGAGCGGGCCCCGCCGGTCAAGACCGTGGGGAAGTAATTGTCCAACACCTTCCTCGAGCCCCCGGTTGCCTGCACCACCGTGGTGTTGATCTACAGAAACTCGTCCGGGTTAGTGTGCCGTCGTACTTCTCAATGGGGGCCGGGCGGAACTTCTCCGGCCACTCGACGCGGCGCAGCTCCTTGGTGAAGGTGCGCACCCCGCGCCGTACGCCCCCTGGTCGTTCTCCGGCTCTACGTCGTCTCGGCCTCTGCCTTGGCGCGATGCCGATGAGGCGACGCCCTCGCCGTCGTCGTAGTAGTCATCATCGTGAGCGTCGTAGTGGGCGTCGGGGTCCGCGAGGCCACCCCGGTCGTGGCCCTCCTGATCCGTGCGACGCTCACCCGCTGTGCGGTCCTGCTCCCGCAAGCGGCGGTGCTGCAGCTTGCCACGGAGGTCCTCCCCGCGTTGCCGATGCCGGTCCTCAAGGTGCGGCCTGAGATCCCCGCGGCTCCCTTGCTACCCACGGGGTGCGGGGAGCGAAGACGGGACAGTCACGACCGCCTTCCCCTTGCTCCCACCGTCGCCATTGCCGAGGCGGCTCTTGCGGGAGCGACAGGACGGCGGAGAGGCATACGACCGAGAAGAAGTCACCCCCCAACAGCCGGATGCTTCCACGGCCTCCGCGGCCTCCCCCACGTACCGCGCGAGGTTCTGTAGCCACGGCGCCGCCGGTGAATCCGGCGCCACTGGGATCGGGGGGTGATCCAGCAACGCCCTCGCAGCGTAGAGGTTTTGGGTGGGAGAGTACTGCTCCATGGCCAGGCGGCGCGGGTTCGGCGACCTCGGCCGCCCCGCCGCCCACCGGGGACACGGGGCGGACTCCGCTTCCCCCGTCGACTTGCGAGTCTTCGGCCATCCCTCACGCTGCTCGAGACACCGAAGCCGAAACTTGTTTCGACCCTGTAAGCCAGAAACAAACGAACAAACCAGCGCTACCCCCCTACCTGGTGTGCCACTGTCGGTGATCTTTCACCTGATATGTTTTTCTGGGGTGTGATCCGTGTTCGTTGTCAGGGAGGTTTTCGCTAACCGGCTTGCTCGATCGAACTCACGCAGGGAGGCACCGAATTTTACCCAGGTTCGGACCCCCGGGGTGGGTAATAGTCCTACTCCTGCACACGCTCGATTTCTTGGGTTGGAAAAACGAAAAGGATATCTCTCTCTCCCCCCCTCTCGGATCCTACTTTATACAGGCCGGAATAGCCGAGTGGGACAGGTATGAATTAGGTCACATCACAGGTCTCTCCACCTCCCCCTACTACTGACGTTGGTAGCTTCGCCTGCTCCCGCCTCCCACTGAGCCCGGACGGGACGGAAGAGCCGCCTGACACTAACGCCAGTTAGGGCTATCACGGAACAATGACAGAATGACCGCTACAGTGCTCCTGACAGAGCCACAGTGACCGCAATCATCATCCTTTGCAGCCCGCGCCGGATCGCCGCATTTAATGCTTCTGATACGCCGAACCGGGTCGGAGTCTTCAGCGGTAAATCTCCTAAGCGCCTGCCTGGTGGGGCCTGAGACCCACCAGCCCAGCGGGGCACTTCCTCAGGGTTGTTGCCGCTTCTCCACGTGGCGCGCTCGCCCAGCGCTCGGGGCCTTGCTCGCCTGCCTTACGCCGGGACGCCGCGTGGCGCGCTCGCCCGGCGCTCCGGGCCTTGCTCGCCCGCCTTACGCTGGGGCACCGCGTGTTGCGCTCGCCCTGGCTTGCCGTGGGCCGCATACCCTGGTGCGGGTTGCACCAACAAAAAGCAAAGTATGACCTCGTCAAGACAAATGAATAAATAAAGCTGGATCATGATCATTTTGAGAAAATCAGCTGTCCTCATCACAGAAATAAAACGCTCAAACCAAGCACGAGGAGCTTGTTTGAGACCATACAAAGCACGTCGAAGATGACAAACATAACCAGGAGGAGCATCAACCCCTGGTGGTGGATGCATATAAACTTCCTCATGTAATTCTCCATGAAGAAAGGCATTCTGAACATCCATATGAGATATAGACCAAGAGCGAACTGCAGACGCTGCAATCAGAGTACGTATTGTGGTCATGTGAGCAATAGGAGCATGTGTTTCACCATAATCACGTCCTAGGGTTTGCTGAAAATATCGAACCACAAGACGAGCTTTAAACCTTTCAATCGAACCATTAGACTTTATTTTAATTTTGTATATACCCACTTACATGTTATAGGATTGGCATGAGTAGGAAGTGGAACAAGATCCCAAGTACATATACGGTCAAGTGCAGCAAGTTCTTCAAACATAGCAGATTCCCATTGAACAATTCTAGAGGCTTCACTAAAATTACCTAGCTCAATAATAACAGCAGCACTCACACGTGGAAAACCTAACCTATCTATCGCCTCAATGGTAGCACAATCATAAAGATTATATCGACGCTCAACAGGCAACTCATCAGAATGAATAGAATCATCAGAAGCTGGAGCATCAGGATTGGCCGAGAAAATAGGAATAGACACAAGATCAGAAGGACTAAGAAAAGGAAGAGTATAGACTTGTGTGATAGGTGGATGCACTGGAATGCAAATCGGATCAGAAGTGGTTGTAGTGGGAATAGATGTGTTAGGAGCAGGATTATCAGTCCTACAAAGAGGAGGAAGACAAAGAAAGGAGGTGGATTATGTGGAAGATTAAGATGGCTGGGTGGAAGAATTATAAAATAAAGGGTGATTCTCATCAAAAATCACATCAGGAAAATTTTGCATGCGACGAGTGAAAGGATCATAATAACGATAACCTTTATGATCAAAACTATACCCTAGAAAAAGGCATTCAACAGACTGAGCAGTCAACTTAGTCTCCTCACGAGGTGCAAGTAAAACATAACAAGCACAACCAAAAACTCAAAGATGATCATAATTAGGAGTACTAAAAAGAACTTCACCAGGACATTCGCCTTCTAATTTAGAGGAATGTTGTCGATTAATCAGCTAGGCTGTTGTGGAGCCCGCATCTCCCAAAAAATGAGGAGGAACAAATGAAGAAATGAGGAGTGTATGAGCAATCTCTATTAGATGGTGATGCCTTTGCTCAGCGACACCGTTCTGAGCATGAGCACCGAGACAGGAGAGCTGAGGAAGGGTACCATCAGAAGTGAGAAACCGGTGAAAAGCAGATGACAAATACTCACCACTAGAATCAGATCGGAAAACTTTAATAGCAATAGAAATTTGAGTATGCACTATGCAAGCAAAGGACAGGTAGATCGAACATAACTCAGAACGATGCTTCATGAAATAAATTCAAGTATATCTAGAGTGATCATCAATGAAAATAACATAATAGCTAAGGCCACCCTTTGAAGCAAAAGGTGCAGGTCCCCAAACATCCGAATGAACTAAATCAAAAGTTTTGGTAGAGAAAGAAATACTAGTGGAATATGGGAGTTGTAGCTGTTTACCAAGTTTACAACCCTTACAATAAAAGGTAGACTCAACAGACTGCTGAATCAGGGTAGACAAACGAGACCGACATAGACGACCAAGCCGATGATGCCACTTTTCAAAGGAAGAAGTGGATGGCGACATGGTGGAAGCCACATGATGAGTGGATGCAGTGGAGGATGGAAGACGTAATGTGTCCATGATGTAGAGGCTAGAAGAACCTCTACGGCACCGGCCAGTCCCAATCACTTCCCCCATCTTTGACGATCCTGAATAAAACAAGATGAGTCATCAAAACCAACAAAACAGTTTAGGTCAGTAACTTGACCCACCGAGAGAAGATTCATGGATAACTTAGAAGCAAAGGAAACAACGGGTACTGAAAATGAGTAGTTCAAATAGCACCCTGATGGGTGATATGACAAGATGTATCGTCAGTTATCTCAAAAGAAGCACCATCAACAACTGGCTTACAAGCAACCAGCTGAGACTTATCAGATGTCACATGAAAAGGGGCACCAGAATCCAGAACCCAAGACTGAGTAGTAATGTCTAGAGACTCGGATGAAGGAACAACAGACGCTAAACCTCTGGTGGCAGAAGAAGTCCCACACGACCACGGGCAGCATGATGAGCACGATACTCAGCCAACTATTCTGGATGAAGAGAAGAGCACTTGTCTGCACAATGACCAACCTTCTTACAGGGAGTAGTGGGATTATTGAGTAACAGTGTACGGAGAAGCTAAAAATCTGACCTCACTCACATAACAAACTGATACATGAAAAGTTGTCTAGAAATTTATCTTTAGCAACACAACCCGCACACCCTGTAGTACTCTTTGGCACCATGGACATCAGAGGTCCCATGAAATGATTAAAAATTATATAATACTCATCCACAGACATATGTCCCTGTTGAATACCATGAATGCGTTTCATGAGAGTGTACTGAAAAGCACCACTATCTTGAACATACCTCTTCTTTAAATAATCCCACATCTCCTTTGCTGACTCATGTATTCGAGACTCGTTCGCAAAGAGTTCTTAACACTGGTTACAATAGCATTCATCACTTTACCATCATTGGTTTGCCAATTCTTCAGTTCCTTGAGCTCAGAAGCAAATGGTGCCCTTGGATCAACATAGGATGGCGGATTATTAGTCAAATGAGAAGCTAAGACATAAGCCCTTAATACAGTCTTGACTGAAAATGCCCACTCACGATAATTCTGACCATCAAGCCTTATATTGATAGCAATGATAGTGGGTTGTGACATCTTGAACAAAGATGTCATCACTGGTCAGGACAGGAACATGAATGGTCCCAGCAATAGTAACAGGAGCAGCTTGCAGTGTTAGCCGTAGTAGGAGATAGCCTCGACAGGGTCGGTCTCAAGAAACGATGACCAGCCTCAGCAACCTACTCAAAGAGGCGAGATGGTGACTTCCAGATCTGGATGGGCATAGCAACAAGACGATGATGGCCTGGACGAGCAGGCCAGTGGCGACGACCTTGGAGACGGTGGCCTAGCGTAGAGCCTGGAGACAGGCCGACAGTGGTAGCCATGGGGACGGCGGCCCAGCGCGTACCCTGGAGACAGGTTGGCCGCTGCTAGACGAGCCGGCTGGTGGCGGCAGCCTTGGAGACAAGGCCGCACTGGCCTCCAGATCTCGTCATAGGGGTGGTGCCTCTAGATCGAGTGATGAAGTCGACAAAGAGCAGTGACGTGCAACAGAATAGTGGATGCTGGCGACCGACGGCAAGAATAGAGGATCATGGGTAGGTTAGGTCTTTCCTAACCCTAAGCCTAATCTCCGCTCTGATACCATGGTACCTAAGGAGAAGAGATAATCTATACAATAGTCTTGGATGTGTTTATATACACTCAATATGGGCTAATATGGGTTTAGACCTCTATGGGCCTAGATATATCATTAATAGTTCTACTATTACCATTGAAAATGTGTTCTATATGGGTTCATGAAATGCACTTGTTCACTATCGGTTCATGACATGAACATGCAGTGATATAATGATTATCATTATCCGTTCATGTACCGATGAATGCTGAAAGTGATTATTATCACTCCCAGTTTTGCACCAATGCTTATTCATTGCTGGTTTGGGAACCGGTAATATAGCCAATTTTTAGACGGCGGTGACGTGGTGTTCTATAGTAGTGTCTCCACTAAATGGCAAACTAGTTTGTTTACAAGGTACACATCTTAGGGCTTGTACAATGGTTGAGACACGAGCTATCTCTAACTATTGTCATGCCACTTATAAATAGCACTAGAGACAACTTATATAATGATACAGATGGATTAATGACAATTGCACACTTTTTTAGACATCTTGTTCACATCCAAAATTTCTTAATTCTTGTGTAGAGTTGACTCTTGCATTGGAGATAACCCAACTTTTTATGAACACGTGTGCTCTCTCTTCCATATCATCATTCGCTCTACATGGCAAGTCTTATAAACGGTTTAAGGATAGCTGACGTATACCATTATTGTACCTGCTCTTAGGGCAAGTCTAATGGAGCTACATAAACTTTTTCCAACCCATTCGAATGGATAAATCTAGTTTATTTTTTTTTCCATCTGTTATTCATTTATTATTCTTTCGATGTTCAACACTGTTTATCTAATTCATTTGAATGGTGTTGGAATAGGAATCGGTCAGCAAAAGTCCCCCATAATACTTCCCGTATGACTGAATCCACGGAAAAAGTGACCTGCGGCTGGGCCTCTAGCTGGCTGCCACATATTTTATTAGTCAATTTTGTGGTGTATTTATATAAATTAATAACCATACCTGTATAATGACGTACACAACCTTTATCCAATAATAAGATGTTGAGTACTTCTGAACCATATTATGTTTAATCTAGAGGTGGTGTTACCCTGTTTGTACTCAAGTTTATGTGTGGATTCAAAGAATTATATATATATATATATATATATAGGAATGCTAGCGTGCACCCCAGAGCACGGAGAGATCCGTGCTCCCAACTCGTTTTCGAAATCCGAGATGCCTAACAACTGATCCAAATGGTTGATCTTGTTCGTCTCACTGAAATGTAGCCGGTGACCAAGTTTCGTATTTTTTTTAATTTATTTACTATTTGTTTCCTATTTTCAAAAATCAGCCTTCCAATTAGTCGTGGTGCGTCCAAAAAAGCTGATTTTTGAAAATAGGAAACAAATAGTAAATAAATTCAAAAAAATACGAAACTTGGTCACTGGCTACATTTCAGTGAGACGAACAAGATCAACGGTTCGGATCAGTTGTTAGGCATCTCGGATTTCGAAAACGCGTTGGGAGCACGGAGAGATCCGTGCTCTGGGGTGCACGCTAGCATTCCTCTTCGTATAACTTCGTATAATGTATGCTATACGAAGTTATTACGCCGCTGCTAGACGAGCCGGCTGGTGGCGGCAGCCTTGGAGACAAGGCCGCACTGGCCTCCAGATCTCGTCTCGTATAACTTCGTATAATGTATGCTATACGAAGTTATTACGTATTTTTCAATTTTTACCATGAAAGTGCTCTTTTTATTCATTGAATCCCACATAAAAGTGCTCTTTTTTTTCATTTAACCCCACAAGAAAATCAGTGCAAAATGAACTAACCTGCCACATTTGACATTCCCAATGCAATAGCTAAGTGAAAATATGGGCAATTAGAATGACATCAGAAGACCAAAGGTGTACGTAGTCTGACTATGATCAATGATGAGAGACCCGTGCAACAGCCACTTCAAGTTTTGGAGCAGGAGGTGCAGTTGGCAATATGACATGAGCTTACTTGGCCTGCTGTCCGCATGACACTATTCTCTGAATCCTCGTATAACTTCGTATAATGTATGCTATACGAAGTTATTACGAATGCTATGTATCTCAAGATTTTGGACGTATCTGGTCGAACGGAAGGTATGTACATGGAGTATGTGATCATACTAGACCATCTAGGGTGGTATGTACCTTGAGTATTGGATTATACATGCAGTATGTGGACATACTCATTTATATGTACTAATATAAAGGTATATCAATATATGTTAAAAAATAGGGGCTCTTTTGCAATTTTTTCGTATGGTGATATTTAGTATATCTTAAAATAAGTATATGAACATACCCAAACTGATAAAAGAGTATGCGGACATACCTACGGTGGTTTTTTAAAGGTATATATAGGAAAAATACTCTATACTCCTAAGAGTAGCTACTCCCACCTATGTATCTCAAGATTTTGGACGTATCTGGTCGAACGGAAGGTATGTACATGGAGTATGTGATCATACTAGACCATCTAGGGTGGTATGTACCTTGAGTATTGGATTATACATGCAGTATGTGGTCATACTCATTTATATGTACTATAAACACTAGAATACTCCTAGGAGTATTTTAACTAAAATACTCCCACGTTTATAGCCCGCCACGTGTCCTCCCCCACCTTCTCCACCTTTCCCACGCGCACAGACTTGCCCATGTGGTGGGGGATGACGTGAGCAATTTAATCTAGTTTTTTCGCTATAGTTTCTAATTGAAAGATCCGATTGATAAACCGTTTTCACCATTGTATTCGTTGCATTTTTTCGAACAAAACTAGACCGGTCTCACTTTTAAAAATTTTACTTTACTATAATCATGAACAAGTTTTACTATATTCTATGTATACTTTACTACTTCCCTGTGTACAGTGTGTCGCATGTACAGTAACGTGTTTCGTGCGTGCAGTACTGTACGTAACACGTTATAGTAAAGTGTTTCAGAAGAAATAGTAAAGTACAGTTAGAATTATAGTAAAGCAAAGTTTTTACGAGCGAGACTAGTCTAGATTTGTTCGAAAAAATGTCAGGAATTTAATAGTGAAAACGGTTCGTCAATCCGAGATTTCTAAAAAAAATTACAGCGGAAAAATGAAAGTGAATAAGGCTATCAAAGTTAGTTGCATGAATGATAGGGAGGAACACTTGTCATCATCTAAACATAGGAGTATCTTAGTTAAAATACTCCTAAGAGTATTTTAGTGCTATCATATATATATAAGCGCGCGTGTGCCGCCTTCCCCAACCTGATTTTTCGTAACAAAGGGCTTTCTTTCTTCCTCGTTTGTGCATCGCTTGAAATTGCTTCATGACTTGAGCTACATAACGGAGCTATATGTACACTAATCTGTCTCTTTTCAGAGTCCGAGCTACATATGCCCGTGAAGGAGCTGCCACCGCTGCGAGTCTCAGACCTGTTCGACCCAAGCAAGCTTCCCAGCCAAGAAATGGGGAACAAGATCCTGAATCTCGCCACGGAAACCACAACGAACTCCTCGGGCATCATAGTCAACACGTTCGAAGCACTCGAGGCCCCCGAGCTGGCGGCGCTCCGGGAAGAGCTCGCCGCCGACCACATCAGGATCTTCGCCGTCGGCCCCCTCCACAAGCTCTCCTCCGCCGGCGGCGGCGCCGCCCACCAGAGCAGCCTCAGCCTGCTCGACCAGGACCGCAGCTGCATCGAGTGGCTGGACGCGCAGGCCCCGGGCTCCGTCCTCTACGTGAGCTTCGGCAGCGTAGCCATGGTGACCCACGACGACTTCACCGAGATCGCTTGGGGGTTGGCGAACAGTGGCGTACCGTTCCTATGGGTGGTTCGCCGTGGCCTCGTCGTCGGCTCCGGGAGCGCCCCCTCCCTCCCGGACGGGTTCGAGCGCGCGGCGGCCGGGAGGGGCAAGGTGACCGCGTGGGCGCCGCAGCAGGAGGTGCTGGCTCACCGCGCCGTCGGCGGGTTCTGGACGCACAGCGGGTGGAACTCGACGCTGGAGAGCGTCGGCGAGGGGGTGCCGATGATCTCGAGGCCCCTCTTCGGAGACCAGCTCGCCACGGGGAGGTACGTGGAGGAGGTGTGGCAGGTAGGGTTTCTGCTGGAGGGCAGGCTAGACCGGGCGAAGATCGAGACGGCGATCCGGAGGTTGATGGAAGGGGAGGAAGGTGCTGAGAAGAGGGAGAGAGCCAAGGATCTTAAGGTCAAGGCAGTCAGAAGCTTGGAGATGGATGGGTCTACTCGCCGTGCCGTCGATGATCTCGTAGATCATATCCTATCGCTATGAAATATTGCAATGTTTTGCTTCATGCTTTCTTGCTTGAGATCATGGAGTTGCCGAAAGTTATACTTTCTTTATCTAAGAAAGTTGCTTGCTATGTAGTACTCTCTCCGTTCTTAAATGTTTGACATCATTGACTTTTTATTCAAACTTTGATCAACAAAATTTATTCAATTAATTAGTTAAGTAAAATGAGATGAGTACCACTATATCTATCATCAATATTTTAAGCGTGCTTTGTATGTTTATCTATTTGTATAAATATTTATAGAAAAGATGAATGGTCAAACAAATGAAAAAAGTCAACGGTGGCATCAAACATTTAAGAACGAAAGAAGTACTCCCTCCATTCTAAAATAAAAGGCATATAGTAAGTTTTTGACACTGTCCTCAACATAGTACTTTGATCATTAATTTCTTTTAAAATATTTCATCAACAACTACAAAATTTACATCATATCAAAATACTTTTCAATTCAAATCCAACTATGTCACATGCATAACACTAAACGTATATGTTTTCAGCTTAATTATTAGTCAAAAGTTTTAAATATTGACTTTCTGAAATACATGCACGTCTTATATTTTGAAATGGAGGGAGTATTAGTTTATCCAAAATAAGAAGGTAAGTTGAAGTAAAGCATTTTTGGACGAATCTAAAGGCACCGGCAGGTCAATGTGTGCTGCCACTATGTTGGGCATTTGAGGACTCGGGCTATGGCCTCCAGAGTGGGGGTGAATGGAGCCAAATCGATTTTCTCAGTTATATGATGCTTTCATCCCAACCCAAGCTTCGAACTTAGCCAACAACCAAACTTGCACCCTTGTAGGCCATAGCACAAGCGCTTGGTGAGCACTAGTTTGAGAGCTCAATCTCCATGTGAACCAAGGGATGGATGATGATCATGGTGATCCCCAAATGATCCCTTTAAGTGGCTCAACCTTGAAACTACTCAAAAAGATTAAGCTAGTCCTTGTTGGTATAAACACAAATACTTAGCGGCCATGAGTGCAAGGAGTCAATCCATGAGCAATCTGAGGGGTAGAAAGCGGTCAAGAAGACCTCCAAATGGTTCCCCTCAAGTTGGGTCGCCGGATTACACCTTAGGACACCCAAATCCCCTCAAATCCGTCTTTCCCAAAAATCCCCTAGAAAATCCTGCGAAAATTCCAGAAAAAGGAAAAGCCAAGATGTAGAGAAGAGGGATTAGGGACTTCCATCAAGACCTTCACTTTCTTGCTAGTTGCTCCTAGGCATAATCTCAAACCATGGTATGAAGGAAACAACACACACACACAAACCACATCATACAAAGATCAAAAAGCAGAACTAGCACAAGAACACAAGAGGAACTTTGGATGAACAAGTGGTTTGTATTGCTTAGATATATGAGGATTACATAAGCCACCCCAAGGGACAGCCAAGCACTCACTAGTGCACCAATGCACACCCACAATCTCAGCCAAAGGGATGGGAGCACCCTCTCCCACTCCCCTCCTTATATAGCCCAAGGTGGAGTAGTCCCCAAGGCATCCCCCACTCCACCCTTGGATCATATATGCAGGGCTGCGATCGACTCACTCCACTCAGCCTAAACCCACATGGGAATAGACACATATGTCCCTGGAATATGACACGCATATCCAATACATGCCCTTTGCGGGCCCACACACCGGACGCAGCCGGTTCGACATGACCCCGAAGCTTCCGAGCATCCTCGGCCTCCAGCTGGTCCTCAGATTCTCCGTCGAGCCAATGTCCGTCATACACGTCAATCCGCATGGTTCTAAGTCGAAGCCCGACCGTCTCGCGCAACCTCTTGCCATTCCAGACCACCGAACCTCCACTTCGCGTCCCGACCTGTTGCCAACGACAAGCTGCTTCACCTGCGCCAAATCGATTAGTCCGAACACCTCCACTTACCTTCACCTGTATGATTAGTCTCAAATCATTGCAATTAAGCTCAAGGCAACATGTCAAAGCAACCCGACACGAACCCTAGGTCAACAGGTCAAAGCAGCACTTTTTTGAGCTCAATCGGACGTCGTCTGATCCCCATCGGACGCATTCGATCGCCACGCGAATCCTTTGCTTCGCAGCGAAGTAACCGTTTTTCAACGCTGGTCGGACGCCATCCGATCCCCATCGAACACGTCCGATAGAGATGCACCAAAACGAGCCATCGAGCACAGACAACTGCACCGGACGCGACTGGTCCGCATCAGACATGTCCGATCGCCGTCGGACGCAGTCTAGAAGACTTCGCCGGAAAACACCCTCTCTGTCGGACGCGTCCGATCCCCATCAGACGCCGTCCGATCAGAGTTACAAATGCGGCTCCAAGAGAGAATTCAAATAGCTCCAATTTCTCGCCAAATTCAAACACTTCAAAATTCATGAATATGCACCAAAGCCCTTGTCAATATCTCCATCACTCCGGGACCCTCTCCACATGGTCCAACAACCTCCACCTTGATGGGCATATTGACAAACACTCATGAAAAAGTTTTTGAATTTTTGAAATTTGGTGAAAAGCACATGGAGTGCTAAGCACAAGGGGCGTGCAGAGTTTTGAACTTCTTTTTCATGCATTTTCTCTCCCCCTTTTGGCAATATGCTCATCAAGGCCTAATTTTTCCTTTTTCTTTTTGGAATGCACTCTCTCCATTTAAAAACTCACTCAAGATAAAGCATGAATGCATATGCAAATGCAACCTGCGGAAGCTTTGAAGCATATGCAAATGGCATATCAAGGTGCATGAGTTAAAGCTAAAGCAAACAAGATCATGTCTAGAAGTACTCAAATCCACTAAGGCTAGTTTTCGCAAAACAAGATGATTTAATTTTGACATGATTTTGCAAAGAGACTGATAAGGTCTAAACTCAAGTCTAAATGCACATGCTCGATCATAGAACAAATGAGCAGTCAAAGTACAAACATGTCATTAATGTGCAAGCTAAGTCATGTGCAAAGACCTTTTGCTCAAATCTACTAGCTTTTTCTTATTTTTTTATTTTTTCAGAAACTTCATATTTTGGAGAGCAATTGCTAGTAAAGCACACCCTAAGGATAACCTGCGATGGCCTCCTAGGTCGCTCTCCTCCTCGTGCTTGTTTGCATTTTTTTTCTTTTTTTTGTGCTTTTGCCTTGGCTATTTTTCTCTCTTCTTTGTTTTTTCATATACATGAGCAAGGTCAAGCAAAGAGGCTAGTTTAAACAAGTTACACAAGTACACAATTATTGCCCAAAAGATCACATGTTAAGCATGAACATCTAGAGGAGAGGCTAGCAAGTAAGAACTACGTACATACCTCATCAAGTTTTGTAAATCTTTTAAAAACATTTTTGTACTAGACTAGCCATAGAAGATGTGTGCAATTGCAAACATGAGCAAGATTGCAACAATTCTTTACTCAATGAAGCTCGTCAATGCCCATAAGAATAAGAAACAAAACTCAGAAATTGAAAATTAACAAGACTATATGATATGCATGATGTGAAGGTACTCAACTCCCTTTAGCACGAGAACCAGAAATGAGAAATACGGAGCTGAAGAACCACACGAGACACACTCGGGCACCTAGGAATAGGAAAGAGAAGAAGCACCACTAGTCTCAAACTCCGCTCAACCACAGGACAGGTAGGTCTACTACCTCGGCTGCAAGACACAAACTACAGCTGTAGTTTACCCAAGTGCTTCCCACCTGCTAGACCTAGACAACTGTGCGAGAGACATCTAACCAGAGGAGAGAAGCTTCCTATTATGCGTGATAGTAACCTGAGGCACAAGGAGAGATGGCAGCACAAAAACATACCAGACGACTAAGTGCTCAACTCTAATCCAACTTGAAGACCTAGCCCAAATGCACCCAGATGCAATGCAAGAATTGAAATGCGGAAAGCAGAAATATATACATATATACAGAGCCCATGCTTCCCCTCACTATGTGCTACCCAGGCCCACTACTCCACAAGGTCTAACAACACTGACAGCGACGAACATCCCCAAAGGTGATCAGCACACCGTTGGGGTCACGGGCTAGGGAAGAGAACCATTCACACTATTCTCCTCCCCGCCTGGCACGCCTGGATCAACAAGGGAAATGTCGTGGCTCAGCATTGGGGTAAATGAGTGCAGACTTATGAACCCAATATTGAGCGACACCACCTGAGGTGACTGACTGGAGTACTGGACTCTCACAAACTCGGATCTATTTTCTGGAAAGCGTCTTAGCGTGTGATGGGGAGTAGCCCGTTGTGAGACAAAGGCTGGACTTTCCCACGTCCGCCGTTCTGGCCTACCGTTGAACCTTCTACCACTTGGTGGAAATTCCTGACGCGGGTGTCTACCTCCATGGAAGAAAGGAGGCATGCCCTAGGGACGTCGAAATCCCGGGTCACGCTCGAAACCAGGAGGTGTCACGAAAGCAAGTGTTCGTTCACCTAGTCCTGGTCGTCTGACAGTCTGGTGGAACTGCTGTGCAGGGACTTGTTTGTGAGCAGTGGGAGCCTTAGAACCACTTGGAGGTTGGTAGGAACTCCGAATGCGTCTAAGACTCTCGGCACGCTGATCCTTTTTCTTTCTAGCGAGTCTGTAACAAGCACTAATCAAGTGTCTGTCCCTCTTGCAGTACTTGCAAACTGCTTTTCCTTCCTAGGAAGAGAGGGCCTAGTCACAGGAGTTTTTGTGTAGTGTCCTTAGATGTTTTCTTTTGAGCAGGAGTCTTTGAGGTGCTACCCTTCTGACCAGAAGCATCTGAGGTGATCTCCTTCTGAATAGAGGAGTCTTCTTGCACTACCCCAGCTGACCTAAAGACGGTGGACACAGGAACTTCTTGACGCACAATGAATTTTCTACCATCCCTGTCAAGGCTAACTACCGTGGGAGGATGGTTCTTAATGTGCTCAAGCCAGTTGAACTCTAGACCTCTACCATTGGAAATTTTGCTTTGGTCAAGAATCAAGTTCAATTTCTTTTTGCCTCCCACTAACTTCTCAAGAGTGCTCACAAGGTACTCACACTCTTCATGGAGTTTTTTGCAAAACTCACAAGAGGGAGAAGAAGAATTTTGAACTTATTTGCCCTGGAGTCTGCGACACCTATCACTAAGCATGACCACTTCTTTCCTAAGGGCTTGGCAAGATAAGCATTGACCCTTTCTAAGGCTTGTCAATTGTCCCTCTAGCCTAGTGCACATCTCATCATACACCCTAGTCATATCACCCTCTGTTTTGTCACAGCTAGAGCAAGTGGATTGAGAGCAAGTAAGCAAAGCAGATTTCAATTCTCCTATCTCATTCTGCAAGTTCATGTAGTCCATTTTCAGCAAGAGGCAATTTTCACAGTTTTCAGCGGGGAGATATCCAGTTTCACTACTGTTCTCACTAGAACAGACAGGGTCCTTAGGTGCTTCATGCTCTCTACAGTTCTCATCTGAGCTGACACGGTCCTCATGTGTGTCAAGTGTCATGTGCACAGAAGGATCAGGACAGGTCATGGTATTTGCAAGTTTTTTCTTAGAATTTTTAAGTTCAAGCAATAATCTAGTGCTACTCTCCCTAAGCAAGTACAATTCAGACATCACACTTTCTTGAGTTGTTCTCGGTTCATTCAAGTCATCAATCACCTTTTGACACTCATTCCAACCATCAAAGTTACTTGGCATAGGGGAAGAATTAGTTCTCAATTCATCTATTCTACTAGTTGACAAGATTTGATTTTCCTTTTCAAGATCCTTATATTGAAATGTGAGCTTGCGATGAAAACTCATGAGCTTGTCGAAAGTAAGTCGTACCTCATCATAGGTTGGTTCGTCATCTTCGGGCTTGGAGTCGAGGTAGAGATCATCATCATTGATGCCATTGTCATCCGCCATGAGGCACATGACGGCATGGCCGTCGTCGTCATTCTCATCCGCTCCATCATCATCCTCGAAGTTAAACCCTTCTGGTGCTTCAACAACCTTCAGGAGGTTTTTCTTGTTACGTTTCATGTTGGTGTTGCGGTTTTTGTCGTTGTAGTTGGCCTTTCTTCTCTCTAGCTTGGGGCAGTCACGGCGAATGTGGCTTGTGTCGCCGCACTCAAAGCACCTCTAAGGTCCCCTTTGCCCGAACCTTCTTTCCCTCACTCGCTTGTACGAGTTGCAGAACTTTCTGGCCAACAAGATAAGTTGTTCCTCATAATACTTGTCCATTTGTTCTTCGGACAGATCACACAAGACAGCAAGAGAAGGATTATTTCCAATACCAGAAGAAGGCACAGAAGGATCAGAAATAAAGCCAAAGAATGAGAACCTTGCTCTCTCAAGTCATGCTCAAGCTCATAGGTTTTGAGATTTGAATAAAGATCATCAAGAGTGATCTTGGTCAAATCTGTCGTCTGCCTGATGGCGGCGACCTTCATGGCCCAGATTCGAAGATCCAAAGCGGACAGGAAGTGGCGTGCGTTCTCCGAGTCACCATAGCTCGTACCGATAAATCAGAGATCTACAAAAAATTTTGTGAAGCGACTAAAGTAAGAATCAAGACCTTCTGCTGGTTTTTGTACGAACCGGTCATACTCTCTCTTGAATTGATCCTATCTCATGGTTTGAATCTGAGTTTGTCGACGGTTAGTACCTTGGGGGTACTTGTCGGCAATGAAATATACGGGGTGCGCAAGATCCAGAGCTTGATGGTAACACAAGACACGAGGGAGCCTTCTTTATACAGGTTCAGGCCCTCGCGGAGGAGGTAATACCCTAGTCCTGTGCTCGTTGGGATTATATGTGGATGTCTCGATTACAATGGGTTGCTTCTCGAGGTGGGAGGATTCGATGTATAGATGCTCGATGATCGACTAGAGGCCCCGTACCCCCTTTATATAGTGGAGGAAGGTACATGTTACATTAATGAGTCCTAGCTGGATACGAGGAGGAGCCCTACTCCGGGTAGAACCCTATCTCTAAGTACCCGCGCGCGTATAGACGGCAGGGTTTACAATTACAGCGCTCCTTACAAATCGGGGGTATATTCCATATCTGGGGATATCCTTGTCGGGCAAGTCAAGGTGGAGTCCGAGTGGTTCCCTTCTCTCTACAACCGAACTGGGCCACCCCCAATGGGTGCTGTTTGGGCCTCTCGAGTACCTACCCGGGGCCCATACTGTCAACAGTAGCCCCCGAGTGATTTACAGTTGAGTTGAAAGACCTGCCGACTGGTTTCTTCTGGAATAACCGTCATCTGCAAGGAGACTGTGAAGGACTCATAAAATCCTTATGTTGGTTTTAGAGTGATGCTCAGCCCGGGGCTGCCGGAGTTCTGGCAATCAACCCACTGTAAGGTATATCACCTTTGTCATTTTCCCTTTAAAGGTGTGGTATTTGTACTCATCTTATGGTGTATAGCTAGTGACCCAGCATGGGGCATACCAACAAATATGGCTTCTTGATACCTGTCTCCGTCATGCGGAATACAGCGATAGGCCCAACATGGGGCGTATCTCACGGCGAGTGGTACCTGTACCTTATTTGTACAACTGGTGGTCCTAGAAGACATCCCATTGCTTCGGTTGTCTGATACCTGTTCATGTCACAGCAATTGGACCAGCATGGGGCGTATCACTAACCTTAGGGCACCCATACCCGACTGATGTAGAGTACGGCTGGTGGCCACAGAGGGCATACCCCTTATTTTGCCTGAAGAGCCGAGTGGTACCTGTGCCCGATTGTTATCGAACACAGCTGGTGGCCCCAAAAGGCATACCATCGTTTCATCCATCTGGTACCTGTACTCGTTGAATACAGCTAATGGCCCAACATGGAGCATACCATCCGAAAAAGGTTTGGCCCAATGATAATCTGTATCTGACTTGCAGCACACAGCTAGTGTCCCCCATGGGGCATATCATTGTTGGCAGCCAAGCGGTACCCGTATTTCACTATCGGGAAATACAGCGAGCGACCCCTGCCACAGGGCGTACCTTAAGAATAGAGTTTAGTCAGACGGTATCCATACCCGTGTTACGGCGTACAGCATAGGCCCTGAATAGAGCGTACCATCAAAACTCTATCCTGACATCCTCAGCACCCAATCCCGACATGCGGAGACTGGCTAGTGACCCGTCATGGGGTATACCGAAAGATGGGCATTTCAGCACTGAGTTGAAACTAATGCTGAAATTTTTATAGCTCTGCCGGCAGTCGGCCCGACTGGTTGCTGCCGAGGCTGAATTTTGGTGAAGTCCAGAAGCGTTAAGAACCACTGACTGTGATTTCGCGACTGAAGGCCTTGATTTTCGTCACGTGGATCCCAAACCAGGCCAAGGCCCAGCCCAAAATTACCACGTGAGCCTTTATATTCGAACACGCGGGCTTGCGAGGCCTTTACGCCCGTTTTTGCTCCCGCGACTTTTCATCTTCCTCTGCAAGCTCCGCCGCCACGCTGGCCACTAGGGTTTCCAGATCTGCGGTTCCCCGCTCGATCTCCCCTCAAACCTTTGATTTGCCATGTCTTCCCCCGCTTCCTCCGGTGACACCACCATCGGTGCGAAGAGCCAGGAGTGGAGCGCTTCGATCTCTACCGAGCGGCGCCTGAACAAGCTGGTGACGCTTGGCGTTCTTCCGCCGCAAGAGCTCGTCGCCTGGCGGGCGGTCGCCGGTGAGTCTGTTCCCATACCTCGTTCCGACGAGATTGTGGTTTTTGAATCTTTCTTTCTTCGTGGCTTTGGCCTTCCCACGGGGCCTTTCCTCCACGGGCTCTTGAACTTCTACGGGATAGAGTTGACTCACCTCAACCCGAATTCCATTCTTTATGTTTATTCTTTCATTTATCAATGCGAGGCGTATCTCGGGATACCCGCGCACTTTGATCTCTTCCGCTACCTGTTTCTTCTCAAACGCTTTCCCAATAAAAAGGCGCCCAAAGCCGTTGGCAGCGCAGGCTTTCAACTGAGGGAAGGGGCTAAGAAAATATATCTCGCCTTCCCTTTGAAAACTTCCAATAAGGGTTGGCACGGGGAATGGTTTTATTGCGCAAATCTTTCGCCGCTTCTTTCTTCCTTTGTCGGGGGATGCCCCTCCATTGCCTCGTCTTGGACCTCCCTCCCGAATGACTCCGAAATGGGTCAAGTCAAGGAGCTTCTCCCCCTTCTCCAAAAGCTGAAGTCGGATGGGTTGACTGGTATGGGCGTAATAATTAGCTTCGTCTGCCGTCGAATCCAGCCCTCCAAAGAGCACGTTCATCTTGCCTTTGAGTACACCGGTCGGCAGGACACCACTAGGGAAGGCGGAGAAAATCTTCCTGAAAAGGCTATGCTCGCCAGGATCACCGACCTGTTCGCGCCGGGGGTTGACATTGTCAACGCCGACTGCCCTAAGGCTTTCGGGCTAAAAAATCCGGCTCCCATGGTATGTATGACTACCGGAAGTCCATAGTAGTAGTGTCTTCTTTTTGCTGACTGGTTTTCTTGATATGCGCAGGACCGCTCTTATTTCTTCTCTGAGCCCCCTCTTCCCGAAACCCCCCGCTCTAAGGCGGCCCCTGCCAAACGTCCTGCCGAGGGACCAGCTGAGGACCGCCCGCCCAAGAAAGGGAAGGAGATCTCGGAGGAGGACTCTAGTGAAGATGAGATTCCTCTGCGGAGGCTGCGCCGAGGCCCCAGCGCCGGGGGGCCTAAGGTGCAAGAGAGAACTCCCGCAGCACCGTCGCCTAAGGCCAGCGGCGAACCAAAAGCTGCTCCGAAGGATAAGGCTGCTCCGGCACCATCAACCGGCACAAGCACTGGTGCCGCCCCGAGTGGTTCAACCACTCGGAAAGGGCCAGCTATTAGGATAAAGAAGTCCAACAGGTAATAAACACCCATTGACTCTTTTCTTTGCTATTCGAATTTTGTTGACGACTTCTCCTTCTTCAGAAAACCCAGCGATGCGGTTCCTGTGGACGTGGCGACTAGGCCGACACCTCCGCCGGTGACTGCGCCTAGCCAGCCCTCTACTGCCGCACCTGGAGACGGCCAGGCCGTCGCTGAATCAACCGCCGAACCGCCCCCCTCTGCTACTCCTGCAACGACGGCAGTGAGATCTCCTCCTCCAAAACCTGCGGAAGCCGCGATCCCAGAAATGGAAGAGATCCCGCGTCTCTCTGTTTCGCCACCGAGGTCCCCCCTCCGCCTTGCTGTTGAAATAGAGGGGGCGGCCTTCACAATAGATGATGAGGCCGAGGAAGCAGAGCTGACCGAGCTCAGCAAATACTCTGCTGAATGCAGCCGACTGATCTCGGTAAGTCCTCTTGCCCATCTCTTCTGAACTGAGGGTTTTTCTGACTTCTTTTTCTTTTGGTGCCTCCCAGAGCCTAGGAGCACGCACATTGCGCAAATCCCAGTATCTCCGAAAGGTTGCTCCCCATCTCAAAACCCAGAAGGATCATGAGACAGAGATATGGCAGATACGAACTCGGTACGAGGCCCAACTAAGGGAGCTGCGCCATGAAGCTAACCAGCTGAGGTTCCAGGGCGTGGAAAACACAGCTGATCTTCGGAGTAAGTTTCTTGACTTCGCTGGCTTGTTGTCCGAATGATTTCCTCTAACTCTCTTCCCTGAAGGTCTGCGCGATCAGCTTCAAGCTGTGGAGAAATCCGAGCTTCAGGGCCGTGCTAATTTGGAGCGAACCACTCGGAAGCTCGAAGGTATAGCTTCTGTCTCTACTCCTTTGTGATTGTCCTTTGAATTGTCTGTGATGGTGTCCCGACTGGTTTTCCAGAATACAAGCGCAAAACGCAAGCCCAGCTTGATATTTTCAAAGGGAAGATCAATTCTGCGACTGCACCCGCAACGAGCTCCTAGTGGCCATCGGACCCATCATGGAGCGCTTGTATCCTCAGGAGGCAAGGTCCCCCTCCGCCTTGCCGTTGAAATAGAGGGGGCGGCCTTCGCGATAGATGATGAGGCCGAGGAAGCAGAGCTGGCCGAGCTCAGCCAACACTCGGCTGAATGCAGCTGACTGATCACGGTAAGTCCTCTTGCTCATCACTTCTGAACTGAGGTTTTTTCTGACTTCTTCTTTTGGTGCCTCCCAGACCCTAGGAGTACGCACATTGCGCAAATCCCAGTATCTCCGAAAGGTTGCTCCCCATATCAAAACCCAAAAGGATCATGAAACAGATATGGCAGATACGAACTGGGTACGAGGCCCAACTAAGGGAGCTGCGCCATGAAGCTAACCAGCTGAGGTTCCAGGGCGTGGAAAACACAGCTGATCTTCGGAGTAAGTTTCTTGACTTCGCTGGCTTGTTGTCCGAATGATTTCCTCTAACTCTCTTCCCTGAAGGTCTGCGCGATCAGCTTCAAGCTGTGGAGAAATCCGAGCTTCAGGGCCGTGCTAATTTGGAGCGAACCACTCGGAAGCTCGAAGGTATAGCTTCTGTCTCTACTCCTTTGTGATTGTCCTTTGAATTGTCTGTGACGGTGTCCCGACTGGTTTTCCAGAGTACAAGCGCAAAACGCAAGCCCAGTTTGATATCCTCAAAGGGAAGATCGAAACTGCGACTGCATCCCGCAACGAGCTCCAGGTGGCCATCGAACCCCTCAGGAGGCAGTGCCAGCCAATGAAGGCGAAGTACACATGCGCATAAAGCAAGCTCCTGAGCGGCTCTCTGCCATGCTCAAGGATATGGCGACGACTAGTGCCAGCCAAGCTTTGGTGATCACCAAGTCCTTGTATCCGCGAGTTGACTTGGAGGCCGTGAAGGAAGGCTTCGCCCGCGATGAAGATCAAGCCGCCGCTCTCCTAGAGGAAGTCAAAGATATGTCGGCTGCCTTAGTTGACAATATAGACCTGTAAATGTAACAAAACTTAGCTTGTACAAAAACATTGATAACGGAATATAAGTGATCCCTGAGTGAAAATGTCTTCTTCTTTATGTACTGCTCATGTATTCTACCGAGTGATTTTTATTCTTTTCGTTAAGCACTCTGCCCGACTAGTCTAGCCCCCGAGCGCTGAGAGTGGGCTCATGGCTCGATCCCGATCGCGTTGTTCGAGTGACTTAGAATTCACCGTACATGGGGAATCAGAGCTTCACTACTTAGAACTTGCTAACACTCGGCTTCACACAATCACAATATTTAACGAAGAAAGACTTTTATTGCCCAGGTGTGCGGTCATGCCGCACACTATTAGGTGTAGCCCCCGACTTACTGCTTGATCAGAACGAGACCAAGTAGCAAGTCAAGTAAAAGGTAAAAATTGAAATACATCAGGAATAGAAGCGACGTAGCTGTTCTATATTCCACGTGTTTGGGACGTCAGATCCATCTTCTCGTTTAAGCCGATAATCCCCCGGGCGTGTCACTTCGTCAACGATGTAGGGGCCTTCCCAGCTTGGGGATAGCTTGTGCTCGCACTTTTGGTTTCTCCGGAGGACCAGATCTCCTTTGGCGAAAGCGCGGCCGCGTACATTACGCTGATGATATCGAAGTAAGCCTTGGAGGTAGTTGGCCGATCGGATGGTTGCTGCTTCCCTTGCTTCTTCCAGCCGGTCAAGGTCTTCTAATCTGCCTTCATCCGACTGGTTTTCTTCATAGTTTAGGACTCGATGAGATTTGAACTTCAGCTCGGTCGGTAAGACCGCCTCCGAACCATACACAAGGAAAAAAGGTGTTTGCCCTGTCGCCCTACTAAGGGTTGTCCTGAGCCCCCAGAGAACCGAAGGCAATTCCTTTACCCATTTTGCAGCATATGGCTTGAGCCGATCGAATATTCTTGCTTTAAGTCCTGTGAGGAGCATCCCATTAGCGCGTTCGACTTGTCCGTTGCTACGTGGGTGAGCCACTGATGAAAAACAAATCTTGATGCCTTGTTCATCTCCCCAATCTTGGAACTCGCTGCTCTTGAATTGTACCCCATTATCGGTGATGATTCTGTTCGACACGCCGAAGCGCACCACGATCACCCGAAAGAACACCTTAGCTTTGGCTGCCGTGATAGCGGCAACTAGTTTAGCCTCGATCCACTTGGTAAACTTGTCAATGGCCACAAAGAGAAGCATAAATCCTCCTTGTGCTGTCTTCAAGGGATCGACCATGTCAAGCCCCCAGACCGCGAAAGGCCAGGTAATGGGTATGGTCTACAAATCCTGAGCCGGTGTATGTATTTGTCGCGCAAAGAACTGGCAGCCTTCACAAGTTGGCACAATGTCTTGCGCGTCTGTTATGGCTGTTGGCCAGAAAAACCCTTGGCGATAAGCTTTGCTGACCAGGGAACCTGCAGCCGCATGGTGCCCATATTCTCCCGAGTAGATTTCTTTGAGTAAGTTCCTGCCTTCATGCTCTGAGATACACCGTCTAAGTACTCCGGAACTGCTCTTACGAAAGAGTTCGTCCCCAACTACCTTGTAGCTCTTGCTTCGACGCATTATACTCTCGGCCTGTGTGCGATCCTCAGGAAGCTCATCTTTCAGGATGTAATCTATGTAGGGCTGAGTCCAAACAGGATTGATGGTGAGAACTTCTGCCTCGGCTTGGACTTCTGAACCAGTCGGCGCTAGTGTCCGAGTGATAGAGGGTTTGTGTATTTCTTCAAGGAATATTCCAGCTGGGACAGGCACCGGATTGGAACCCATCTTCGCAAGTTTATCTGCGTCTTCATTATCTCGCTGAAGAACATGCATTAGCTCTAGTCCTTCGAACTTGTCCTCCAATTTTCTCACTTCCTGGCAGTACGCGGCCATGCCGTCATCGACACAAGACCACTCCTTTTGCACTTGGCTAACCACGAGCTGGGAATCTTCGCGAACCACCAATCTTCAGATTCCGAGTGATATGGCAATGCGTAGCCCATGGATGAGTGCCTCATATTCGGCGGCGTTGTTACTTGCCGGAAATAAGATTTGAAGAACATACTTCAGTTTTTCTCCGGTTGGCGAGATGAGCACAACCCCAGCCCCCGCGCCGCTGAGCATGAGGGAACCATCAAAATACATTGTCCAGTATTCGAGATCCTCCTGGGTTGCTGGAAGTTGTGTTTCTGTGCACTCGGCAACGAAGTAAGATAGCACTTGTGATTTGATGGCTAGTCGGGGCTTGAATACTATTTCAAAAGCTCCAAACTCCACAGCCCACTTGGCGATTCTCCCAATGGCCTCACGATTGTGGAGTATGTCCTCAATCGGAAAAGACGTGACCACCGAAATACTATGCCCTTGGAAATAATGCTTGAGTTTACGCGATGACATGAGCATCGCATACAAAAGTTTTAGTACTTGTGGATATCGCACTTTGGATTCACCCAACACTTCGCTAATGAAATAGATGGGATGCTGAATTTTAGGTGCTGTCCTTCCACCTCCCGCTCTACAACGACCGCGCTGCTGACTACGTGAGCCGTGGCGCTGATGTAAAGCAAAAGTGGCTCTTCCGGCATCGGGGGAACCAACACCGGAGGGGAGGATAGAAATTTCTTCAATTCTTCAAAAGCCTCTTGTGCTTCTGCTGTCCATTGGAATTTATCTTGCTTCCAAAGGAGCTTAAAAAACGGCATGCGTCTTACTCCGAGTCGTGAGATAAATCTCCCGAGTGATACCATGCAACCGGTGAGCTTCTGAACATCCTTTTGACAGCTTGGGGGCTTCATCTTCAATATAGCATTGATCTTCTCAGGGTTGGCTTCAATGCCCCAATGTGATACGATGAATCCGTGTAGTTTTCCCGTTGGGACCCCGAAGACACACTTCTCCGGGTTGAGCTTCATTCTGAATGCCCTTAGATTTTCAAATGTCTCGGATAGGTCGGCGAGGAGACCTTCCTTAACTCGAGTTTTTACCACTACATCATCCACATATGCCTCCACGTTGCGTCCGAGTTGGGTGTCAAAGCACCGCTGAATAGCGCGTTGGTGCGTTGCACCAGCACTTTTCCACCCGAAAGGCATTCTGATATAGCAGAAAGCCCCAAAGGGTGTAATGAACGATGTCTTGATGCAGTCTTCTTCTTTCAAGATGATCCGGTGATAACCAGAATACGCATGCAGAAAACTCAGGAGCTCGCAGCCAGCAGTAGAATCTACCAACTGATCAATGCGAGGCAGTCCAAAAGGATCCTTAGGACATGCTTTATTAAGATCGGTGTAGTCCACGCACATGCGCCATGTTTTATTCTTCTTTTCAACCAAGACCGGGTTGGTCAACCAGTCGGGATGATACACCTCCTTGATGAATCCTACGGCTAACAATTTGGTGATCTCCTTCCTGATAGCTTCCTTGCGGTCCGGTGCGAAACGTCTAAGGCGCTGCTTGACTGGCTTCGCGTTCTTGTGCACGTTTAACGAGTGCTCGATCATCTCCCTCGGAACACTGGGCATATCCGATGGCTTCCAGGCGAACACATCCCGGTTGTCTCGAAGGAAAGTGATGAGCGCGCCTTCCTATTTGTCATCCAAACCTGTCTCGACCAAAGCCGTCTTGGCCGGATCGGAAGGGTCAAGAGTTACCTTCCTTACTCCCTGGTCTGACTGGATAGAGAGCTTGGATTGTTTTTTAGTCGGAATCTCGCCCTCATCTTGAAGCGCAGCCACTGCCCCACGAATCTGCTCCTTGTCCGCAGCCGCCTCCAAGGATTGGGCTAACTCACAGCTTTCCCGATCGCATAAGAGAGATCGCTTGACGTCACCAGGAAGCGTGATGACACCTTTCGGCCCTGGCATCTTCATCACAAGGTACGTATGGTTCAGAACAGCCATAAACTTAGCCAATCCAGGCCTTCCCAAAATAGCATGATATGCCGTTTCGAAATCAGCCACCTCAAAATTTAGATGCTCAGTCCTGTAGTTTTCTTTGGTCCCAAACGTGACAGGCAGAGTGATCCTTCCGAGTGGAATTGCCGATGTCCCGGGGATTACCCCATGGAATGGCGATGACTCTGGCCTGAGTTCAGAACTTGATATCTTCATATTGTCCAAAGTCTTGGTGAAAAGGACGTTAAGTCCACTCCCGCCATCGATTAGGACCCTCTTCAACTTGATGCCTCGAACGAACGGATCCAGAACTAAGGGGGTATCTCCTGGGAAAAACCACTCGGTCAGGATGGTCCGATCGATCAAAGGTAATTGGTACTTCAGACCAGCGAAGATACTGAGGAGTCGCTGGCATAATTGCATTGATTTCCCGAGTGGTAAGCTTTTGCTTCCGCTTGGACTCATATGCATCCGATCCCCCAAATATGTAACTGATCTCTCTTTCGGTTTCTTGATAATCATCGTCTGGCTTATCACCGTGCTTGCCTTTCTCCGTGTCCAACTTCTTGGCGCTGTTGTCGGCAAACTTCTGTAGGATGAGGCAATTCTTGGCTGAGTGCTTTCCTCGGGGATGGAAAGGACAAACGGCCTCCATCACCTTGTTGTAGTCACTATCGTTGGGCGGCTTAGGCCGGTTGCACTCAGCAAACGCGACCATATCATCCCCCTTTCGCTTCTTGTCTTTCCGCTTGTTTGACTCGTTGTCCTGCTTCTTCTGTTTGGAGCTGTCATCAGGGCCTGACCTATGGTTAATGACAGCTTCCTCAGAATTAGCGAACTGATCGGCCAAAGCGAACATGTCCCTGACCGTCTTGGGTGGGGTCCGAGTCATTTGCTTGATCAAATCTTCATCCTTGATCCCTCTATAGAAGGCATCGATGACTGTTTCCTCGGAAACGTCACAGATCTGATTCTTTTTATGTGTAAATCAATTGATGAACTCGCGAAGAGTCTCATTCCTCTTTTGGTGAAGCTGATGGAGCTCCCACCGCCCTCCAGGCCTCTGGTAAGTGCCCTGAAAATGGGCGATGAAATGCTCTCGAAGTTCCTCCCAGGAGTCAATAGAACGCTCCGGATGTCCAGTAAGCCAAGTCTGTGCAGTTGGGGTTAACATGACGGGCAAATAATTGGCCATCACGCTGTGATTTCCTCCTGCTACACTAACTGCTAGTGAATAAACTTGTAACCAGGTTTCTGGATCCCTTTCTCCGTCAAATTTGACAATGCCCTTCGGGTTAAACCCATCTGGCCAGACTACTCCCAGTGACCAAAACCGCCCGAGCAGGAGCGGCCTTCTTTTGCTGAATAGCCGCCATCTCAACCATTGCAGCCGCTCGGGCGACCAATGGGAGAGATGGGTTGTCTGCTGGAAGTAGCGGAGCTATGGTATCCAGGAGAGCTTTGGATGCTACGATGTTGGCTTGGGGTGTGCGATAGACTTCCTGATCATGCAGCTTCATTCGGAGTATGTCTTGATTGACCTCTCAGCCATGCCTACCAAGGTCACGCAAGCGCGCGTCCTCGTCTTCTTTGCGGCGCTCTTCTTCCGCTCTTGCTTGCTCTGAAGGGTTTAGATCTCTGCCACCGGAGAGTGCGTAAACTCCCCGATAGCTGTAGAGCTCAGTGCTACCCTCGGACTCGGAATCCGAGTGGGATAGACTGACATGCTCGCTAAGTCCGATGGGATTGTCACTATTGATGACGCCCACCAAACGACTCGGGTCCGGCTGGATTTCGCTGCTAGCGTCCGCCGGATCCTCCTCTTGGATCTCTCCTTGTCCGAGTCGTGGAACACCGCGCGCGTAAGTCACATCGGCGTCCCAAGGCCTGAAGGGAAAGTCCAATTGGAGTACGTTTATCTCCTCGGTCCGGATCATGTTCGAATCCAAAAAGACAATCAAAGGGTTGCCCAAACCGCGCCTGAACCGGGAAGGGATTCCCTGATCCGCGACCTGCGCAGGGTTATCCGATCCGATCGGAAGCGTGGACGTGACGAAGCTTGCTTCAGATTGGATTTCCTTCGGCTCGTAAAGACGAAGGTTGCCGATGCCGTCCGTGACGAAATCGAGACTCCCGAAGCGGAAGCTCTGTCCCGTCGTGAAGACGGTTACCGGCATGGTTGAAGAGGCCATCAAACTTGTCGGAGATGATCTTGACACTCGCCTACCTGGCGCGCCAACTGTCGACGGTTGGTACCTTGGGGGTACTTGTCGGCAATGAAATATACGGGGCGCACAAGATCTAGAGCTTGATGGTAACACAAGACACGAGGGAGCCTTCTTTATACAGGTTCAGGCCCTCGCGGAGGAGGTAATACCCTAGTCCTGTGCTCGTTGGGATTATATGTGGATGTCTTGATTATAAAGGATTGCGTCTCGAGGTGGGAGGATTAGATTCGATGTGTATATCAATGTGTAGATGTTCGATTAGAGGCCCCGTACCCCCTTTATATATTGGAGGAAGGTACAGGTTACATTGAAGAGCCCTAGCTGGACACGAGGAGGAGTCCTACTTCGGGTAGAACCCTATCTCTAAGTACCCGCGCGCGTATAAACGGCAGGGTTTACCATTACAGCGCTCCTTACAAATCAGGAGTATATTCCATATCTAGGGATATTCTTGTCGGGCAAGCCTTGTCTGAGTCCGAGTGGTGCACGTCAGGTGCAGTCCGAGTGGTCCTCTTCTCTCTACAACTGAGCTGGGCCGCCCCCAATGGGTGCTGCTTGGACCCATCGTGTGCCTACCCGGGGCCCATACTGTCAACAGTGGCATTAAAAAATTTTTGTTATTTCCGTATACCCATCTAGTTATTTTGGAAGACTGATGAGGGCATGGCTGGCTTGGCCGGAATGCAAGGGGTGTGACATGACGAGCGCGACATGACCCCGGTGTGGGTGCGGCCAGCTTATGATGCTTGACTGACGTGGTCCCCGGCGCAGGCACGGTCAGTGCATGGCCGCCATGCCACCTCTGCATAGCACGGCCCGATGCGGGCGTGACTGGCGAGATAATTCCCAAAATAAATGGTTGATGGTGTGTTTTGCTTATGTGATCCGGTGAGATCATGGTGTTGTTGCTGTTGTGTTTTTACGGGCACTAGGATGTTGCCTCCAGATGACTGGTGTCATGGGATATTGTGATACACGTCGAAGCCTTCACCACCACTTTATTGTTTCGCACACTGAATGTGTGCATTGTGTGCCCCAGTCTTTCATATGAGGTTTATTAAAAGTCGCTTGGAGTCGACCATCCCGACACTGCATGTGGCATCATGCATGTCGGGCATACATGAATGGTTATTCTTGTTCCCAGGGAACAATGATATTTTGTGATCGTTATGAGTAAATGTCGCATTGATGCCGAACCTAGTGTTCAATGGCCCAATTTATTTGAGTTCGGTATGAGTAATTGGGTCAGGCATTGGGCATTCGTATAAGAAGCTGGACTTTAAAGACATGGTGTCGGGATGTCTCACTTGTGTGAGGTATGTAAGTCTAAGCTCACTGCATATAGTTTATTGCCCCCCGATGGTAGTGCGTGAATCGAGATATTTTCCACATTTTATCACCACCGAGCATACGTTTTTGAGCTTCCATGGCAGTTGGGTGATTTTGGACGGTGTTCCATTGCTCAATAAATGGGATTTTTATAAGTATGCTATAGTAAAGATCGGATCTCGGCATTAGGGGAGGAATGCCCATCAGTTTGGAATGCTTTGAGATGATCTTTATGTGTAAAGATTCACGCACTTGCCAAACTAAACGAGGTTTAGTTCATACTCCTGAACGCCTGTTTGCGAGGAGTGCTCATGTACGGCTGTATCTAGGAGCCTGCCAGATAAAAGGAGTTGCATTTACTGGATGTAAACGTGTCGCGAAAGAGTGGAATACCCCGGGTTAAATAGTATTGCCATCTTTGCGAAATTAACTTTGGTGGTTCACAATCTAAAGCTGCGGGGACGCCTACGAGTTTTTTGATTTGTTGACCCTGGTCACAGTTGTTTATTACTCCTTAATTCGCCTGAATGGAAATCAGGTGATAGACCTCTTGGGGAGGTTGACCCAGAAAATGCGTGCATATGTTACTGTGCCGGGAGAACGGAACAGCCAAGAATTTTTGTTTTGGAAAATAGCGAAATTCTGGTCAAAATTGGATTCCCTCTGGGATGGAAATATGGAGAGAAAATTGTCAACAAATTGTATACCTCTGATGTTGCTATTTGGATCCAAGATTAAAGTCCATGGCATAGCGCTGGATGCGCTCATATCAGGTAAATGGGAAAGCAACTAAGGTCGAACCATGATGCTAATCAAAGTCTGAGAGCCTGTTTGCTCTGCCTTGATGGGTCATTGAAAGAACCTACAACCGCGAGGAGGGGGTGAAGCGGGAGTGAATCAAATTTTAATCCTACTTTGTTTGTGTTTTCTTTCACTTAGTCAAGTGGGAAACCAACCTAGTTCAAATCCTAATTGACTAAGGGCTAACCGAGTACGGAAGCGGAAGCTAGAAACTAACTAGGTAGCCGAAGCAATTGAAGAACAATAGCCGAAGCAACAGAATATAAATTGCAGAAAGTAAATTGGTCAAGGAGACAAACCACTTTTTAACATGGTTCGGTGCGAAGCACCTACTCCACGGTGAGGAACATCCCCGAAAGGAAGCCGGGACTCTCTCGTCCCGTGCCCTCAACTCCACTCGGCGAGCTTTTAGGGCGTGAGCCCAAGGCTTGCTCCCGACCATTAAACCGAGGCCGGACTCCTCCACAAGGCGGAGGCTTTCCGACACCCCGGCACCACCGAAGCGGCGCCGACCTTCGCAGAGAAGGTATTTGTACACGTGACCTTCACGGAGACCTTGACGAAGCCCAGTCGTCGACGGAGGTCTTGGTCAAGCACGGCGTCCCGGCACCTTGGATGTGGCACGGCGTCTCGGAGGTGTAGACGAACATGGCTTCCCTCGGACTTCGACGGACAAAGTGGAAGCACCCGGTTCCTAACCGGATGACCTTGCACCAGCAAGGGTTTCGTTGGTGTAGTGGTTGTAGATGTACGGTTGATGAAGACCAAGACCGGTGAAGCTCGGGGACAGCGAGGTGGAGTCTCAACTCCGGCAAGGAAGACCCAAAGAGCACTCGGGAAAACGGCCGGGAGACTCACCACACACCATAGAAACAAAGAGGACACCTACCAAGAAGGCGGAGGGAGGCCATCTCCTACCTTTCTCCCTCTCTCCCTCTCTTCTCCACTCTCTCCAAGCCAAACCCTAGGTGGAGGTGGCCATGGGCAAGGGGGAACCCATGGGGAGAAGCTCTCAAGGACACAAGGGACAAGGGGTGGCTAGAACTGAGCTCTCTCAAGTGATTCCCGTGCCCCTTCTCCTCCTTATATAGACCCCCCATGGACAGGATAGGTGGCGTGATCTAATTCGTTCTCGGAGTTTCAGATTGGTCTGTCGGACGCCGTCTAGTCACCGTCGGACGTCGTCCGGTGAACGAATCCAGTAGTTTTTGACCTTCATCGGATGCGTCCGACGGACCATCGGACGGCAAGTGTGCTGTGTGTGGACTATATGGGCCCCGGGTATCCTCTAGAAGGCCCATAAGGGAGCAGATAGGGGGCGATCCAAGTTGGCCGTTGGAGATAAAGACCACTCGGGCTACGCGTGGCTTGAGCCGCAAGGGAGTTCCTGAGGATGTAATCTATCTCCATGTAACTAGCAGATCAACACGTGCATTCCATGTAACTGCATACCATAATTAGTTATCAGAGATCCCGAGATATCCTGTAACTCTATCTCCCCCTACGCTATATAAAGGGAGGGGGTAGAGGCCATTGATATAGGGCTCTGATAGGCATCTAAGTCTACAGCGCATAACATCATCTTGCACCTCGCATCTTGATCATCCATATAATCCCAGAACACAGGACGTAGGGTATTACCTCCTCCGTTGAGGGCCTGAACCTGTCTAACCCTGCCTTGTGTTACCATTTAACTTAGTTCTTGATTAGCGTCCCCCGTACAAATTCATTGCCGGTGGTGACCCCCCAGTTAGTCACCTGCCGACAGTTGGCGCGCCAGGTAGGGGGCAGCGTCAAGATCATCTCTCAAGTTAGATGGCTTTTTCAAGATCGTCGTACGTCGCCATAAGGCTAGAAGAATCTCCTCGCTTCGGCACCCTGTACTTCATCGCCGACGGCATCGGCAATCTTCACCTCTCTCCCCTGGAGAGATTCCTTCGCAAGGAGGCGCACGCAATCAATGTGACCCATTGCCTTATGGCTTGGAGAATTTAGCAAG
>SPJY01020470.1:679159-909107 GCA_005191435.1 Raddia distichophylla
TAAATTCCTGCCTTCTTGCTCTGAGATACACCGTCTAAGTATTCCGGAACTGCTCTTATGAAAGAGTTCGTCCCCGACTACCTTGTAGTTCTTGCTTCGACGCATTATACTCTCGGCCTGTGTGCGATCCTCAGGGAGCTCATCTTTCAGGATGTAATCTATGTAGGGCTGAGTCCAAACAGGATTGATGGTGAGAACTTCTGCCTCGGCTTGGACCTCTGAATCAGTCGGCGCTGGTGTCTGAGTGTAGAGGGTTTGTGTATTTCTTCAAGGAATATTCCAGCTGGGACAGACGCCCGGCTGGAACCCATCTTCGCAAGTTCGTCTGTGTCTTCATTATCTCGCCGAAGAACATGCATTAGCTCTAGTCCTTCGAACTTGTCCTCCAATTTTCTCACTTCCTGGCAGTACGCGGCCATGCCGTCATCGACACAAGACCACTCCTTTTGCACTTGGCTAACCACGAGCTGAGAATCTCCGCGAACCACCATTCTTCGGATTCTGAGTGATATAGCGATGCGTAGCCCATGGATGAGTGCCTCATATTCGGCGGCGTTGTTACTTGCCGGAAATAAGATTTGAAGAACATACATCAATTTTTCTCCGGTCGACGAGATGAGCACAACCCCAGCCCCCGCGCCGCTGAGCATAAGGGAACCATCAAAATACATTGTCCAGTATGCGAGATCCTCCTGGGTTGCTGGAAGTTATGTTTCTGTCCACTCGGCAACGAAGTCAGATAGCACTTGTGATTTAATGGCTAGTCAGGGCTTGAACACTATTTCAAAAGCTCCAAGCTCCACAGCCCACTTGGCGATTCTCCCAGTGGTCTCACGATTGTGGAGTATGTCCCCAATCGGAAAAGACGTGACCACCGAAATACTATGCCCGTGGAAATAATGCTTGAGTTTGCGCGATGACATGAGCACCGCATACAAAAGCTTTTGTATTTGTGGATATCGCACCTTGGATTCACCCAACACCTCGCTATTGAAATAGACGGGGTGCTAAACTTTCTGCTGCTGTCCTTCCACCTCCCGCTCTACAACGACCGCACTGCTGGCTACATGAGCCGTGGCGCTAATGTAAAGCAAGAGTGGCTCTTCCGGCACCGGGGGAACCAATACCGGAGGAGAGGATAGAAATTTCTTCAATTCTTCAAAAGCCTCTTGTGCTTCTGGTGTCCACTGGAATTTATCTTGCTTACGAAGGAGCTTGAAAAAGGGCATGCCTCTTACTCCGAGTCATGAGATAAATCTCCCGAGTGATACCATGCATCCGGTGAGCTTCTGAACATCCTTTTGACAGCTTGGGGGCTTCATCTTCAATATGGCATTGATCTTCTCAGGGTTGGCTTCAATGCCCTGATGTGATACGATGAATCCGAGTAGTTTTCCCGATGGGACCCCGAAGACACACTTCTCCGGGTTGAGCTTCATTCTGAACGCCCTTAAATTTTCAAATGTCTCGGATAGGTTGGCGAGAAGACCTTCCTTAACCCAAGTTTTTACCACCACATCGTCCACATATGCCTCCACGTTGCGTTCGAGTTGGGTGTCAAAGCACCGCTGAATATTGCGTTGGTAGGTTGCACCAGCACTTTTCAACCCGAAAGGCATTGTGACATAGCAGAAAGCCCCAAAGGGTGTAATGAACGATGTCTTGATGCAATCTTCTTCTTTCAAGCTGATCTGATGATAACCAGAATACGCATCCAGGAAACTCAGGAGCTCGCAGCCAGCAGTAGAATGTACCAACTGATCAATGCGAGGCAATCCAAAAGGATCCTTAGGACACGCTTTATTAAAGTCGGTGTAGTCCACGCACATGCGCCATGTTTTATTCTTCTTTTCAACCAAGACCGGGTTGGCCAACCAGTCGGGATGATATACCTCCTTGATGAAACCTGCGGCTAACAATTTGGTGATCTCTTTCCTGATAGCTTCTTTGCGGCCCGGTGCGAAACGTCTAGGGCGCTGCTTGACCGGCTTCGCGTTCTCGTGCACGTTTAACGAGTGCTTGATCACCTCCCTCGGAACACCGGGCATATCCGATGGCTTCCAAGCGAACACATCCTGATTGTCTCGGAGGAAAGTGACGAGCGCGTCTTCCTATTTCTCATCCAAGCCTGTCCCGACCAAAGCCGTCTTGGCCGGATCGGAAGGGTCAAGAGTTACCTTCCTTACTCCCTGGTCCGATTGGATAGAGAGCTTGGATTGTTTTTTTGGTCAGAATCTCACCCTCGTCTTGAAGCGTAGCCACTGCCCCGCGAATCTGCTCCATGTCCGCAGCTGCCTCCAAGGATTGGGCTAATTCACAGCTTTGCCGATCGCATAAGAAAGATCGCTTGACGTCACCAGGGAGCGTGATGACACCTTTCGGCCCTGGCATCTTCATCACAAGGTACGTATTGTTCGGAACAACCATAAATTTAGCCAATCTGGGCCTTCCCAAAATAGCATGATATGCCTTTTCGAAATCAGCCACCTCGAAACTTAGATGCTCAGTCCTGTAGTTTTCTTTGGTCCCAAACGTGACAGGCAGAGTGATCCTTTCGAGTGGAATTGCCGACGTCCTGGGGATTACCCCATGGAATGGCGATGACTCTGGCCTGAGTTCAGAACTTGATATCTTCATATTGTCCAAAGTCTTGGCGAAAAGGACGTTAAGTCCACTCCCGCCATCGATTAGGACCCTCTTCAACTTGATGCCCCGAACGACCGGATCCAAAACTAAGGGGTATCTCCCGGGAAAGACCACTCGGTCTGGATGATCCGATCGATCAAAGGTAATTGGAACTTCAGACCAGCGAAGATACTGAGGAGTCGCCGGTGTAATTGCATTGATTTCCCGAGTGGTAAGCTTTTGCTTCCGCTTGGACTCATATGCATCCGACCCCCCAAATATGTAACTGATCTCTCTTTTGGTTTCTTGATAATCATCGTCTGGCTTATCACCGCGCTTGCCTTTCCCCGTGTCCAACTTCTTGGCGCTGTTGTCGGCAAACTTCTGTAGGATGAGGCAATTCTTGGCTGAGTGCTTTCCTCGGGGATGGAAAGGACAAATGGCCTCCATCACCTTGTTATAGTCACTATCGTTGGGCGGCTTAGGCCGGTTGCGCTCAGCAAACGCGACCATATCTTCCCCCTTTCGCTTCTTGTCTTTTCGCTTGTTTGACTCGTTGTCCTGCTTCTTCTGTTTGGAGTTGTCATCAGGGCCTGACCAATGGTTAATGACAGCTTTCTCAGAATTAGCGAACTGATCGGCCAAGGCGAACATCTCCCTAACCGTCTTGGGTGGTACCCGAGTCATTTGCTTGATCAAATCTTCATCCTTGATCCCTCTATAGAAGGTGTCGATGACTGTTTCCTCGGAAACGTCACGGATCTGATTCTTTTTCTGTGTAAATCGCTTGATGAACTCACGAAGAGTCTTGTTCCTCTTTTGGTGAAGTTGATGGAGCTCCCACCGCCCTCCAGGCCTCTCGGAAGTGCCCTGATAATTGGCGATGAAATGCTCTCGAAGTTCCTCCCAGGAGTCAATAGAACCCTCCGGAAGTCTGGTAAGCCAGGTTTGTGCAGTTGGGGTTAACATGACGGGCAAATAATTGCCCATCACGGTATGATTTCCTCCCGCTGCACTAACTGCCAATGAATAAACTTGTAACCAAGTTTTTGGATCCCTTTCTCCGTCAAATATGACAATGCCCTTCGGGTTAAACCCATCGGGCTAGATCACTCGGCGGAGTCGGGGAGTGAATGCTCGAATTCCCTCCAGGGGCTGTTCATCGCGGCGCGGAGAATTACGTCTCGGTGGGGTCCTGTCGCGCGGAAAACGCAGTTTGTCGCGGAGCGGAACGTTCCTGCGGTCTCGCCGATCGCCTGGTTGGTCAGCATATCCAGCGTCACGCCGGCTGCCATGACTGTCGCCATGCTGGGCACTGCGCTGACTGCCATTTCTTTGACCTCCCTCGTTATGGGGACTATGCCTCCGGGCCTCAAACTCGTGACGGCGGTCACGGCTGACTGGTTGTCTCTCACCGCCATCCCTAGCTGACTGGTTTCGGGTCCGCCTGCTCCGACTACTCCCAGTGACCGAAACCGTCTAAGCAGGAGCAGCCTCGTTCTGCTGAATAGCGGCCATCTCAACCATTGCGGCCGCTCGGGCAACCATTGGGAGAGCTGGGTTGTCTGCTGGAAGTAGCGGAGCTATGGTGTCCATGAGAGCTTTGGATGCTACGATGTTCGCTTGGGGTGTACGATAGACTTCCTGATCATGCAGCTTCATCCAGAGTATGTCTTGATTGACCTCTCAGCCACGCCTACCAAGGTCGCGCAAGCGCGCGTCCTCAGCTTCTTTGTGGCGCTCTTCTTCCGCTCTTGCTTGCTCTGAAGGGTTTAGATCTCCACCAGAGAGTGCGTAAACTTCCCGATAGCTGTAGAGCTCAGTGCTACCCTTGGACTCGGAATCTGAGTGGGATAGACTGACGTGCTCGCTAAGTCCGATGGGGTTGCCACCATTGATGACGCCCACCAAACGACTCGGATCCGACTGGATTTCGCTACTAGCGTCCGCCGGATTGTCCTCTGCTTGGATCTCTTCTTGTCCGAGTCGTGGAATACCGCGTGTGTAAGTCACAGCAGCGTCCCACGGCCTGAAAGGAAAGTCCAACTGGAGTACGTTTATCTCCCCAGTCCGGATCATGTCCGAATCCGAAAAGACAATTTCCAGAAAAAGGAAAAACCAAGATGTAGAGAAGAGGGATTAGGGACTTCCACCAAGACCTTCACTTTCTTGCTCCTAGGCATAATCTCAAGACATGGTATGAAGGAAACAACAAACACACACAAACCACATCATACAAAGATCAAAAAGTAGAACTAGCACGAGAACACAAGAGGAACTTTGGATGAACAAGTGGTTTGTATTGCTTAGATGTGTGGGGATTACATAAGCCACCACAAGGGGCAGCCAAGCACTCACTAGTGCGCCAATACACACCCACAATCCCAGCCAAAGGGATGGGAGCACCCTCTCCCACTCCCCTCCTTACATAGCCCAAGGTGGAGTAGCCCTCAAGGCATCTCCCACTCCACCCTTGGATCATATATGGAGGGCTGCGATCGACTCACTCCACTCATCCTAAACCCACATGGGAATAGACTCATATGTCCCCAGAATATGCCACGCATATCCGATACATGCCCCTCGTGGGCATACACACCGGACGTAGCCGGTTCAACATGACCCCGAAGCTTCCGAGCGTCCTCGGCCTCCAGCCGATCCTTGGATTCTCCGCTGAGCCATTGTCCGTCATATACGTCAATCCGCATGGTTCCAAGTCGAATTCCAACCGTCTCGCGCAACCTCTTGTCGTTCTGGACCCCCGAATCTCCAGTTCACACCCCAACCTGTTGCCGACGACATGCTGCTTCACCTACACCAATTGGATTAGTCCGAACACCTCCACTTACCTTCACCTGCATGATTAGTCCTAAATCATTGCAATTAAGCTCAAGGCTACATGCCAAAGCAACCCGACACGAACCCTAGGTCAATAGCTCAAAACAACACTTTTTCGATCCCCATCGGACGCGTCCGATCGCCACGCGAATCCCTTGCTTCGTAGCGAAGTAACCGTTTTTCAACGCTGGTCGGATGCCGTCCGATACCCAACAGACGCGTCCGACAGAGACGCACCAAAACGAGCCATCGAGCACAGACAACTACACCGGACGCGTCCGATCCCCATCGGATGCGTCCGATCGTCGTCGGACGCAGTCTGGAAGACTTTGTTGGAAAATACCCTCTCTTTTGGACGCGTCTGATCCCCATCGGACGCCGTCCGATTAGAGTTACAAATGCAGCTCCAAGAAAGAATTCAAATAGCTCCAATTTTTCGCCAAATTCAAACACTTCAAAATTCACAAATATGCACCAAAGCCCTTATCAATATCCCCATCGGTCCGGGATCCCTCCACATGGTCCAACAGCATTGCTAATCCAATGGCCAATGCTGAATTTTTTGGGCATTAGCCAAAATAAAGAGTGGACGTGTGTTGCCTCCAAGCTACATCCCTCTCTCTGACAGAAATTTTTAACACACATCTAGAATGTTTTAAACCATTGATTTGGTTTCATCTAAGTGCTCTGATTAGACCTTCACCCATATTATCAATTTAATTGATGCATGCATGGAAAATCATTAATCCATTGGATCTCCATCAATTCATGATGAGAAGTCAACAAACTAATCAATATTATGAATGACAAACTCACATATCAAACTTTGCATTTAAAATTTAAAATTCAAACTTTCGGAATTTTGGAGGCGTTCGAATTTGAATTTTGAATAGGAAATTTCAATTGTTTGGTATTTTATACATTTAAATATGAAAATTCAAATTTAAATTGTTACAATATTCTATAATTCAAATTTGAATATTTAGTTTTGAAAATTAAAGACCTTTAGTTCGAATTTTAAATTTTCTAAAATTCAAAACTAAATTTTCAATTTTTGAATATTTTTAATTTATATTTTGCTCATAATTCTAAAATGGTATGTATCAACACAAAAAAAATTGATTTAGGTTTTATTTGATTTAGTTTTCAATAATTATAATAGATGAGGATAAGACAAATCCATAATAAAAAGAGGAAAGTGAGGCCCATTCACTTGAAAATATTAGAAATATCTATGTCTTGGGTGGCATTTTCGCAAATCAAATGTTGGGTGGCAAATACCTTAAGTGGGATGCTTGGAGTGGCAAATACCCAAATTTCTCTTAGATAGTTGATCAAGCTTTCACAAGGATGAGATAGCAATAAGGAAGGGAGGTTTGACCAAGGACCTAGAAGGATAAAATGGACATTTCTCAGGAGAATTCAAATTTGAATTAAAGGTTTAATAGATATGGAACAAGGATAGGTTAAAAGCACTCTGTCAAAGGATTAGAGAATGGGGGGAGAGAGCTAAGTCTAAGAGGGCAAGAAGGTCATTGCACACAAGATTTTATATGAAAAGTAAGTTCAACACATAATATATTTTCACATTTAGAAAAAATATGATTTTTGCAAAAGGCCTTGGAAATAAGTTGGAAAATGAAACATATATATACATACTTAACCATTTCGGTCATGAATAGTAATTACAAAACATACAACAGTTTTTAATGTCACATTTATATTATCAAGAAAAAAAGCTCTACTTAGACCATCTCCAACGGTGTCTCTTCACCTCTTATTTTCTCTTCGCGAATAGATTTTGGTTCTCTTTGAAGCTCCAATGGATTCTCTTCACTGTTCTCTTCGTGAAGAGATTTCTCCCTTCATTCTCCTTAGAAGGAGATTATCTTTTCAATCTCTACGTGAATCCCTTCGAAGGGATTCTGTTGGAGATGATAAGAAATAAAGAGATAAAATATAGGAAAGAGAATGGGGAAGAGAATGAAACGAAGAGAAAATGGTTGGAGATGGTCTTAAACCCTTCGACCCCGAACCAAAAGCAGGTTTGTATCAAGAAAAAAACAGAACATGATGCCGTAAAGACCAGAAAACATGACGCTGGAAGGATCAAGAGACATCGTTTCCGTTAGAAGTTGCTGTTAATTCCAGTACGTCAAAAGTTCACATGTCAGAGGACAACGCAACGAAACCCAAAGTTGAACTTGTTCTGTTCCTCGACATCCAGGGGCGGATCTAGAGCGAAGATGACCGGGGTTCACCATTCAACAAGACAACAACCATGCCTTACAACAATAGTGATATAGGACATTTATCAAAAGGGAAAATTTTGTTTATGCCACTAAAAACTTATGCAATATCGCATTTGCCACCGTATAGTTGGACTTCTTGTTTTTGCATCACTTTTTAACATACCATTTCGTTTTTGCCACTACCGTCTACCGTTAGTTTCAACCCCTTTGACTGTCAGTTGACCGTTAAATGACCATTTTGACCTTTATTTGACTATAAAGAAATAAATCCCAACAATTATGGACATCTCCGAAAAATATGAGAATAATTTCTTCAAATTAAAAAACCAAGAAGAATCTAAATATGAAGCAAAATAAAAGGTTTTGATAATTTATTCCTTTTAAAATTCTATCAAGATAATTGTTTTATTTTAAATAGCCAGTTACTAGCTATAGTGCTCACATGTACATCCACCTCAGCAAAAGAAAATCAATTCATGGACCTCACTTATATTATTTAAATGAAACAACACAGCTGCGGCAGCAATCTAATTGGTTGTCATAGGCAGCAATTAATACTGCATGCAGCGTTGCAGCGCTGGTTGGGCGAGCTCCTGGGAATCGATGCTATCGCCCGGCGCTTGGTCTGTCGCTAGCGCTATGTCAAAATACATCCTCTCTCTTCCATCTCAGCAAAGTTTCCTACGTGGAAAGCTTATAGGTAGCTGACTAGGATCCATTGGAGATGCTCTAAGATTTCTGACACTGGCATACTGAAATGCGAATCGGTCAGACATTCAGACAACTTGAGACGCCATGAGGCCACGAAGGCTGCAGGTGAGCGTCTCCTCCGGGACCATCTCGCCCAGGTCTTCATTCATGATGATGATCTTGTCCACCGTCATGTAAGGCCTAGAACAGCACAGAAGCGTAGGTTGACGTGACGAATTCGCAATGTTAGTGCACAAGGGAAACGGAGGTGTCAGTGTCTCTGACCGTGCGACGTCGGCGACGCGCTCCGGCGGCACGTCAGGGAGGAGCCCCTCCAGCATCCGCATCATCTGGTACCGGTACTCCTTGATGTCGCGGCAGCACATCTCGTCGAGCTCACCGTTGGAGGTGAAGGCGATCTTGCCCTTCCTGACGCTGCCCGGCCGGCCGACGTCGATGCGCATGCGCTCCGCGAACTGCCCGTACCAGCGCAGGCGCCGCAGCCGTGGCGCGCGCAGCGTGAACGACTTGAACTCGGTGACCCACCCGGTCGTGCAGTTCATGTCGAGCTCCTCCAGCGTCGGGGCGTCGATCGTGACGTTGGCGAAGAGTCCGGCGTTGTACTCCGGTGGGTTGATGCCGACGTCGTCCATGGCGAGACTCCGGAGCAGCGGCAGGAGGATGTCGACGCGCGCAGGCAGCATCCTGGAGGTCCAGATGGTAAGCTCCTCGAGCACCGGGCACCACTCGCCCGGCGCGAACGGCGCGTCGACGGTGACCGCGCTCAGCTCCAGGGACCGTAGGGACGGGAGGCGCGGCCACTCACGGAGCACGACGCGTTCGAGGTCGAGCTGCCGAAGGAATACGGCGCCGGGCCCGGCGATGGTGGACGCCAGGTGATCGCGCGCCAGGGGCGGCAGGTGCACCGCCCACGGTGCTGGCGCCTTGCGCCTCGCTGCGCCAGCGTAGGGAACGGTGAGGCGGATGTTGGGCGCGTCGGCGAGGGCGATGATGCGGTCGGCGTGGCGCCTCAAGCGTGCGTCCAGGACGCTGTAGGAAAGCCGGAGGGTGTCCACCTAGGCACCGTCGCGATTGCGGCGGAGGAGGTCGACGCGGAGGCCGAGGAGCGAGTCGTCGTCGAGCCGTCGAGGAGGCCGGCGTTGCCTTCGTCGTCGACGATGGCATCTTCCAAGCAGAGGAAGTCAAGGAGATTTACCTTGACGACCGGCGTGTGCAGGTGGACGTCGCGCCACGACCGGGACAGCGCGGAGATCTGGGTGGCCTCCGCGTAGTTGAGGAAGGAGACGATGTGTGCGCGGAGTTCCAGCGGCAGCGCGGTGACGCGATCAGTGCCGGCGCTAGCCCTGGCCTTCTTCCCCGCGCAGCAGTCATCTCCCGACATCTTCTCCCACGGCGGCGCTCGGTCTATCGAGGAAGAAGAAATCTATAGAGGAAGAGGGATTGAAAGATTTTTTTTTTACATTACAATTGGAAATTGAGAGATTTCCCTCCATTTCTTAGCGCCGCAACTACTCTTCCCGCCAAAATTTTCGGCAGTTACAGAGAGGAAATTACTTGTGCGTGAGTCCTGGCAGTGTCACGAAGAAAATCTTTGAGCGCCTGGCTAATGCTGTGATGCTACCTAGTCTTGCCTAAACCACATATTATTAGGACCCTAGGTTTGCCATTTCGGCAAATTCCAGTCGAAATTCTCAGGATTTCAATGTGTCATCAGGACTGAAATCTACATACGAGCTCTACATTGAAAAGGTTGAAATGCAGATGTAAAATTTGACAAAAAAAAATATATGAAGATTTTGTTTGGAAAACGAGCCAAACTTGAGTGTGCTAGAGTTGGCTTAGCTTGGGCGCATTCGAGTCACCAGGGCAAGAAAGTAGGCATTACTCGGGCTTGTTTGGCAAGGGAGCCGAGTCTATGCAAGCTAACAAGCAAGCAATCTGAGAACTGCTCCTAGAGCAGATGGTAAGGTGCTTGTGTGTAAAGCCCACCATCTGAGTTCAAATTCCCACGGAACATAAAAACCTGGGTCCAGTGGCGACTTGTTTGGAGGCAGGGACTAGGGAGGGGCAACAATGACAACTAGATTCGGAGGTGGTACTTGGGAGGGGTTGCGGTGTTGTTGCTGCGAAAAGTTCGACGTGAGACCAACACACACGGAACCGGGAACCTGTCTTCCGACGGAACCTCGAACCAAGCGTGTCAATCAGTTTGACCTAAAAAACTGATAAGGACAGAAAAACAGTTAGATCCTCAATCGGCTTTTAACAACACGATTTTATTTAGTATCGGTTTAAACAACCAGATACAAGAAATCTATCGGCTATAATATGAAATAAAAGCCGATAGAGCAAATTAATAGATCTATTACTAAAATAACTAAATTTAAACCATACGATCTATGACATTTAATATGATAAACTGATCATATAGTGAAGACAAATAACTAAATAAAATAAACCTTAAAACAATATAAGATCGGGCGTACCGAGACAGTCATGCTAAAGTAAGGTGAATCTTATAAGCTATCGGAATTTCGTATCAATCGGAATATTCAATATGCTCTTCGAACAAGGAAACGTGCAAATTAATACCAAAGCAAACCCTAATATTTACCGATACTACTCACTGGGTAACAGATCGGATCGAACCGAGGCAGTGTTATTAGATTGCAATAACAAATAATCTCTTAAAGCATGAGTCTGCATAAATATGCGATTGTGTATACACAAGCACATCTCCATATAAAACCAAAGATAAATTCATCGATCAATACCGATAGAAGATTGAAGCGAGGCAGTTCTATTAGTAGACCTAAGAATTCACCATTGAAATTAATAAGTGGTGTGCTCGTGGATAAATACGTGTTGAGGATTGGGAATCGAGACAGCCCATCGTGCGGGTGCAAGCAGAGGATCGGGAAATCCAAGGATGCTCTGCCTATGGGTACAAGTAAAGAATCGATCTACATTGAGATAGCTTTACCTACGAGTTGAATCCTTTCGACGAAGTTAATCGGTTTCGGAAAAAAGAGGTTTGTTTATTATATGAGTTGTGTCCTTTACACGCTCTGAAGGGACCCTTTTATACTGATAGAAGTCCTAATTCGACACGAAGTCGATTACAAGATAACTACGAAATACCTAAAATAGAAAAGCGTAAAAGGAGATACAATATAAATCCGACGGACACAAAACTGATGCCGATGCAAACTATGCTGTCAGATTCTTCAAGCTAACAGGCCGATCCGATCTCAATTTAGTCCAATAAACTATCAAACTCCAATCGGCCATTTTTGGGTGTCAACATATGCCCCCCGATTTTCATTATACTTAGTATGGGGAAAATCTCATAACTCACATCAGCTTTTTCAATGTTTGGAACACCGATCGTCCGAAGTCCTGTCAGTGCGTTGCGCACCCCGAGAAACCAACCGAAGTCAAATCAACGCACTGCTCTGCGCTCCGTTCCCAAGGCGAACACGTTTTCACTAAGCCCTTCATCTTCTTCTACCTTTAAAAGGCCAAGGCCTCCATCGCACTGTCTTACCCAGATCCAATTCGTCTCAAACCTTTTCTTTCAACGTTCTAGCCAAGATCATGGACTCACCATCACGCCCCATCACCGCCGACGAGCCACCGGTGACCTCCACCACCGCAGGCGCTCCTGCGTCTACCCCTCCTTCTGTCAGCGCGTCTCCCATTGCTCCTCCGATGATTAGCGCCCCTGTCATCGGTGCGGAGCTTGCTGCCGGTGAAAAGACTGCCACCATCCCTATGCTGGTAGCCATGGCTGACACTGCCAGCGGACCAGTGGTGTTCTCCTTCGGGGACGAGGAGGAGGCGCCACCGTCGGTCGCCGTTGATGAGGAGGCTCTCCACATCGCCTCACATGAGGCTCGTTTAGAGGAACTGTGGACCTCTTGTGACGATGCCATGGAGGAGTTGGCTGCCGAGGAGGAAGAAGCTGATGTTGTTGCCACGAAGAAGTCCCCAACTCCTGATTACGATGATGGGGATGAGATACTGCTTACTGATGAGGAGGATGAAGCCACTGCCTATGCTGCCTGGTACGACACTGTGACGGCAGAGGCGCGAGTGGAGGAGGCCACCATCATCAAAAAGTGTACAGCTGAAAAAGCGGCTGCTGCCACCGCCGCCGCAGGAAAAGCCGATGCTGATGTCAACGCCACCAAGGGTGCTGACGTCACAGGTCCAGGAGATGCTTCAGCCGCCTGAATCGGCTTGTAATAGGCTAGTATACTTTTGTTAATCGGCTTATAAGCCGATAGTTATCCATGGATCAGGAACTGGTACTACCCTTAAATGAAGTAATTGTCTATGCCTCTATAATCGGCTTATATTTCTGAATAATTTACTCTTTTAGCGGAATTTCCTCTTGCTTGCCACATGCCATCGTAGGAAAACTTAGCATTTTAACCGATAAAATTGTTAAGGAACCACACCAAGCCGACCGTCTTTGGGCCTGGCTCGGCTAAGCAGTGGGGCCCACTTGGATGGACCAGCCAAAACCCTAGCACCTAAGCATAAATAGGAGAGGTCCCCATCTATTATGTATCCCTGAGAAAAGCAATAAAGAAACTTCCTCTCCTACATCTCTGTGTTTATCTGTGATTGTTCTTCGTCGTCTACGATCTACGCACTGCTAGGCAACCTCGGACTACACCCGGTAGCGTGGTTGTCTAACAAAAATGACCCTTATCAGCCCTCTTACCATCTAGAAAGAGCTGCTTTTAGATTCGTGCCACGCAATGATATTTGCCATGTCATCACTGCTTCTCACGATATATCACCAACTGTAGCCCCGCATTTCCGGAGGGAACCCTTGTTCATCCCAGACTATAAATAGCCATCCGCATAGCCTCATTCACACGTCTCCCTCTTGCACCTACTCTGCCATCGTATTTTTTGTTGCTGGTTCCTCTGCGATCCTCTTCTCCTTGCCGATTTTCTTCATCGTCACCATGTCTCAACAGGTACTTTTTTCGATCCCTGATCTAGAGGACGGATACAGCTTAGGCCCCATAGGAGACAGAGAGCCAACAGAGCTTATTGAGAAAGCGGTAGCACGTCTCCCCCTCTTTACATCAGTTTTTACCACAAAAAGTTGAGAATCGGCTTTTAGATCATGGCCCACTCCAATGAAGGGCTGAAAAAACTGGTTTATCCGAGTGTACAACCAGAAGAGAACTCAATGGGAAGAGCAAGGAATTGCCGATGCCATTATACTCTCTTTTGGCGAAATAAAAGCCGATGAACCTCTGCTGGCAGCAACTTCATATTTTTGGTGTGATAGTTTGAATGCCTTCTGCTTCCCAATTGGACCCATCGGCCCCATACTTATGGATGTAGCCATGATTACTGGCTTAAGACCCGATGGTGTATATAAATTGGCTTTTGATCTCCCTGCCACCTATAGGATGAAACCCCAGAAGAATTTTGGCTGGCAAGATTATATCCAAGAATACTATTTGAAGGGGGAGGTGACCGAAAAAGAGCACGTCGCATTTCTCAACATGTGGCTAGATCGATTTTGTTCCTGTGGCTTTTCTCTCAGCCCCAGTAAAATCCCCAAGGATTTACAGTAGCTCTAGCTCAAGGAGAAAAACTAGCCATAGGCAAGTACCTGTTAGGAGCCACCTATCGTATGATGCATAATATCCGACAGGGTCTCTGTACTGGCTTAGGTGGCCATAAAGTCCGAAACAAAGCAGGACCCTTCTGGTTCATGCTCCTTTGGTTGAGGGCTCACTTCCTTAATCTCAACAAAAATATCAAGTTTGATGTGGAGTTTACCGATGAGACCTGTTGCGAGGGCAATACTCAGACACGCCCTTGTAGATCATACGGAGAAATTTTGTCTCTGAATGGAAGAAAATGCCGATTGGTGGATGATGAACTAGCCTTTGCTCTCGGCTTTTTCTATACATTGTCTTCTAGTCTTTATAGCCGAGAGCATTACATGTGTTACATTGAAGCCGGTAAATGCCCAGTGCCTTCCTTCTTTCGCTTCAATCCGGTCCTCTTAGGGGAATCTCTATCGGCTTTCAAAGAGTTCATATCACCTCTCATTTTATTTGCCGTCTTCAGCATGAGGGGTCACAACAAAGACCCTTCTTTTGAATTTTATCACCCATCGGTATATGCTAGACAGCTCCATCTTGGCCAAAATGTCCCAGACTTATTCATGGACAAAGCATTGGAGGTACAGGACAAATTGGATGAATCATCGGCTTATGGGGTCCTTTCTGTGGCCAAGATTAACTTTAGAATGCCAAGAAAAATCAAACTTGGCGCCTGGAGGTCTGGCGCTTTCAAGCGCTGGTGGAGAGCACTCTCTCAGGATATATATTCAGATCTGACAAGCGTAGATGGCTTAATAGAAAAGTTTTTCCCTGGGCAACCTGAACTGCATTTTGCTGATAATCAACCTGACCTGGAGACCTTGATGGAAGATGATGCACCTGGCTGGCTTGAAGTTGAACATCATGAGACAATCGCAGAAGCTTCACAGCCAACCCAAGAGGATTCCACTATACAAGAAAATCCGATCCAGCAAGAGACCTCTCATCCATAGCATCAGACTCTAGCGAGCGCACTGAATCCAATCACCAGAGTTCAACATTTGGACGTAGTGATGAAGATAGCGCGCAGGTCATTAGCTTTTCTGATGCAACTCTTCAAGCAACGTTTTGACCGAGGTTTTTTACTTCTAAAATTTTCTTTGCAGAGTGACAAGTCCAAGAGGCCAGGAGCTGCCCTCATTGGAGAAAAATCGGTTTCTCTCTATCCATCAGCCAAATCAGCTTCCCACTTCTCAAGCCAAGGCAAGAAAACTAAGCGTAGGAGAGGCAAGTAATTGTAGATCAACTTTCTACCTTTAGAATTCTTGTTAGCTCTTTCCATCTCAAACAGGTAAATCCGATGCTGCTGGAGACAGCAAGAAAACCTCCAAAAGAAGCCGCCTTCAGGTGCGTACCTCTAGCACCGAATCGATAGGGGGAACTATAAATATTGGCTTCATAAATCGGCTTTGAGATACTAACATCCAAGCTTCATGATTAATCCGGTTCCTCTCTTAGGAAAAAGCTGACAAGACTGCCAACACTGCCACCACAACCAAGATTACTCCATCAGTGCCACAAATGTCACCAGGCACTCTGGCTGCAGATCAAGCCACTCATGTAATTTTCCATATCTTCGTTTATTCATCAGATTTTCAATCTTCTTACTGCTTCATTGGATTACATAGATTCCTCCATTGCCCGGTATCACTATCGTCAAGTCTGTTACCCAAAACTTCAAGGGGAAAACCAAGGCCCCCGATTTCGACCTTGCCTCCTTCATGGTGGAAGAAGATGATGAAGATGACGATGTCAACGTCATCAATTCTTCAGCTCCATTACAGCTCGGTAGCTCCTCCCAAGCTCCTCCATCGAATCCAATGACTCCAGGCAACAGGGACAGGCTCAAGAAACTCTTCGATGCCCTCAGCTCTAATGCTGATCGTCTCCTAGAAGACCCAACTCTGATTCGGTTCGCTTTCGAAGCAGTCGATGCCCCCTGTCAGCTGATGTAAACAACGTCGTGCTAGCCGCTTGCGCCATCGATAAAATGAAGGAAGACGTCCAAGGCGCTAAGAATTGACTTTCTAGGAGGGAGGCACAGAAGGGTCTTGAGGACGAGCTTGCTGGGCTCATGAAAGACGCCAATGCTCAATATGGCAAGTTTAAAATATTGCAATCGTCTGTCGAGCTAGCAAAATCAGAATTTGCCAATGCCATGGTCAAGGTTGAGGACCTGAAAAAGGCGCTCCAAAAGACCGAAGTCGATAGAGATAAAAAGCTCTAGCTTAGCAAGGGTGCCGCTGTTGAAGCCAAGAAGTAGAAGGCCGTTGTCTGATCCTACGGGCAAGCCATCCAAAATCAGAAGGCCAAAATCGAGGGAATTCCTGGCAACGCGGAGGAGGACCAAAAAATCATTGATAAAATGGATGGAGTCCTTATGGATGCGGCCCTTCTGGTGCACAAATTGCTTGATTAGCTTTTCCATCGGCATCTGTCTAGCCGATTTAAAATATCCTGCTTGGTTGTTGAACTTCAAACATTGGGCTTGCATGCCCTCCTTTGGGATGTAATAACTTTTGCTTCACCTGCACTTCTGTTTTATTTGTTTATTTGGTCTATAGAAGACACAATGTGTCGGCTTTTATGTTCCTTGAGGCGATCCCTTGAATCGGCTTTTAGTTGTTGCTCAAGCTCCAACCCAGACGCTAGGATAGTGCTTCTTCAAATACTTTGCATTGATAGCTTTTCCAAAAACTTCTCCTTCGAGCAATTTCAAAATATAAGCATTTCTAGGTATTATCCGATCGATTCTAAACGGCCCTTCCCAATTGGGCGACCAATTACCATACTTAGGATCTCGCGAACCAATCGACAACAAAGTTTTCCAAACAAGCTCTCCTTCCTGAAAAGTTTTTTGGCACCACCTTCTTGTTGTAAAATCGGGCAACTCTGTGTTTATGCCGTTCAATTTACTCTAAAACCTTAAGCCGATTAAACACTAAGTCATCCAATCGATCCAACATCAAATTGTTGTCGTCATCGGCTTTTATGTTATCCTGCTCACTTATCCTTGTTGATCCAATTATTAGCTCCACAGGTAATACCGCTTCTTGCCCATAGACCAGCTCATAAGGCGATACCTTAGTAGCACCATGTTTCACGATCCGATAGGCCCACAATGCATCCATTAACGTATTATGCCAATCTTGCGGCCTTTCATCAATTTTACGCTTTATAAGCTTTATAACACTCTTATTTGAAGCTACCGCCTGGCCGTTAGCTTGTGCATAATATGGTGAAGAATTCAACATTGTAATCCCAAGGCTTCACGCATATTTCTGAAAATCTGTTAACATAAATACCGATCCTTGATCTGTGGTGATAGTCTGCGGAATACCAAATCGGTAAATTATATGCTCCTTTACAAAGCCGATTGCTTCTACGGTTGTTACTTTCTTGAGCGAAATTGCCTCAACCTACTTTGTAAAGTAATCAGTTAGCTACTAAAACAAATTTATGTCCTTTAGAGGAAGATGGAAAATTTTGGCCAATCATGTCCATGCCCGATCCTCGAAATGGCTAGGGTTTTACGATTGGATGTAAAGCTGATGTAGGAGCATGCTGTATATTTCCAAATTTCTGACAGTCTTGACATCCCTTGTAATATTTGAAGCAATCTTCCAACATCTTGGGCCAAAAATATCCAGTTCTCCTTAATAGCCACTTCATTTTATATGTTGACTGATGAGTACCACAAATTCCTTCATATACCTCTCCTATAGCAACTTTAGCTTCTTCATCAGTCAGACACTTCAACAATAGCCCTTCAAAAGTCTAATAATACAATTTATCATCAACGAGGACATATCTCTGGGCTTTTCTTTTCAATTTCTTATCGACTTTTATTGTAGGATCTTTTAAATAACTGATAATTTCCATCTGCTAGTCTTCAACACTTGGTTTCACAGATAATTCTAACACCATCGGTTTATATCCCGATACATCTTGTGCTAATGAGTTCGCTTCCCAGTTTTGCTCTCTTGGGATGTGATGGATTGAAAACATAGTAAACTGATCCACCAACCTTAGCACTTCCTCAAGATACGGATGTAACACATCATCTTTGCAATCGAATTCTCCTCGGACTTGATTGACTACTAATTGGGAATCTCCATAAACTTCTACAGAATCAGCCCTAACATCCAATAGCAATTGTAATCCTTTTGTCAAAGCTTCATATTCAGCCTGATTATTGGAACACATGGAGCTTATACTGTAAGAAAATTCAAAGCTTGCCCCCCCCACGAGACGAAACGATGAATAATCCGATACCGTATCCTTGACTGCACACTGACCAAATTGGCTTCTTTATGATGATCAGCGATAAAATCCGCTAGCACTTGGCCCTTCACCGCTTTGGCAGGTTCATAAATCAGGTCAAATTCTATCAACGTGTAAACCCACTTACCAAGCCGGCCTCTGACGATAGGAGCATTCAACATATGCTTGATAATGTCGGTTTGGCACACCACTTTACATTCAACCGACAATAAATAATGTCTCAACTTAGTACATGCAAAATATAAGCATAGGCAATATTTCTCCACTGCGGTGTACCTTGTTTCGAGATCAAGCAATCGTCGGCTTAAGAACATGTTCCTTCCCTTCGAATTCTTGTACCAGCACTTCTCCAATCGTCTTTTCAGCAACCGATAAATATAATTTTAAAAGGAATATCTTTTTTTGTGCAATAAGCACAGGTGGATTGGCCAAATACTGCTTGATATTATCAAAGGCATTTTGCTGTTCATTACCCCATACAAATTTATTGGCATTCTTTAACTTCAACAAAGGAGAGAACGTGACCATCTTTTTTGATAAATTTAATATAAATCTTCTCAAATAATTGATCTTGCCAACAAGCTCTTGCAACTTCACCTTGCAATTAGGAGGTTGAATATTCATGATGGCTTTCACTCGATCAGGGTTTACTTCAATGCCTCTTTCATGCACCCTGAATCCTAAGAATTTCACAGCTGAAACTCCAAATGCACACTTCTTCGGATTCATCTTCATGCCATACTTCCTAAACTGATCCAACACAGTGGTGATATCGGCTAAATGTTACTGTTCTTCTTGAGATTTGATGACCACATCATCAATGTAGATTTCCACCAATTTTTCGATCAGATCATGACAGATCAGATTCATACCTCCTTGATACGTGGCTCCTGCGCTGATTAATCCAAAGGTCATTACTACCCACTCAAATAAGCTGATAGATCCTGCACATCTAAAAGTTGTTTTATTAACATCCTCTTCTGCCATGAGAATTTGATTATATCCTGCATTGCCATCTAAAAAAACTAATAATCTGATTCCCAGATGCTGCATCAATTAATCGATTGGCAATTGGCATTGGGTATTCGTCTTTATAAGTTGCTCGGTTGGGGTCTCTAAACTCAATGCACACTCGAATTTTATCAGAATCTTTCTTCCCCACTGGCACAATGCTGGAGATCCAATCGGCATATTTGCATGGTCGAATAAATCCTGCTTCTAGTAATATCTCAATTTAGGTTTTTACTTGATCATTCACTTTCCATCGTATTTTCTTCGGAGCTTGCTTCACAGGCCGAAATCCAGGCTTCATCTTAATCTTGTGTTCAACAATTGATCGACTTAGACCAAACATCTCATGGTATTCCCATGCAAAGCAGTCAACATGGCTTTTCAGAATTGCAATAAGCCGATCTCTATACTCTTTAGATAACTTTTTGCTTACATAAGTTGGCCTTGGTTTGTCACCATTACCAATGTCGAATTCTTCTAATTCATCAGCCGTTATGAACCCTTGGCCTAACTTATGCTTAAACTTCTCTAATGCTTGAGTTCCCATAAAAAAAACCCTCTTGTCCTTCAGCAATGGATTGCGACTCTAGCATAACCGGCTGAAAGCCTGATTTGCTCATACTAAGAAAATCACAATCTCCTAATGGTTTTCCAGACAAGCATTCAACTTTCTCAGAAATACTGACAAGATTAGAATCTTCCTAAACTGGAACGTCGGCTTTAATGGTCTCAATCTTGTCAACGTTTCACTAGATAAGAATTTGATGAAGAGTAGATGGAACGCAACAATTGGCATGTATCCAGTCTCGCCCCAGCAACACGCTATAACTTCCTTTGCCTTCAATTACAAAGAATGATGTCGAGATAGTTTTGCTGTCTACTGTCAGATCCACCACTAGTACTCCTTTTGCTTCTGTCAGATTTCCATTGAAGTCATTCAAAATCATATTGGTTTTAATCAGATCTTCAGTGGTCTTCCCAATCTTCCGGCAAGTTGAATAAAGCATCAAATTCAGCGTTGCTCCCCATCAACCAGCATGCTTGCTATCAGTTTACCATTGATGTATCTTTTCAGATATAATGGCTTGATATGCAACCTTGTAGTCGCAGGCTTTTTGAATATAGCTTCTTCAGTTCCAATTACAAAACTGGCGCTTGACTCCTCATCAGGATATTCTTGCTCACCGAAATATTCTCGGGACAGTAAGCACACCATGTTGACATCGGCAATATTTCTTGATGATTCACCTTCAACCATGCTAGACTTTGCCTTGGGGCGCCACTCTTGTCTTTACCATATTTTCTCGGTTTCACTTCTTCAAAAAGCTTCTCCCTTCATTTTTTTTGCTTCTGCCTCAAGCATCTCCTGATTCCTCAATCTCTGAAGCCGACGCCTTAGAGACTTGAACAAACCGCTAGGACACCACTGAGGATTGATCACTTTAGGTTTCTTGACTTCTTCAACTGGTGTCACTCCAGCTTTCACAATTGGCTTCGCCTGTCACGGATACTGAAGCTAATGCATTACTGAGACTCTCTTAGGTGGCACAAAGTGTCATTCGGAACAATTTTCCACAATAGGTAATGTCATGCCCTTCTCCCAACAGAACTTAAAAAATGGACAATCCCAATATTCTTTCTTGCCCATCGGTAATCTTGTTTCTGGAGAACGTTCTCTCTTCTCTTCTCTAGACCTCTTATTGTTCTGCTGAAAAATTCTCTCATATTTATTGATCAGCTGGTCAAAAGTCACTTTGGTCTTAACAATCGGTTTTCCTGACTGTCCCTGCCTGATCTTGTACCATTTGTCTTTCTTAATTTCTCCACTGGGTTTAGCCAATTAGAACTTCAAATCGGGCTTTCCTTGAACCATTATTTTGCTAGCACCAACCAGCACTCTAGTTTGAGCGCGGCTACCCTCTGGAATATCCACCTTTTCTTTTCCTTTTGCCATGCCCCCGAGACATTGACCATGCCGATAGGGAACGGCTCGGTCTCAACTTGCATTGATGATTTTTCTTTAATTTTGAGCCTCCCTTCTTCGATAGTTTTCTGTACTCCTTGTTTGAAAGCATTACACTCATTGGTGGTATGAGAGTAAGAATTATGCCATTTGCAATACCTTCTTTTCTTGAGTTCTTCAGGAGGGGGTATCACATGGCCTTCTGGGAGTCTGATCTGTTTTTCTTGTAACAGAAAATCAAATATCCGATCACACTTGGACACATCAAGGAGAACATCATATTTTCTGATCGGTTTTTAACTTTCAGCCAAGTGCAGTCAGACTGTTTCTTGTTGTTCTTATTCCATTCAGCAGCACAAACTTCTACCTCTTCATCGGATTCTTCAGAATCAGCATATGCATAATTCACCGCTTTATCATTACCCCTGTTCCGATAATTCTTTGGGAATTTTTATTCAACGAATCGGCTTTCATGTAGCGTGATCCGGTAAGCTAACTGGGTAAGATCAGCAAACTCTTGATTCCCATCCTTCTGCTGTACTGCTAGTAATAATCTCTTGAATGCCAATTTAGTAATTGATCATCAGGTAATGTCAAGATGTAACATCTGTTTCTCACTTCCCTGAATCTCCTTATGTAATCATTTACTGATTCTCCATAATTTTGCTTCATCGCTGTCAGATCAGAAATTCTATACTCCATATCTCCAATATAAAAGTATTCATGAAACTTCTTTTCCATCTCTTCCCAAGAGATGATGGAGTTTGGAGGTAAAGTTGTAAGCCAAGTAAAAGCCGATCCCGAAAGAGACAACGGGAATAATCGACATTTGAGCACACCTTGAGTCGAAGCTTCACCACACTGTGCTATGAATCAGGCAATGTGTTCTCTTGTGGTTACTGATTCATCTCCATTAAATTTTGTAAAATCTGAAACTCTCTATTTTGGAGTGTATGGGAAAGAATCAAATGCTTCTGGGTACGGCTTCGTGTAACATGTGGCCATCTTTGGAGTGTTGATGCCGCACTGCTTCATTACGCTCATCATCAGCTTCACCATCTCGTCATTGGGATCTTTTCTTCCAACATGTTCTGGTTGATAAGCTTGCCAATTCTGTTGTCGAATCAGCTCTTCATGTCGAGGCACTTCTTGAGCCACAGGAGTTCCAGGAGCACTAGCTTTCTGATACGGGCTCGATTGTTGGTAAACTTGAGGGTGAAGTTCTGGTACAGGAACAATCCGACCTATCAGGTTACTCCAATCCCCACGATTCACCCCTTTAGCCTGAGCTAGATTTATTTCAATCATCTCCCGGCACGCCATCTTGGCCGCTGTCTGCATCACCTTAGCTAAAGCCTATAGTTGATCGATCATTGAATGATAAACTAAGTTATGTACACTTTCAATAATCTTGACATACAGCAAATCGAAAAGATCAGCTGCAGCAACTGGGTTGTACACCTCAGTCCTTCTTATAGCACCCTGTCGGCTTTTTCTGAATCCGGCAAGGTATCTCTTCTTGTTATCCTCATGCAACTTTGCTAGCTCAGCATCCATCTGCTCCTTTTGATCAGGGGCCAACTCCTCGATTGTGATTGGCTGCCCTGCATCTCCAGCAACCTTGAGGCCTTCCTTCACCGCCTTCTTGTCAGAAGATGACGTCATGGTCCAACCGGGCGTGCCAAAACGTATGTTGATGCAAAAAGTTCAACGTGAGACCAACACACACGGAACCGGGAACCTTTCTTCCGACGGAACCTCGAACCAAGCGTGCCAATCAGTTTGACCTGAAAAACTGATAAGGACAGAAAAACAGTTAGATCTTCAATCGGCTTTTATAGCACGATTTTATTTAGTATCGGTTTAAACAACCAGATACAAGTAATCTATCGGCTATAATATGAAATAAAAGCCAATAGAGCAAATTAATAGATATATTACTAAAATAACTAAATTTAAACCATACGATCTATGACATTTAATATGATAAACCGATCATATAGTGAAGACAAATAACTAAATAAAATAAACCTTAAAACAGCATAAGATCTGGCGGATCGAGACAGTCATGCTAAAGTAAGGTGAATCTTATAAGCTATCGGAATTTCCTATCAATCGGAATATTCAATATGCTCTTCGAACAAGGGTACGTGCAAATTAATACCAAAGCAAACCCTAGGATTTACCGATACTACTCACTAGGTAACAGATCAGATCGAACCGAGGTAGTGTTATCAGATTGCAATAACGAATAATCTCTTAAAGCATGAATCGGCATAAATCTGCGCTTGTTTATATACAAGCACATCTCCATATAAAACCAAAGATAAATTCATCGATCAATATCGATAGAAGATCGAAGCGAGGCAGTTCTATTCGTAGACCTAAGAATTCAACATTGGAATTAACAAGTGGTGTGCTCGTGAATAAATACGTGCTGAGGATCGGGAATCGAGACAACCCAGTGCGCGGGTGCAAGCAGAGGATCGGAAAATCCAAGATAGCTCTGTCTACGGGTACAAGTAAAGAATCGATCTACATCTAGATATGTTTACCTACGAGTTGAATCCTTTCGATGAAGTCGATCGGATTTGGAAAAAAAGAGGTTTGTTTATTGTATGAGTTGTGTCCTTTACACGCCCTGAAAGGGCTCTGTTATACTGATAGATGTCCTAATTCGACACGAAGTCGATTACAAGATAACTACAAAAATACCTAAAATAGAAATGCGTAAAAGGAGATACAATATAAATCCGACGGACACAAAACTGATGCCGATGCAAACTGTGCCATCAGATTCTTCAAGCTAACAAGCCGATCCGGTCTTAATTTAGCCCAATAAACCATCAAACTCCAATCGGCCATTTTTTGGTGTCAACAGGTGTCGACTGGACCTTGAGGTAGTAATGGGCGGTGGTTGGATAAAGTGGGGAGGGGTCATGACCAAAGGTGGTTAGGAATAGCAGTCGGAGATGGTGAGGGGTGACAATGGGAGGCATCCTAGGAGATGAGGGGAGGCTAGGGAATGAGAGGTAGTAATCAAGTGGATTGGTTTGGTAGACCTGGTGGAGTGCACAATGGTGGCCTAGTTGTATTTAGGTGACTAGACAAACAAGCGAGCGAAGCGAGATAGCTTTAGTTTGGCTTGGGCTCGTTAAAACAAATGAGCTAGAAAACAGGCTTTACTCGGGCTAGTTTGCACATGAACCAAGCTCAAGCTGAGCCAAGAACCTAGTCGAGCTTGAGCTGCTCGTGAGCCTCATGCTCAAGTTCAAGCCCTATCACTAAGCGCTAGTGAAAATTTATCTTAAATCCATCGCTCTATTTTTGGTAAACCGTATAGCATGTTTTCATATTTTTACTTTCATATCTACCCATATATATTTGGTCATTTGGGCCCGTTCTAACACAAGTTGCACTCTTGACATGGTAACGAAGTAATGCGACACGAAGGTCCCATCTTCCAACAGGTAAGGATAAGTTGATTTTGGAGATCTTGACGTAGCAATCACAACACCACTGCTCAGTTGGTTATCAACCATGCCGCTACCTTATGGTTGTTTCTCTTATATCAGGTCATGTACCATGTCATGAAATTTATGGCACCAAGGAAGATTTGGGCCAAACTGTCCAGATAGTTCATGCCCAACACTATGGCCAGCAAGTTGTATTTGAAGCAAAAGTTATCACTACAGGAAACGTGAACAGCGTCGGCGGCCAAAAACTCTGTGTCATCGGCCAGAGAGCTGATGAAACAGAATTGCTCTGTGTCGGCAGCATTTGTATATGCCGCCGACACAGCTATGTCCAAGCGCTCGCGGCGGGTTCGAGTGCGCCGTGGACCAGAATTTTGAATTTGAGAGTGCGCCAAATTAGCCTATGTCGGCGGCCAAAGAAAGGCTGCCGACATAAGTACACACCCTGGCGGCCACGTGACGGCCCTAACGGTCTCGTTTGACGAAGGGCCCACATGGCAGTGTGATCAAACCTATGTCGACGGCTTCATATATAGCCGACGACAGATTTGATCACACCACCATGTGGGGCCAGGGCTATATCTGGGATGGTGGAAAATCCTCCCGTGGCCTGTTAGGTGGGTCCAGACTTTATCTGTATCGATGGGCTCTCCCTGAGCCGGCGACATAGGCCTAGCAGCCATTGGTAGGGTTAGCCTGCCCTGTGGGCCACACATGGCAGTTGGCCGTAGGTCTAGCTTGCCAAGTGGGCCACAGTTGGCAGTGGTCACAAGCACTTATAAAAGAAGAAGCTGTCCATGATAGATATAAACTCGTGACATAATGGCTACAAGGAGAAGGTCCCGTGCGCGCTCGCTTGGGCAGCCAGGGTTCGATGCCCGAAACCTCCCTTTTCCCCCCAAATAGTTGTGTCGATGGCCTCTATTTAACCCAACGACACAGATCACCTAGGGCACGGCCGGTGCGTCCTGCTCCACTCGCTGTCACGTGGGCTCGGTAGACCTATGTGGTCGGCCAATCTGGAAGCCGCTGACATAGTAGTCTCCATTTATATTCAAAAATTCATTTAAAAATGGTTTTGTTGGTTTAAAAATAATGAGAAAGCATGTAATGCCTTTGGACAGCCCAGGATTGGACGATGTTTCGTAAGGAGCTTGGACGGTGTTTCGTTGGGTTCTATTACGAAAGTTGTTGCGTTCCTGAATTGTCCACATTTTGGACAGCACACGGATGTGCGTTTGAGTACGGTGGTCATGGCACGAGGGTGTACGGGATGGAATTCCGGCGGTATAACCCTGTCGTTCTCCTAGTGCAAAACATAAGCGGTACACCGTACCCGTCGTTGCACTGGGGGAACTACGGGGTTATGCTGTCGGAATTTCGCCCAGTGCACCCTCATGCCACGACCATCGTACTCAAGCGCACATCCGTGGATGGGTAAGCCCTCCTATTTTATTACGCTTAAATTGTCTAAACCTGAACTTTGAATGCATGCATTGACATTATATAGTAAGAGATGGAAGATTGACGGTGGATGTACGATGGCTGTATGAAGTCTGGGCGGCACACAGACGAGTGGATCGAGAATGCTAGAGCTTTCGTGGAAGATGCTTTCCGAAGATTTCCCGACCCTAATGCAGTGTCGTGTGGTGTTCTTTCGCTGCGTGCTCGATTACTGAGAAGAGAAACAAGAAGGATATTAGCCATCACCTCTATAGGCATGGCTTCAAACCAAATTACTTTGTATGGGTAGCTCATGGCGAGAGGAAGCGTCTGGCACCTGTGTGTAGCCCTGTGGATTTTGGAGAGGGCTACGATGAAGTTGAAGTCGACAGATTGGACGAGCTCACGGATGATGTAGTTCGAGCTTGCGATCTCTCTCCAGAGGAAGAGTCCGAGCCACTTGCCGAACAATTCGAGAAGCTCCTAGATTCTGCCAAGTTGCCGCTGCATGAGCATACCGATGTGACCATATGTTGGCAATTCTTATGTCTAACAGATATAGTCCACAAGCGCACGGATATCGCAGTAGCTTTCACCCGAAAGTATTCCTAGGTATCGATTTTCATGAAGAACGAGAAGTGCTCTAGTCTAGAATCTAACTTGACCGGGTGGATAATGGTGGTAATGACGGGAGTGGGATAAGATAATTCGGGTCGAGAGGTTCTACTGAACAGGTTTTACTTAGCTAAAAGTACAAACTCACCCAATAAGGAAGTTACTCTGAATCGGAACTCGGTCAATCCACTATCACCCGCTATCAGCTAAGAACTCTGGATGATTATGGCCACCCCCGATTGGTGGGCTCGACTAGGTTGAAACTAAGGGGCGGATTTCGCAAGAGCTGATACCACCCGGATAGTAGGGCTGTCACCACCTACTACCTACCGCACTACCGTTGAATTAGGTGTCTACCGGGTACTAACTAGTCTAGACACCGCGTCTACACCAGCAGCACTACTCTACTAGGTCGACACTGATAAAGCACTTGAACAAGATAAACACAATTGATCTAGCACAAACTGAATACAAACAGAGAAACTTAAGTATGAAATGACTTTGCTTTATAAGTAAAGAAGTCAGAGCTATAATGTTACCGAACAAAAGAACGGAGATGAACTCACACCTGAGTTCGGCTCCGGAGCACAAGTGGAAGAGCGCCGACACTCCGGCTTCTTCCTAGCACTAAGCTCTCCTCTCTCCCTATTCTACATTTTATCTGGGCAGTGTAACGTTGGTTTCTTCTTCTTTCCCGCACTTCTTCGTGATCACAAATGAGGAAGAGGGGGTCCCTTTATAGTGTTTCGGAGCCAACCCGGCATTGCCACGTAGTGGGACACATGTAGGCTTGCAGTGGGTCAAAGGAGAATCCGAGGCGCCAAAAAAAGTAGGCCGGCCAACCTAGGGTTGGTCGGCCGATGTACTTTGCCCTCCTTTCGGCCCTCCGTTGCACTGACATACTCCTTGGATGGCTAGGATTACTCCCCGTTTGTGGTGGTTGAACAGGTAAAGTCATTTTTGAGCCATGCATTGGAATCCTATCCCATCCATTGATCAAAGCGACTTCCATCCGATACTCCTCAGCGATCCTCGTGTGTTCCTTTGCATATGAGAGAAAGGAGAGGGAATTTGGGAGAAAAGTAGGGCCGACTGAACAGGTTTGGGTCGGCCGGCCAGGTCTAGGTCGACCGGCCAGGTTCCAGCCTGGCTCGCAATCTTCCGAAATTCATATCTCCCTCATCCGAGCTCCAAATATAGCAAATAATATATGCATTTTGATCGTCTCAACGAGCTATTCATCATGGTGCAGTACAAATTGTCATGTGAAGACTTCTCCAAAAATGTTTAGTTTAAACACCATCTTTTGTCCAATTGCGTACGCTCGATAAACTGTCATCTCTTGTGTATTCTGAGCGTATGACTGCAAAACATGATTCTACACCAAAACTCATGGAATTCATGAGTGTTAGGCTAAATATTGCATAGAATTATGTATAATTCTTATTTTTACTTAGCAGTTGACGGGTAAAATTGGAGTTTAAGGACCGTCAACAACATACTCTCGAAAGTGTCACGTCTAATGGCGGTGAAGACCAAGTACAACCTGTCAGCCAATTGCTTCAACGACCTTTGCAAACTGCTGGATAGCCTGCTTCTGAGTGGACGCAAGATGACTCTGAATCTTTACGAGTCGAAGAAGCTTTTTAGCGTGTTAGGCATGCCGTGCGAGAGGATAGACTATTGCCCAAAGTTCTGTATGCTTTACTGGAAGACTGATTCTGAGCTGACTCATTGTAAGCATTGCAATGAGAGTCGGTACATGGAAGTTAAAGAACGAGATGGTACAATGAGGCAGACGACGGTGGCCTAGAAAACCTTCCGTTTCTTTCCGATCACTCAATGCCTGCAGCGTCTGTATATGTTCAAGTCCACGGCAAGACACACGAGGTGGTACAAAGAGGGCAAACATAGAAAGGAGTGCGTGATGACTCATCCATCAGATGCAGAAGCTTTTAGACACTTTGACCAACAACACCCTGAATTCGCGGTGGAGCCTAGAAATGTGCGTATCGGGCTCTCGATCGATGAGTTCACACCATTCAATATGACCGCGCACCCATACTCGTCATGGCCGGTATTTGCTATTCCGTACAACCCGCCGCTGCAACTGTGCATGAAAGAAGAGTACATGTTTTTTCTGTTATCATACCTGGGTCTAAGTCTCCTACAAAAAATTTTGACCTATTCATGCAAATAGGGGTGGGCATTCGGTTAATACCGTTATTTCTGTTCGGTTTATTCAGTGTTTCTATATTTTGGTTTTTGCATTTCAATAACTAAAATTTTCTTAAAAAATAAAAAAACGAACCGAATTAAGCATATTAATTCAGTTCGATTAGTTCGGGTTTCGGTTTTTAACCGAATTTATGTTGACAGTGCAATCCCGACCAAATCAGTGGAAATCTTACTACCAATGGAAAAGGTTACCAAATTTCAAACAAATCTGTGAATTTTTTTCACAATCAAACAAGCATTAGGCCATGTCCAATGCAGGTGCTTAAGTAGGTGCTTAGAGAAAAAACCGGTTTTTTTTGCCACATCAGCAAACAGAGGTGCTTAGAGGAGAGGGGAGATGCCTAACTTTGCATCGACCGCTACCGGGTGCCTGTGCCCTTTTTTTTAAGCTGCTTGCCTCCACACTTCCTTCCCACCGATGTCCTCAGCACCTACCCGAGCTCCACCGGCTGCGCACACCACCACCACCACGCCTCCCACGACCTCGACGGCAATGAAGGGGATGGCCGCAGTAGCGGACTTAGCTCTGGGCGGGGCGGGTTGGCACCCGGGACCCTCGATCTGCTACTGGCGGCAGCAGCAGCAACGAAGGGGATCGGTGGCTGCAAGGTGTGTCTCTGCTCCATGTGTTTTTTCCCTTCTGCATTGTCTGGATTTGTCAGGTTATTTTGTTTGGTGTGGATTTCTCATCTGATTTGTGTCTTGTTACTGCTCCTGCTTCATAGCTTCGGAAATCTATCAGCTACATCTCGGGCCAGTGAATATGCATGAATTTGCTCTGTAATTCGACCATCCCACTTTCCCCCAAATATTCTTGACTAGTTCGTGGGAGCATTTGCTTTATATTTTGTTGTGTTCTGGAATTTGGAACCAAAAGCATCTAATATCAGTTCATTCCTCCTATATGTTTATTCTTTGATTCTACACTCGAGCATGGAGATGATGGCATATGTGAAAAATAAAAAACTCCACATTGATGAAATTAAATTAACACCTCTGGAGCTTTCTGAACAGATTTTGTCCGTAAAGAATGGAATTTTGCTGAAGTGATTAGTTGCTTCATTATTCTTGTGTTATGCCTTTTAGATTCTTTATTTTAAGTCGTCGGACGGATCGACGCCGGTGGCGGACTCCTTTTTTTTCTCTCTCTCCTGGCGGTGGCTACGAAACCCTAGAGGTGCTTGTAAAGGATTATTTATGCCTTCTAGTTTTGCTTAACTGATTAGTTGCTCCATTATCCTGAACAGATTTTTTTAATTTCATTGTTCTTGCTTCATTATTTGCAGCAGGCGTGGCTCCATCAGAGATTTAACCACTCTGGTATAGGCACTAACAAGACAGTTGCAGAATTTAAGCATCTACACAAGCTTCTTTGCATTGAAGGAAATAGTTTAACGTAGGTAAGGGCATGTCTAACGCCACCCCTAAACTCTCCCTATCTCATCACTATTCATCCTCTCTCCACATTTTCTACTCTTATATTTATTGCTACAGTGATTCAGGGGTAGAATGAGGGAGGGAAAGGGATAACAACAAGTGAACCAGCGAGGAAAAGAGCATCGAGCAAGAAGAGTGCAAGACAAAACATCGATGGCTCTCAGCCTCGCAGCAGATTCAAGAAAAATAATGGAAGATGCAGATGTTGCGCTGCTGCCGCCGGACGGTGTGTCCTCATCCATACCCGTGGCGTTGCCCATGTGGACAATTTCACGACTCAGGAGGCCATCCTGGAAGCTGCACGGAAGCCCTCTGCCTCTCTCTAGTATCTAGATCTGGCGCGGAGTGGTGTTGAGCGTGTTGGTGTAAGAAGGGGCTTCGGCCTTGGGCCACACCGCGATAAGCCGATGACATGGGCCGGGCTATGTGGAGAAATTTATCTAGTTCGGTGGTTCGGATTTTTTTTGGTTTCTAAGTCCTGGAAACCGAACCGGAACCGGAACCGAAAAACCGAATATTTTGAAACAAAAACCGAACCAAAACCAAAAATTCAAAAAAAATTGAATGTCTCAGTTATTTCGGTTCGGTTTGGTTTTTGTTTTTCGGTTTCCGTTTTTTTGTCCACCCTTACATGCAACCACTGGTAGAAGAGATGAACGACGTGTGGACTAAAGGAGTCTTACACATGATAGCTACAACGGATTGAACTTTAGGATGCGCGGCACATACCTGTGGTCCGTACACGATTTTTTGGCGTATGACATGTTCTCGGGAGGGAACACGCATGGAAAGTTATCATACCCTAAATGCCTGTGTAACACTGATGCATCCACACTGAAAAAGGGGGGCAAGGCTTGTTGGTTCGATTGTTACCGTTGTTTCCTGGAGCCGAACCACCCATTTAGGAATCAACAAAATGCATTTCGTAAAGTCAAGACGGTGAAGAAGCAGGGGCCACTAGAATGGTTCGAAATGCAGGATATCATCGATTGGCATGATGATCTAGCGGAGAAGGGGCATGACGCAGACTATAGTAAGAAGCACCATTGGACTCATAAGTGCAGCATCTACAACATTTCTTATGCAACAGACTTAAAGCAGCCTCACAACCTCGATCTGATGCACCAAGAGCAAAACATGTGCGAGTCAGTCGTGAACACAAACTGAGACATCCCACAAAAAGACTAAGGTAGCAACAATGCACGCCTGGACTGCGCCCTCATATGTGATTGGCCAGACATGAACCTCGACAAGAATGGGATGAAACCTAAGACAAAGTACTGCCTTGCACGTGGACAAATAAGGCAGATTCTACATTTGATTAAGAAAAAGATTAAATTTCCATATGATTATGTGGCGAGCTTTCGTCATGCTGTTAGTATAAAGCAACGCAAGTTAAATGAAATGAAGACCCGTGACTACAAAGTCTTTATAGAGCGTATATTTTCAGCCGCACGGCATGGGTATGTTGACGACGATATTTGGATCGCATTGGCAGGGCGTAGCTTCTTCTATCGAGAGCCGTGTGCAGAAGAGATATCTGCATCGAGGATGGAGGAATTGGAGAAGAAGATTGTTGTGCTTGTGACAAAGCTCGAGAAGATTTATATTCCTGGGTTTTTCAATTGCGTGCAACATCTACTAGTACATCTGCCATATGAAGCAAAAGTTGGGGACCGGGACAGTTTAGGTGGATGTATCCTATGAAACACATGATGAAAAGTCTTAGAGCGAAGGTAAATAACAAAGCACAAGTCGAAGAAAGTATTGCCGAAGCTTGACTAATTCAGAAGATCGTCTACTTCACGGACAAATACTTTGCGACCAGAAACAAAGTCCATGTGCCACAACCAAGGTATAAGACGACACATCGTAGAAGTATTTCCAACCTTGAGGTGTTCTATGACCAAGCCGGATGCAATGTTGGCACACGTGACTTGGATGCAGCGGAAAAAATTTTGATTCAGCTATACGTGTACGACAACATGGATGAAATGAAGGTGTACATCGAGTAAGTCAAAATAAATATCTAAAATAAATCATAAATACGTACTTACTTTATAAATAACTGAATTAAATATCAAATCTTGTAGTCAAATTATTTAAGAAGAGTGAGGAAGACCAGGTGAACCTTCAGGCAAACAAATTGACAATCTCAAACGATGAGGTCATGGACAAGGCCATCCAAACTTTATAACCTGGTTTCATTACCACGTAACTTTCTTTCTCTTATACTCGTTCACTTAATTTATAAACGTGTGATATTTATTTCTTGATAAATCCTGTCGCGCATGCTTGTGTAGTGTCAAAGGCATTCCAGCATGCACAACGATTTCCGATAAATGTCACGCAGATGCAGCCGTAGAATAAAGGTACATGGATGCTATGATTGTCATGGATATCGATTTCGATACAAAGCGGCTGAGTCTGCTCGCTACAATGCAAGTACAGTGAATAGCGGCGTAGTGAGTTATGTCACAGACAACCTTGGTAGTCCAGAAAATGATGATGCATGAAATGCAGAGTGTAGTGTCGGAGGGTCCTTGTCTTAATGGGGTCATTAGGTGTCAATGGCTTTCTGAAAAGTATTCTACTTGTTGAGGAAATTCCATGGTCTATTACTATACTAATATTAGCTATATGGAGTGAGTTGCATATAACATGAATGGTATGAATGCAAGATATAATCTTATATATATATACACACACACACACTACACCGTAGGGTAGTAAGCAAAAGCTACACCCGGTCGGTTTAGCAGTTTGGGTCGAACCCGACCACAAACCGAGCCAGCTAGTGCGTTGTGCATGCAAGGGAACAAATTGGCCGATTAATTAGCATTAATTGCTGGACAGTGACTGCCCGGGGCGATGCGCGGCGACGATGCGAGGCGACACGCGGTGATGGCAGTGACTTCCCAGGGCGACGTGCGGCGACGGCGGCGACTTTTCGGTGCACTGCGCGGTGACAGCGTGGGGCGCCGCGCGGCGACGGCGACGGTGACGACTGCGTGGGACACCGCGCGAAGCGGGGCCACGCGCGGTGGCTCGCTGATGGGGACGGAGTCCCGATCTTCTGACAGGTATAGATAATCACGATTGGTGGAGAACTCGACGTTGACGATCCGACCTTGATCGGCACTGATCTAAGCCTGCAATCGCTACACCACTGTCTCTGTTCGTTATCAACCACGCCAAGACACGGTTTACCTCACAACGAAGACTAGTTCCTGCAAGCGAATCGAGAACACTAAGAACGCGGTAGATGCAATCTCAATATTACAGATTACCGATTTAGCACACAAGTTGGGGTTCCGCAAACCGGTAAACGGCGAAACTGCAACGGCAGAACAATCTAACCAAAACCCAAGTCTAAACTAGCGACAGCTACTGAATTTATAGCGACGGCTAGGGTTTGGGGCGTAGCCCCTAGGGTACATGGGCCATGGGCCGAAAGTGGAGCGGCGCAGCGCCGGATAGATCCCGGCAGATTCTGATCGCAATATTGTTTTGACGATTCCCGTTGATCTATAAGGAATTTGGACGTGCGACTGGATCCGTTGGAAAGATCTCGTCGAGGGCTTATCCATGCATACCAAGAACGTCCAAAACGGAGTCCGTATGAGGTCAGGGCATCCGTTTTAAGTTGAGTGCACGGAAACGGCCGAACTGGACTCGTGGACAAATTGGACTCTTTCTTGAGCCGGCCTTGCAAAGACGTGACTTGTGGGACCAGAGGGTGCCGTAGAGGTGGAGATGCGCCTTCCTTGAATATGTCTTGAGCATGGGGAGGTGGCCACGGTGGAGGCCGGACTAGTGGCGGCCACAGCGCAATATCAACACGACGACGTACTTGCTGCTGGCTTGTACGTCCTGGCCATGGTGCGGGTCGATGATGCCATATAGTTGATGATGACACCATAGTTGATGTAGAGTATGTAGAAGATGCCGTGATGTGTTGCCAACTTGTCGTAGATGAAGAGGTCGAAGATGAAATACTCGATCGAAAACTTGTCGACGTGCGTGTTGGCAATGTAGTTAACGAAAATCTTGATGACCACCACATTAAGGTAGTGTTAATCATACCTATGATGGATATGGTCACATCACTCGCGGCGACGGCGGCCGCCCTGCTCTCCTCTGTCCTCCGCGTCTAGCCCTCTACGTCCCCTGCCCCGCTCCGCCGGTGACGCCGCGCCACCCGACCGCCGTCTTGACGCGCCGCTCCACCCCGCCCCGCCGCGCCTCCTCCATCATTGTCGTCCAGTCGCGCGCTGGCGTGGCCCTGGGCAACAACCACAGCCGCTACAGCCGCACCTCTCCGGCGCTGGACGCCGGTGCATCGCCCCGGACGACGACCATCGCTGCGCCACCCCGGCGCCGTTCGTCGGCCCCTGCGCCGCGCTCCAGCCCACTTCCGTCCATCCGCAGCCGCTCGGCATGGAGCCATCGGCCCTACGCCGCCACAACATCCGCGACCCTGGCGACCTCGCGCCCCCGACGTCTCCGGCGACCCCGCAACTACGGCGACCCAACACCCTGCACTCCCAGCGACTTCGGCGACCCCAAAAATTTTAGTTTTTAATGGTTAAACAGCAAACAAACTTTAGTTATTTTTGTATTTTGGAGTAGTTATTATTTGATTTCATGTAATGTAATTTTTTGTTCGTGCAACTACGATGGTTTTAAGACAGATGAGACTTGGTTAAAACGGTGGACAAAATAGTTACACGAAAAACAATGGTTCTAAGTGACTGTCAAAAGATGGTTACACGACTTAAAAAATGCTTATATGACATATCAGAGTTGGTTAAAACGGCAGACAAAATAGTTATACGAAAAACAATGGTTCTAAACGACGGTCGAAAGATGGTTACACGACTCAAAAAACGGTTTTATGCAGATCAGAGTTGGTTAAAACGGCGAACAAAATAGTTATACGAAAAACAATGATTCTAAACGACCGTCGAAAGATGGTTACACGACTTAAAAAATGGTTTTATGGCAGATCAGAGTTGGTTAAAACGGCGAACAAAATAGTTATACGAAAAACATAGTTCTAAACGGCGAACAAAAATAGTTACACGCTCTAAAAAGAAGGTTAGATGGCATTCTATCGAAATTCTAAAATTCAGAAACTTAGCCAATTGATAGACGACTTGGTTAAAATGATAGGAGAAAATGGTTATAATGCATTACAATGACAATTAAAATCAATTTTTTTGAAAAATATAAAAATGCTTATTTTTCTATCAAGTCTGATCTTGTTTCATTGGAAAAAAATATCAGTAACGCGGTGGTGAAAACCTTCAATCTGAGCTCTGAATCAAAAATTACGTTAAAAAAATGAAAGAAATAGAATTCATGCATGGCTAGTTAATGCTTTGTTTAAACTCTCCCGTAGAAAAAGGAGGTGGGTTGCATGCAAGCTCATTAATTAATGGTTAAAAAAAAGGCTACGAACCAGACTTAGCACAATCCGACCTAGGAGTAGACTACACCCCGATGTAATATAGCGGGTCCGTGTGTGTCTATATATGTGTGTGTGTGAAAGCTAACATGTTCTTAGGTACACGGAGGGCCAGTTTTTATAACTTCTGACTAGAGGCTCTGTTCGACGAACCGTTTTCACCTACATGTTGCTAACATATTTGTGCTCTAAACTAGACCAGTCTCGCCATATGATTTACTTTTTTTGAATGCTTGACTACAATATGTATCTGACCTTGACTACAGTATACAAAATAACTTGAATACAGTGTAAAATTATATTATAGCCTAGTTAACCATATGACTGCACTGTATGCTAAACAGCTTGATTTTGCTGCATGTAGGTTCGCATGCTGGTTCGTTGATTTTGCTGCAGCGTGCTGCTTTTTTCATGGGCCGGGCTGTCACGGCGTCCAATCGGTCGGCGCACCGATCGAACGTCCGAACACACGCACATATATATATAGACACACCTTTAGACTCTCTAAAAATACATGGAATATTTTATTGTTGATTAGGGGCCTTGATGTAAAATGGATGATCTTATCTTAATTAAAATTTATCCTTTTTTTTAGCAAATGCAAGAAAAGCACGTGATTGGCAGCATGCTGCCAAGTGCCAATAGTCGGTAGATTCAAACTTGTAGCTACTTTTTGAGAAAAACAAGTGACTGGTAGCATTTGCCATGCTTGTGCATCAAATAAACATAGTTTTGTCAGAGGCTATTAATTTGTGTCTTTTCAGATTGCCATTTCACCAAGCAGGTTTGGAAGGCAAAGACGCCTGCAAAATATAAATTTACAGTATGGCAAATGTTGCAAAACAGGCTATGGACTTGTGACAGATTGTTACAAAGAGGATGGCCGAACAGAATCTTCTGCCCTCTCTGTGAAATGACGATCGAAACGGCACCCCACCTGTTTATCTCTTGCCCTTTTACCAGGAATATCTGGAACAATGTGGCTTCAAGGACATCCCAGCAGGCATTAACTGATGCCAACTGGAGAAAGACAGACAAGGCTCAAGTCTGGTGAGATGATCGACTGGACTTGGAGCTGAATCATAACCAAAATGCTGACAAGCTGCAAACAACGATGATAGTCACGACCTGGGACATTTGGTGCAAAAGGAATAGGAGGATCTTCTCTCAAACTTCATCCTCGTTGGAGACCGTGCTGGCAAAAATACAAGATGACTTCTTTTTTTCTAAACTTGAGTAGGGCTTAGGGGTGTAAAATGGATACGAATAATCCGTATTTTTCGACATCCGTATCCGAAAAATAGACTATTCGTATTCGGATTATCCGTATCTGAATATAAAACGGATACGGATACGGATACTATCCGGATTTTTTACCCGGATACGGATACAAATATGGTTTTGAAAATATGACCAAATATGGATACGGATATGGATACTATCTGTATCCGTATTTTTTTTTAAGATTTGCCCATCCATCCCAGGCTTCCCATTTAGTACCACGTCTATTTATTACTTCTTTTGTACTCAATGCATATACACGTGTCAAATGTAAAATTATAATATACATATCAAACGTAAAATTATTAGCTACAACATCATCGAATAATTATTTGCCATTGAATTTGTAGGATATTCATATCCGACCGAATTGAGTAGATATCCGATCCATATTCGTATTCGCTATGCTATCCGATCCATATTCGTATTCGAAAGATATCCGAATTCGTATCCGTATCCGTAAAAAAATATGGATACGAATACGATAATGGCGCTATCCGATCCGTATTCGATCCGTTTACACCGCTAGTAGGGCTAACGCCCTTATCAGGACAATGTAAATGCCTCCTGTTTTCTCCTTCCTTTTCTTTTGCATTTCTCCCTTCGAGGATCAAGTTCCTCCTGATTCCCCCTGTAATTAATTGCTCCCACCTTAATTTAAAGCCAGCTTCGCTGGGTCTTTCAAAAAAAAAATTCCCTCTATTAAAAAATACAAGACGTATTTGGTTTCCTTAGAACAAGGCTTCGATCAACAATTTCTCTATTAATATATACTCCCTCCATCCAGCAATGATCATCGTCTAAGCAAAAATAAAAAATCCAACAATGATCGTCGCGTAAGCTTGGGGAGCACCTTTGTCTCGGGATGAAACGCTTGCCTATTCAATGCATTGGCAGCGAGCTTGCCTTGGCAGCTGCGGCAATTGGGCCGAACAATGCCATGCAAGCATGAAGCGTGTGCCCATTCAATACATCGGCAACGGCGATTGGACAAAAGTACACCATGCAAGCGCTGAGGCCGAGCACACGCGGAGAGTTACGATGCCGATTAAATGGATTGTGAGGAGTTACGGTTCTCCTTGGTCTTGATGAAAAATCTTATACGCTGATCAAATCTGGATGGAGGGAGTAGCATTGATGACATAAAATTGATATTAGTATATTTGTATTTAAAAGTACTAACATATGATTATGATTTTGTATGACATAAATGATATATTAATGAAGAAATTGTTGATCAAAGTTTATTTTGTCCTAACAAAACCTAATACGCCTTGTATTTTCCAACGGAGGAAGTAATTGATTGAGATTTGAAAAGCTATGCTACCATATTTTTTCCTGATACATTATCGTTACCACAATGCTTCGGTAGTTCTTGAATCTTGTTCACATGGGTCATGACCATAAAGTAGAAAGTAATATCACCCGATGACATTGCTAGCAAACGTTGAGTTTATGAATCCAACTTACACCACCTCCCTGGCAAGGTCCCAATGGGAAAAACCAACTGAAAGGTTTGTCTCAAAAACATAGAATACAATGCGAAACCCAAAATTACTTTGCTTGTGAACATAGAACTAATCGCAGAGAAGCACAAGACAGTGAGATAATGAAAAGCCAAGCGATCAGACATCTAAAGACGCCATGAGGCAGCGAAGGTTGCAGGTGATCGTCTCTTCCGGGATCATCCCGCCCAAGTCGTCATCCCAGACGCTCTTCTTGTCCACCACCATGTAAGGCCTGCAACAGCATAGAAGAAGGGTTGACGTGGAAAATTCAGAATGGCAGTGTACAAGAGAAACCGAGGTGTCAGTGTCGCTGACCGTGCGACGTCTGCGACGCGCTCCGGCGGCACGTCGGGGAGGAGCCCCTCCAGCATCCGCATCATCTGCGCCAGGTACTCCTTCATGTCGCGGCGCCACATGTGCTCTGGCTCACCGTTGGAGGCGAACGTGATCTCGCCGCTCCTGACGCTGGCCGGCTGGCCGGCGTCGACGCGCACGCGCTCAGCGAACTGCCCGTCCCAGCGCAGCCAGCGCAGCCGCGGCGCGCGCAGCGTGAACGACCGGAATTCCACGAGCCACCCGGTCGTGCAGACCACGGTGAGGTCCTCCAGCGCCGGGGCGTCGATGGTGACGTTGGCGAACGGTGTGCAGTCCTGCCCCTTTGGGTTGATGTCGAAGTTGTCCATCTGGAGGGTCTTGAGGAGCGGCAGGCGGATGTGGACGCGCTCGTGCTCCATGCTGGAGCTCCAGATGGTGAGCTCCTCGAGCACCGGGCAGCACTCGGCTGGCACGAACGGCGCCTGGATGGTGACGGCGTTCAGCGTCAGGGACCGCAGGGACGGGAGGCGCGACCACTCGCGGATCTTGACGCCTTGGAGCTCGAGCTCCCGCAGGGATGCGGCGCCGGGTCCAGCGATGGCGGGGGTCAGGCGGTCGAGCGACACGAGGTGCAGCTCGCGCGCCCGGGGCGGCAAGTCCACCGCCCACGTCGTCGGATCCTTGGCGCCGCCGTAGGGGGAGGAGAGGCGCATCCTGGGCGCGTCGGCGAGGGCGATGATGCGATCGGCGTGGCGCTTCGTGCGTGGGTCCCGGGCGCTGTAGGTAAGCCGGAGCATGTCGATCGTGGATCCCTCGCGCGCGCGGCGGGAGAGGTCGACACGGAGGCCGAGGAGCGCGCCGTCGTCGAGGATCCCCGGGAGCGCGCCGTCGGCTTTGTCGAAGATGTAGTCTTCCAAGTAGAGGAAGTCATCGAGATTGACCTTGACGACGGGCGTGTGCTGGTGGACGCCGCGCCATGGTCGGGACAGCGCGGAGATCCGGGCCGCCTCCGCGTAGGGGAGGTAGGAGACGATGTGCGCGCGGAGTTCCAGCGGCAGCGCGGTGATGCGATCGGCGCCGGCACTAGAAATCCTGGCCTTCTTGGCGGCGCTCCCGTCGAGTCTCGCCATCTCTTTCTCCCTCGGTGTCTCAACCCAGGATCGTCGGAGGAGTGAGGAAGGAGGAATTAAGAGATTTGTTTAGGAAGTAGAATCACGGTTTTGAAAATACAAACATACAATTTGGAGGTTCCCTCCTTTTTTCTTAGCGCCATTCCTTCTGTTCCCGCCAAAACTTTCCGTGGTTAATGAGATAAAAGAATAGAGCTATTTCTCCGGTCAAAACTTAACAGATAAATTTGTAAATTTGGAAGTTAAACAGATTTGGAAATTCCATCCATTTACTTGCCGCCGTTTCTTCTCTCCCCGCTACACTTGTTCGGCAGTTTAACTGGCAAAAATAGCGCCTCGTTCAAAAAAAAACAGACAAAAATAGCGGGCAGTGTCACACGGTCACTGGCGATGCCATTTGAACTAAATAAAATTTAACCGTCCGCTGATTTTCTAGTTCTGCCAAGTATTTGCTTTATGAAGTAAAGTTGATCAAAATTTCATCGCTTTTGCTAACTATCACTTGGATTTCAGGTCGATGATTTCTTACATGACTGGCTACAGGATCACAGAGCCATCTTCCTCACTCCGCTTCGCGCCACTCCATCTTCCTTCGCTCCGACTGCCTTCGTCCTTCCCTCCAGCGATCTCCACCTCTCTCGTCGCCGCTATTCAGGTTAGGGTTAGGGTTTGAGGTAGGGGTTTCTAGTTCGGGGTGTTCCCCGAACATAAAGAGAGGCTGATGGGGTGGCGGCAGACCAACGATAGGGATGGGATGGGTGAGAACGGCGGCGAGGCGGCGGTGGCGGCGCCGGCGGCGAGTGGTGGTGTAACATCCCAAATTTTCAAAAAAAAAAACTTAAACTTTGGCATGTTACTCATTTTGCAACAATCAAAATTAATTTGAGTGAATTTGAAATTTGCATTTAAGAATCATGAGCATATCATATGGCATTAAAAATACTTTACCAAGTGCAAATTAAAATTTCAGAAAATTTATAAAATGTTGTTTGAAATAAAATCTTTTTGTAAAGCAAGTTTTATAATTTTTGGAGTTTGAGAAAATGTTTTGTAAAAATAATTTAAAAAGAGGAAAAACAGTTTTAAAAATCTTTCTCTCTCTCTTTTCTCTTCTCTCTCTCCTCTCTCTTCCCTCTCTCCCCCTCACCCGAGCCACCCCCCCTTCTCTCTCTCTCGGTTCTCTCTCTCACCTTGCACTCTCTCTCGCCCCCCCCTCGGATTGGGATCCCCTGCAGTTGCTACTGTAAATGCACGGTGTGCATTTTGACCTGAAAACAGGTCGTAACTTCTATAAATATGTCATACGGTATCCAATTTGTATGAAATAAATTTTGTAATTCATATAAAATCATAACGAACCATTTTCGAAACTTTTTGATTTTTTTGAATTTTTGAATTTTTAAAATTCAAAAAATAACTTCGTATAATGTATGCTATACGAAGGTCCCCGCCGCGTGGCCGCCGTGCCAGAGGCCTCCTCGCCGCGTGCCTCGCTTTCCCTGCGGACGCCGCGCTCTCCTCTTGCCTTTAAAAACCCTCCATGGCCGCCCCTACCCCTCTTTCCTCTGTTTCGGCCGCAGCTGCCCGCCATTGTTGCGCCGCCACGGACCTCGTCGTCGCCGCGTGTCTCCGGTGAGCTCCCGCCCTTCCCGCCTTGTCTTTGAGCTTCAGCTCACCTCCCTCGAGCTCACTTACGCCCCCGTTTTCCCTATCTTCCCCTCAGCTTATCGGATTTCCGCCGCCTCTCGTAGGTGCTCGTGCGGGGCCGCGCCGCCTCGGTGAGCCCCTCGCCGATTCCCAGCGCCACCAGGCTCCCCTAACCCCCACCTTTGTTTTGCCCAGGTTAATAGTCAGCTAGCTCGCCGGAATCGTCGCCGTCGTCGAAGCCCCGAAGCGCGCCGCCGCTCGAACTCGTCGCGCCGCCTCACTGCGCGTCCTCCGCCGCCGTAAGTGCCGCTGTCGAGTTCGCCGTCGTCGACTCTCCCCCTCCCCGCGGTTAATCAACCCCTAGTGCCCTAGGTTGCTGGCTAGCCGTCCCGCGCCGCCGCTCCCCTCCCCTCTCTGTTTCCCTCCCTCGCTCGCCAAGCAGAGGAAGAAGACGAAGCTGGCGCCGTCCGATCTGGAGCGGATGGCCCAGATCCTCCGCCTCCCTCTCTCTCTGCCCCCGGGCCCCGCCTTGTCAGCAGGCCGAATCCCCCCCTGGCACGCTGCGCTGCTGGGCTCGGCCCAGGCCGGCCCGCTTCCGCTTTTCTTTTTCCCAATTAGTTTTCCATTTTTGTTTGCACTGCAAATGCTACAAGTGATTTCTATAAAAATATCAAATGAGGTCTAAAATTCCTAGAAAAATTCTCAAAAATACTTTGAGCTGTACTGGATTTTCTAAAAATATAAAATACCACTGTTGTTATAAAAGATTTCACAAGTAGAATTGATAGACCACCCTAGGCCATCATTTCATGTGTGCATGCATATTTAGTTTGCATTTTTAATTATTAGGAGAACCAAAAATGTATTCTCTGTCTAATTTTAGTATTATTTTATTATGCATGTGTGGATTGTGCCCTGGTGTGGATTGCATGCGTATAGGAGTCGAAGGTGCTTTAGACCCGTCCGTCGCTGCAGGTTTCCTCGATCCTTCGTCCGAGACAGGCAAGTCTCCCGTAGCCACCCCCTAGTTTTAATAGCACATTTAAATTTGAAATTGCTATGTTAATTATCTGCCTGTATTTAAATTTAGTTGTACCTACTGCATATTATACGTTTAATATGCAACCACCTGCAAACCCCAACCCTAGGACTATAGTATGATTATTAGCCAAAATAATTTTAGGGTTAGAGCTTAGTTATGCTTGGGATGGTATGGGTACGATGATGACACTGTGGTATTCAATTATCATTTGTTGAGATCCTTCGAGATGGTAAGTATGGTTGTGGTGTGTCAAGTTTCACCTTCACCCTAATTAAAACTTGACCAACTAATAATGGGTTCGGGAGCGGTTGGCCTGTATGGTGGATGGTGTTCTATTTGAGATTTGGGATTGTGGTATGTGGCCGCTCCAAGTTAAGGACCGATGATTGTGTTACATTTCCCCAAGTACTTACCGTGCGACCGCAAGCCCGGTATGGGTTGGGCCTAATCTAGAGGAAGGATAACGTCGGGATTGTTATCGTCGGTACACCGTAGATGGGATCCCGAGGGATGCCGCATCACCGGTGTATTTCCTTGGACGTAGCTCTGGGGGTACTTTGGAGGTTACTGTCACGTCGATGACTGGCGGTACGCCCTGCGGGGGTACTTTGAGGTTACTGTCACGACGATGATTGGCGGGTACAACCGTGACAAGCTCGGGGTTAGATTTCTGAAGGGTTTTGTTATGGTGCTTTCCGACGGGGAAGTGTCGTGTCTTGTGGGTAAAGCGCACACACTCTGCAGAGTAAAACCATTCGAATGGCCTTGCCCAAGGTCAAGAGCGGACTTGGTAGCCTGGCACAACGTAGCTACACCTTAATTAACCTGACTCGTGTTGGTGTGAGTTGAGCTGGTTACTTGAGATGCTTGAGAATTGATTACCTTGAGATTTGAGCTTCGTCATGGTGGGAACATCCATGACCTGTTGAGAATTGAGCTATTTGTTGTGGAGATTATTCATGAGAATTTATGCTATTATGATTTTTGTTTTCATTAAACATGCCTTCAACTGTTAAGTAAGATGCTTTCTGCAAATGAACCATATTACCCCTCTTAGGTTGAGCCCTAACCTGGCCCTTCCTAGGAGGCTTGCTAGCAGTAACATGCTAACCTCGCGTTTTATGCGGGGCTGTTCCGATCGTGAGCAGGACAGGACTTCGGGATCGAGCAAGACACGTTTGTGGATGCTGATTTCCAGGAGGATACTCCAATCTACTAGTGGTCTCCCCATCAGCATGTGCCTGTGGCTTGGTGGGCCACCTATTTTGGTTCCCTTTTGCTGCACATTAGTCAGAGACCTATTATTCTGAACTAATGTATGCTTCGTTTCCGCTGAACTCTGATATGTACATTAATTAGTTAAATGCACTCTGGTTCGATGCTATGTTCTGTTGTCTGTGGGTACGTGCACTGATCCTTGGGACACGTACTGTTAACATAGGGGAATTCAGTTAAGTATAACTGGGTCCCACAGGTGGGGGTGAAGGCGGTCGGTGCGAGAAGGAGGATGGATCGACACATTGCCACTCGGGTTAGGGTGGACGGGAGAGCATCGACAGAGGGTGGCAATGGGTGGAGCGGCGAGGCAGGGGAGGCGGAGAAGGAGGCGGGGTCGTCGCTCTCGCTCGTGCTCTGCCTCTTGTGCGGCTGGGAGGATGGGGAAAGGACAATGTAGAGAGAGAGAGGGGGGTAGAGAGGACAGATATAAGTCGGTGGATTTTGATCCAAGGTCAAGAAATCGACTAATTTGCACAATTCATTTCAGCGCTATAGCTAGCCCCAACTTTCATACCTTTATGCAGCAATAACTAATTGCATCGCGCATTGTAACACCCTGGCCCAAATTCGATTAGTGACTAGCCCACCTATGAGACTGACCCACGCATGCATAACACCACACTTGGACTTTCGGCCTCGCTTCGTCCAAAAGGGTTAACCGGGGTGCAACAATTGGATTCATCTAGCATTATATACTGGTGTAAACTACCATTCCACCAGAACCAATGCACATGGGCCTCACATCTCAACGGGCCGGGGTATTACACTCACCCCCCTAATGGGCTCATGCCCTCGTCAACACACCGCACACACGGCAAATGTCCAGGACCTCCTCTCGCTATGCGACCGTATGTGTCCAGTTTTAGGCCATATGCCATGCCGTGTGACCACTCTAGGACCACAGGCGCCATACGCCATATGCCCGTGCAACTAGACTCACATGCGCTCGCACAGCGAGGGTTTGATGCTCTGATACTATTTGTAACACCATGGAGCAATTCGCTTAGAGCCTGACCCACTTAAGGGCTAACCCAAGCATGCATAACACCCACTTGAACTTTCAGCCTCGCTTCGTCCAAAAAGATTAACCCGAGGTTCTATAATTGGATCCATCTAGAATTATATACTGGTGTAACTCTCTCTAACTAACATTGTGGTAATATTCCACCACAACCAATCCACATGGGCCTCACATCTCAACGGACCGAGGTATTATATGCATAGCCATCGTTGAAGATTGGAAATCGGGTTCCTCGCCGAGCTTACTTCTATGCCTAGGGCTTCGCGTTTCCCAAGATCGACCAGGGGCAGGCACGAGAATTTTTATCATGGTTCAGGCCTCCCCGGAGGCCGGTGGGATAATAACCATGCATCCAGTGCTTTGTTTATGAGAAGAAAAAGATTACAATGGTGGTAGTCCCTTGGGGGAATCCAAGGAACTGTGTGGTGGATGGGCACGTTTCATGGGTAGACAAAGGAGTTTGTCGTGCCACGATGCGATTTGGTGTATGAGCTGGTGATAGCGATGATCTCTCTTTGACCCTCGTGCAGGAGGGTTTTGTATAGTGGCTAAGTACAAAAATATAAACATGGTAACTACCATAAACAATCGTCGTGGCGCACCGCCAGGAAACCTTACTCGTCTTTGCTTCATGGGCCGGGCCGAAGTTGCGTCGTTTCCTTATGAGTCAAGTTGCCACTTTGTCTTGATTAGCAAGGCACCGGGCAAGGCTATACTCAGTGTGCCGTAGGCAAGGTGATACCTAGTACACCCGCAAGAAGAGATACCTGGGGAATGGCGGCGAGCCAATCCTCGACAGCTAGCTCCTGAGGCTAAGTGGAATGCTACTCAACCAGGGCCTTCCTCTTCAGTCTCAAGTACTCAAAAAGGGAGTTGGCTGTGGCTGCGTAGTCATGCCACCTTACATGGGTAGGTAATGCTTCACCCAGATAACCAGAGCCCTAGTTGGGCAAGGTGTTGTCTAGGACGGGCAACGTCTTCTATCCACGAATCGCGATCCCTTGCTGAACGCTTACGAGAGAAGCTTCTGGGATTTTACCGTTGGAGAAGCATTGTAAATCAGGAAAGATTTACTAGTCATTGGAACAGTGCGCAAACTGCACCGTTCCACTAATTATGGTGCGACTTTGGAAATAGTTGTCAGCTTTTACCATTGGCTACGAGAAGTAACCACGCAAGGAGATTCTTGGTATAAATAGGGTCTCGTGGCAAAGAAAAAACACTCTTTCCTTTTTTCTTTAGCCAAAGCTCTTATTTCCTTCTCCGTCTTCAGACTCCGCAAAGTCCTTCTTCCGCTTGTCACCATGGGCAAGCTTGGGAGTAGTTTCACAACTAAAGAGAGCCACATAGAGTTGCACAAGCTAGGGGAGGTCGATGAGGGGAGCTGGAGAGCTCCAGGCGACGAGGAGACGCCTGCCCCCCACGAGAGAGAGAGAGAGAGAGAGAGATCATCAGCTTCAAGCTAACGGAGAGCGACTTTGTCGCCTCTCTGCTGGCACACTGCGGGCTGAGGGTGATCAATTTGCCTCCCAATTCCTTCCTCGCTATGTCGGCTTTCAGCCACCTATGTGAGGGATACCAGAGGATCCTGCTAACGCCAAGTTTGTTCCTTCAGCTCTATTGGATACACCGTACTTCAGCAAAGCAAGTGATGGTGAAGGCGGATCTGTCCATAGCATGTGCGTTCTTCCATAGGCGCACTAATACGGACTACGAATACCTGGAGGTGCCGGTTTGTGACACGATGTTAGGCTAGGCGAAGCGCTGGTTCTATCTTCAGGTACCGGAGAACAACCAGATTGGCCACTATGATGAAGTTCCATATCTAGGCAAGCCACAGCAACGCTCAGACCCAACCAAGGAGGAGAAGGTCCAGATCAAATGGATAGCCGTGTTGGTCAGGCGAGGACCCACCGATCGAGGTGCACATAGCCTAGGATTTCCTTGCCAACGCGATGCATCGTTGAGGCATCAGATCCACCCATTCTGAGAGGTCACGAAGTGGCCTGATGCCACCCGACAGTTTACCGAGCGTAAGTGCATGCCCAATCCTTCAGTTTTTTTTTACTGCAAAAATTTTAACCCTTTCGCAATCGTTCTTGCAGCCCCCACAACTCTGTGGGTGGATGACCGCGCATTGGGGCTCTTTGGTTTGTCCTAGGGAAAGGAGGCTGGGTGGAACCACCCAGTGAGGTCCCCGGCAACGTCTTGGACCGAGGCAAGGAGGTAACTACCCCCACCTTGTCTGACATCCTAATAAAATTATTAGGTGTCCCAAGTTTATTTGAAAATAAAAACTAAGAAAAAATCAATTTAATTATTATTTCATATTAAAAACTCATTAATGTTGCTATAGCACTGTCATTTTACGCATAAAAGGCTCACCTAAGGCTATTGAACCCATAGGTCGACCCTAGCTCAGCCCTAGCTCGACCCTAACCCTATCCCTCAACCCTAGGCCCTTCTGAAGGGGTATAGAGTGCGAACCCTAGTCGGAGTAGACTTCATTTACACTTGAACCTCCAGTTTATTCCAATTTGACTTCAACTAGGACTCCTATCTCTACCTGGCCGACCCAACCCTCCCTACCTCTATAAATACCCGCCCTAGACCCCCTACCTCGTGCACAAAGCCAGGAGCCTCTGAACCCATGCCCTAGCAACCCTAGCCTCTTGAAGCTTCTCCGAGATATCTCTTTCTCTCCATTACTCAAACCCTAGATTAGACCCCAGTACGTTGTAGAGCTCATCGAGGCGGTCAAGATACATATATGGATCGCCCGATTCGGTGTAGGATTGCACCTAGAAAACCTTGTTGAAGTTCGGGATCTTCTCAGCCGCCGGCAAACCTCGGCATGCGCACCGACGGCGTGGATCCCGCAAGGCCGCAGCCGACGCCACGCGTTCCCCTACAGTCCTCGTCTCCCGCGCAGCCGCATGCCGGCCACGCACCTTGCTCTAGCCACCAGCCACCACGCGTCCCACGCGATCCTGCCTGCCCTTGTCGATGTCGTCCCACTGCCGCGTGTCTACCCGCCTCGGTCGCAGGCATGCCTCGCCCGCTTGCACCACCATCGCCGCCGCGGCCTCTGCTAGCTAGGTCCCAGGCTAGTATCTCATGTTGGACAATTTGGTGTCTCCACAGGGAATCCAACACCATGAGACGATACTTGTCCCAGGCTAGTATCTCATGATGGACAATTCAGTGGATATCATCCCAAATGCAAACATTAACTAAATAAAGTAACAGTTTAAAAGTATTAAGGCGGCAACATCCACTTATTACAGTAAGGCGGGTAACCTTGCCAACATTGCTAAACATTAAGAACGAATAAAAAGATAATCAGAGTAGCGACGGGCAGAGGCGATGACATCCAAGATTGACCCAGACACCACAGCTAAGCATGCACACCTTCTCCTAGACCCTCCTGGTCTTGGCTGAAACCTGAAAAACAAATTATCTATGATAGATATAATGAGTACGCGGCTACCTAGCAAGCAATCCTTACAAATAAATGCAGGGGCAAGGAATGGGTGAAAGGCTCTTTTACACCAAAACCTATTGTAACATCCTCATTTTCAAAAACCTAAAATCATATGCATCGCATGGCATAAAAATTAATTCAAATTTAAAACTCTGAAAATGATTATGTTACGTGCAAAATAAAAATAATTTCAAATATAAATTTCATTCAATTATCAAAATATTATTTTAAATAAAAGGGTGCATAAAAGATTTTATTTTGGTTAAAATAAAATTTGAGAATCAATTCGATTTATTTATTTTGATTTGCAAAGAATTTAATCGTAGCCCTCCGTCGTCTCTCTCTTGCATGCGGGACCCACTCCCGGGCGCCCCGCTCTCTCTCTCTCTCTTTCTCTCTCTTCTTTCCTTAGGTTTCTCTCCCTCTCTCCTTACGATTATCATCTTTCCATCTTTATCCCTTTCCTTTTATCTAGTTTTCTTAACCCTCAAGCCAAACCAACCCCTTAATCTCCATCTCCAACTCCCTGTACGTGAGGACTTCTCCCAGATCAATCTCTCTCCCGAGACCCCTCACCTCCTCTTCTTCCTTCTTCGTCGATTTCATCACTGGTAAGCCGCCTCTCCGCAATTCCTCCGAGGGTTCTCTTCCTCGACTATCCTTGATTCTGTTTTATCCCTCGGCCATAGGAAACCAGCACCGGAGAAGCCGTAACACGCCGCCGTAGGAGCTCGTCGAAGGTCGCCGCTAGTCCGCCGTTCGTTGCCGATCTTCACCGAATTTCTCTCGATCTGCCAGGTATAAACCTCTCTACGTTGTTCCTGTTCAATCTTTAGGTTTGGGGCGGTAGTTTTCATTTGGATCCGTTCCTAGCCATCTCTTTTGGTGGCTGCCTTGCTGTGGTTTGGTTGTCCCTGTCAATCTGTACGTTGTAAGGCAGCAACGCACGTCTATCGCTGCAGACAGCCGCGCCTCCTCTTGGCTCGAACTAGCCCAACAGCAGCGCTGCTGCCCCTGCTGTCCTTTGCTGCGCCTTGGGCGAGGCAGTCGCTGCAGTCCCTGCCGCCAGCAGCTGCTCCTCCCTTTGCAACCCGTAGGTGAAGAAGGACGTTGTTGACCTTCTACCATAGCTACGAACCAAGCTACACTGCAGTGAACCTTATTTGTACATGTCAATTTCATTCTTCCTTTGGCCACCAAAAATCCAATTCATATCCGTTTGCGATGAAACAAATTTTTGCCCGTCTTGTTTCATCATAATCTAGGTCTCTGTAAATTTTCAGAGTTTTCTGAAATTATTTCATTTTCTGGAATTTTCATAATTCCATAGATTTATTAAATTCTCAAATATTCCCTGTAGCTCAGAAAAGAATGAAACCAATTTTGTTAAGTTCCTATTAATCCCTAGTATTGTACATAAACGTTTGGTCCTGTCTACTGCTATATTTATTTCTCTGTGAATTTCTAAATTTGTAATGTTCCAACATTTTTAATAAATAAAATATGTGCACAAAAATTGCAAAACTAATTTTTCTATGTTTATAAACATGGATAGTATTTTACTTCCAAGTTTCATACTACCACTATTTATATTAATTTCTCTAGGATTTATTGATTAGGCAGTGTTGTAGTAATTTTAGTAATTAAAATAAATTTACAAAAATGATAAAACCAATTTTGTATTTTTCTGTATCCAGTATACTACCTACTATAATTTTTGCACATGCATTGCATGCATATTAATTTCTGTATTTTCAGTTGGTGATTACATGTAATTCTTTTCGTTAGATTCGTCTGCCGTTGATCATCCCGCCGCATTTGCCGAGGTTCCTGCTGATCCAGCGTACCAAGGCAAGTTCATGTTGATTTATTGCGATACCTATTATTGCCTATTATTTTTATTAGATTTTTAAATGCATTGCTATGTTACCTGTACACTGCTATTTAAATTCTAGGTTTAGTTAAATCCCGTATATGCCACATAAATATATTCCGTTCATGCAAACCCTAGGATATTATCAAAATATGCTTACAGCCACCTTGTGTAGATTTATTTAAAATGATGCTTAGCCATTGCTTGCTAGTTTTGATTTTGTTGTGTGATGATCATTTTACTCCGAAAGAATTTGTTGGTGCAAACTCTGTTTTGAGGATGATAGTAGGTGCTATCATCTCGGGGTCCTGAGCTTAGCAAGGTAGTGGGTGCTACCTGGGCTTTTGAAATGTTTACAAAACCCTGTTTGGGGTGGATGGTCGAAGGGCTGGTGCAGCTTTGCACGAGACTTGGTTCAGTGTGGGAACCGCCCAATCAATTAAGGACCGATTCCTTGTGGTTGTCAAGACTAAGTACAACAGTGCGGCCACGTTTTTCTATTATAGGTAGGGCCTAGCTGAGTAGCCTTCGGACCTTTAGTTCGGGCATTCCACTGGCAGAGTAGGAAATGGAGATCGACCACGTACTGCATGGCTCAAGAGGGGGCTTCGGCCAACCGACGATACTGGCGTTGCGGTGGAATCCTTAGAGGGAATGCCTGGCTAGGGGAAGGTTGGTTAAAGGCTTTGTGGTGCTCCTTCTCCTTTGGGTGATTCCTAGGTGAAGACACCTGGCGTGGGTAAAGCGTACACACTCTGCAGAGGTTGAAACTTTCTAGAAAGCCGTGCTCACGGTCAAGAGCAGACGACGGTGGCGTGACCAAAATGGTAGTTTTCCCTTCTCTCTTTGTTTTCTCAACGGGATTTTGCTATCCTGCAGTAGGTGCTGCGAGGATATGAGAAAACCATGGTCAGCACCGTGAGTTAGCCAGGTTTTGGTTAAAACCGGTGGGTGCCGGATTTCAAATGAAAAGAATTCAAATGTGTTATCTCTTTCGAAAATGCTTTCTAACTGTTAGGTTAAAATCTTTAAAATTGGCTTTACGCAAAATAAACCTAAGAGCCTAGAGCCTGTATTGCTTGTAGTCAATTGGCTTGCGTGTATTATAAGTAATACTCACCCTCATGTTTCGGTCACGGGACTGCTTAATCCGAAGAGCAGTTCCCGATTCTCAGCTCTACTGTCTGGATGGTGAAGAGTATGAAGATGGAGACTTCGCTGACGGGATTCAAGACGAGGAGTTCTAAGGACGTCTAGGGTGCTAACTACAACATGCCTGTGGGAGAATCTGAAGCTCTCGTCTCGTTATCTTATTTGAACCTTTGCACTATGCTTCCGTATTATTGTAAGGCATGTTTGCCAACTTTATTGTAATAAGTCACACTCTGATGTAAACATTCTATTATTCGCAATGGTAATGATTCAACATGCTGTAAGTCTATGTGTACTAGCTACTTGATCCAGGGACTAGTACAGGTAATGCACAGCAGGGATCCGACTCGATTTTTGGGTCCCGACAGAGTTGGTATCAGAGCCTAGGCTGTAGGACGCAACCTAGGTAGATTTGTAATGCCTTAAGGATCTATTTCATTATATAAATTATTTTTCAAAATTTTTGAAATCTATTCTCTTCTTATCTAAGTGTCTTTTGCTTCTATCTTACCTACCTCCTTCTCTCGCACCTTACTCCACTTTCTTTTAGTCTCTTTAGCAAGATTTGTTTTTAAAACCTCCCTTATTTTTCTTAAAAATCTAGTCGACATCCTTCATCTTTCTTTGGAGACTTGAAGCTGCACGACGTCGCCATCTACTTCAAGCTGAAAGGAAGAATCGAAGAACAAGATTAGTGTTTGAGCCCGTAGAATCCTTTACTTGTTACCGTACTAGACGATATTGCTTCTTTTGATTGGATTTTTAGATGGTGTGCATCGACTTTGTCATGCAGCTATCGCTTGTGTGTCTTTGAAACATTGCTTCTTGATGGTTGTTTTGATTGGTGTGTTATTTGATTGTTGTTGTGCATGGATGTTATAATCTCCCTATTTAATCCCTTAGTGCTATTCCCTCTCGTTTGAGTTTCAACTCTCTTCTTTCAGATGGTGGACACAAGGGGTTCGTCTGCAGCTGCTGCTGGTGCTATTCCTCCTGCTGGACGTGGCCGTGGTGGAGGCCAGGGTCCAAACCAGAACGTCCAGAACCCAATTGGAGCCCCACCTGTTAACAACCCTATGCCTGCTATTCCTGAGGGGCAAGAACTGCCAATACCACCTACTCAAGCTGCTCACGTACAGCAAGCTCTGGATGCGCATCTCCAAGCTATCCAAGCAATTGCGCATAATTTGAACAATTTGAACAATCAAGCTGCTGCTGCTGCTGCTGCCGCTCCTCCTGTTCAAGTCATGCCGCAGTATCAGCCTTACCAGTCCAAGTTTGGAAATTTCATGAAGTCTAGACCTGCTGTATTCTCTGGATCTGAGGAGCCTCTGGTCGCAAAGGACTGGCTCCGTGACATCAAAAGGAAACTAGATATGAATGAATGCACTAACCAGGAGTGTCAATTTTGCCAGTCATCAACTGGTCAATGATGCTGCTACTTGGTGGGATAATTATCGTGAGTCTCATCAGGATGCCAATGCCATTACTTGGGAGCAGTTTTCTCAAGCTTTTACGGCTTCTTATGTCCCTAAGAGAATCATGGAGATGAAGAAGCGTGAATTCCATCGTCTCCAGCAAGGAAACATGACTACCACGGAATACTTGAACAAGTTCAACCACCTGGCCCGTTATGCTGGTAATGAGGTCAAAGAGGAAGAAGATAGGATATGGAAGTTCATGGAAGGTATGGATCCTGACATCAAGGCTCTTATTGCTTCCAATGATTATGCAACTTTCCAAGAGATGGTGAATAAGGCATTAGTTCAAGAGGATATCGAGCATCAACGTGCTGAGAAGCGCAAGAGAAAGATGCAGCAGAAGTTCAACTCTGGGTCGAGTAACTCAAGGCCCCGATTTAATCAGTATCAGCCCAACAGAACTCCTGCGTCTCAACCGCCGCAGAATCAGAATTACCAGCGGACACCCATGAATCAGTCTCGTCCTGTTCAACTGACTCCTAGTCAACCACCAGCTGCTCAAATGCCTGCTAGTTCCAACACCACTGGGATACAATGCTTCAACTGCCATCAGTGGGGTCACTATGCAAGTAAGTGTCCTCAAAAGCAGCAAATGACACATGTTCCTTTCAATCTGGGATCTGCTTCTCGTGCTTCTGTTGCTGCAAGAGGTCGTGGAGTGCCACAAACCCCTGCTCCAAGGACTCCTGCTGTGGGAAGAGGTCAAGTCAACCATGTTACAGCTGAGAAAGCTCAAAATGCACCAGGTGTGTTTCTTGGTACATTTTTAATTAATTCTATTCCAGCTAAAGTATTATTTGATTCTGGTGCATCCCATTCATTCATATCCAAGCATTTTGTTGAAACAAATGGGTGGGATATAGTTGGATTAAGGAAGCCCTTGATTATTCAATCACCGGGAAAATCTATGAGGACCGATAAAGTATGTCCTATATTAGAGATAGATGTTAAGGGAGTAATGTTCCTAGCGAACCTTATAGTACTGGATTCCCAGGGAATAGAAGTTATTTTGGGAATGGACTGGTTGACCAAACATAAAGGTCAAATAGATTGTGCTAAACACGCCATCACCTTGGATAATGGCAAAGGAGAGCAAGTGCAGTACCTGTCGGAGAAGTCTGCCAATGCCATTAGTACTCTAAATCAGTTGAAAGGAGTTGAATTGGAATCTATTCCTATAGTAAGAGAGTATCCCGATGTGTTTCCCGAGGATCTGCCTGGAATGCCATCGGATCGTGATGTTGAGTTTGTCATTGAACTTTCACCTGGTACCGCCCCGATTGCTCAAAGGCCTTATAGATTGTCTGCTGATTTACTTAAAGAGATGAAGAAACAAATGGAAGAGTTGGAAGCTAAAGGTTTTATTCGTCCAAGTTCGTCACCCCGGGGAGCTCCCGCGATCTTCGTCAAGAAGAAGGACAAGACATTAAGGATGTGTGTGGACTATAGGTCTTTGAATGAAGTTACTGTCAAGAACAAGTACCCGTTACCGAGGATTGACGATTTGTTTGATCAACTCAAAGGTGCCTGTGTGTTTTCAAAGATTGATTTGAGATCTGGTTATCATCAGATTAAGATACGGAAGGAAGATATACCAAAGACTGTTTTCACTACTCGGTATGGACTTTATGAATATACCGTCATGTCATTTGGCTTAACAAATGCACCTGCCTACTTCATGAATTTGATGAACAAAGTATTTATGGAGTACCTGGATAAGTTTGTTGTCGTGTTCATCGATGACATACTAATCTTTTCCAAGAATGAAGAAGAGCATGCTGAACATCTGAGGTTAGTTCTGGAGAAGCTTCGTGAGCATCAGTTATACGCGAAGTTTAGCAAATGTGAGTTCTGGTTGAAAGAAGTTGCTTTCTTAGGTCATATCATATCCGAAGGTGGAGTTGCTGTTGACCCGAGTAAAGTAAAAGATGTTTTGGATTGGAAGTAACCGAAGACTGTGACCAAGGTCCGAAGTTTTCTTGGGATGGCCGGATACTACAGAAGATTTATCGAGGATTTCTCTAGGATTGCAAGACCTCTCACTCAACTATTGAAGAAGGATAAGAAGTTCGTCTGGACTCCTGCTTGTGAAGAAAGTTTTCAAGGGTTGAAGAAAAGACTGACCACTACGCCTGTCCTCGTCTTACCTGACATCCATAAGGATTTTGAGATATTCTGTGATGCCTCAAGGGAAGGATTGGGCTGTGTTTTAATGCAAGAAGGGAGAGTTGTCGCGTATGCGTTGAGACAACTAAAACCTCATGAGGTGAATTGTCCAACCCATGATTTGGAATTAGCTGTTGTGGTTCATGCTCTGAAGATTTGGAGGCATTACTTAGTCAGCAATCGCACTGAGATCTATACTGATCATAAGAGTTTAAAGTATATTTTCACTCAACCAGATCTGAACATGAGGCAACGGAGATGGTTGGAGTTGATAAAGGACTATGATGTGGGAATTCATTACCACCCGGGTAAAGCTAATGTAGGAGCTGATGCCCTTAGCAGGAAGAGCTATTGCAATGCTCTAATGGTTCAAGAGAGTCAACCTGACCTTTATGAAGAGCTCAAGCAGTTGAACCTGGAGATAGTCGAGCAAGGATGTATCAACGCTCTTGAATTACATCCGACACTCGAGAGTCAAATTCGTGAAGCACAAAAGGATGATGAAGAAGTTTTGGAGATTAAAGAAAGGATCAAGAGGGGAAAAGCTCCTGGTTTTGCTGTGGATGAGAACGATATCCTCTGGTTTGAGAAAAGGATCTTTGTGCCTAATAAGAAAGTGCTGAAGGAAGTAATTCTTAAGGAAGCTCATAACACATCTTTGTCTATACACCCTGGGAGTACCAAGATGTATATGGACCTTCGCACTTCGTACTGGTGGACTAGTATGAAGAGAGATATCGCTACGTTCGTTGCTATGTGTGATATCTGCCAAAGAGTTAAGGCAGAACACCAAAGGCCCGCTGGACTGTTGCAACCCCTGAAGGTTCCCGAATGGAAGTGGGAAGAGATTGGTATGGGCTTCATTGTTGGATTGCCAAGGACCCAATATGGTTATGATTCGATCTGGGTGATCGTGGATCGTCTGACCAAGTCAGCCCATTTTATTCCTGTGAAGACTGTTTATACCGAGGACAAGTTGGCCGAGCTATATATGTCGAGGATAGTGTGTCTTCATGGAGTGCCGAAAAAGATTGTGTCTGACAGAGGAACTCAATTTACCTCTAAGTTTTGGGAGAAGTTACACAGTCTAATGGGGACCAATCTGAATTTCAGTACAGCACATCACCCTCAAACGGATGGACAGACTGAAAGAGCGAATCAAATATTGGAAGATATGCTTCGTGCTTGTGCATTAGCAAACCCTAAGAATTGGGACAAGCATCTGCCTTATGCTGAGTTCTCCTACAACAACAGCTATCAGTCTAGTTTGCAAATGGCGCCATTTGAAGTGTTGTATGGAAGGAAGTGTAGAACGCCCTTGTATTGAAATCAAACGGGCGAGAGTATGGTCTTTGGACCTGATCTTCTGAAGGAAGCTGAAGAACAAGTTCGAATGGTTAAGCAAAAATTGAAGACAGCTCAGAATCGCCAAAAGAGTTATGCCGATCATCGTCGCCGTGATCTTACCTTTGAAGTAGGTGACTTTGTCTATTTGAAGGTCTCTCCTATGAAAGGTGTACGTCGTTTCCGAGTCAGTGGAAAGCTCGCACCTCGCTACATTGATCCGTTCAAAATCTTGGGAAGAAGAGGCGAAGTAGCTTATCAATTAGAGTTACCTGCTCATTTGTCTGATGTGCACGACGTGTTCCATGTATCTCAACTGAGGAAGTGCCTAAGAGTGCCGGAAGAACAAATGCCTCTGGAGCAACTGGATTTGCAAGAAGATCTGACTTATAAGGAGTACCCAATTTTGATTTTGGATGAAGCTGCTCGTCAGACCAGAAATAAAGTCTACAAGCTTTGCAAAGTGCAGTGGAGCAACCATTCCGAAGAGGAAGCAACATGGGAACGTGAAGAAGATCTCCGTGCAGAGTTTCCCCACCTTTTTCCTAGTCCGTCCGAATCTCGGGGTCGAGATTCCTCTTAAGGGGGGAGGTTTGTAACATCCTCATTTTCAAAAACCTAAAATCATATGCATCGCATGGCATAAAAATTAATTCAAATTTAAAACTCTGAAAATGATTATGTTACGTGCAAAATAAAAATAATTTCAAATATAAATTTCATTCAATTATCAAAATATTATTTTAAATAAAAGGGTGCATAAAAGATTTTATTTTGGTTAAAATAAAATTTGAGAATCAATTCGATTTATTTATTTTGATTTGCAAAGATTTTAATCGTAGCCCTCCGTCGTCTCTCTCTCTTTCTCTCTCTTCTTTCGCTTCAGTCCCTGCCGCCAGCAGCTGCTCCTCCCTTTGCAACCCGTAGGTGAAGAAGGACGTTGTTGACCTTCTACCATAGTCCATAGCTACGAACCAAGCTACGCTGCACTGAACCTTATTTGTACATGTCAATTTCATTCTTCCTTTGGCCACCAAAAATCCAATTCATATCCGTTTGCGATGAAACAAATTTTTGCCCGTCTTGTTTCATCATAATCTAGGTCTCTGTAAATTTTCAGAGTTTTCTGAAATTATTTCATTTTCTGGAATTTTCATAATTCCATAGATTTATTAAATTCTCAAATATTCCCTGTAGCTCAGAAAAGAATGAAACCAATTTTGTTAAGTTCCTATTAATCCCTAGTATTTTACATAAAAGTTTGGTCCTGTCTACTGCTATATTTATTTCTCTGTGAATTTCTAAAGTTGTAATGTTCCAACATTTTTAATAAATAAAATATGTGCACAAAAATTGCAAAACCAATTTTTATATGTTTATAAAAATGGATAGTATTTTACTTCCAAGTTTCATACTACCACTATTTATATTAATTTCTCTAGGATTTATTGATTAGGCAGTGTTGTAGTAATTTTAGTAATTAAAATAAATTTACAAAAATGATAAAACCAATTTTGTATTTTTCTGTATCCAGTATACTACCTACTATAATTTTTGCACATGCATTGCATGCATATTAATTTCTGTATTTTCAGTTGGTGATTACATGTAATTCTTTTCGTTAGATTCGTCTGCCGTTGATCATCCCGCCGCATTTGCCGAGGTTCCTGCTGATCCAGCGTACCAAGGCAAGTTCATGTTGATTTATTGCGATACCTATTATTGCCTATTTTTATTAGATTTTTAAATGCATTGCTATGTTACCTGTACACTGCTATTTAAATTCTAGGTTTAGTTAAATCCCGTATATGCCACATAAATATATTCCGTTCATGCAAACCCTAGGATATTATCAAAATATGCTTACAGCCACCTTGTGTAGATTTATTTAAAATGATGCTTAGCCATTGCTTGCTAGTTTTGATTTTGTTGTGTGATGATCATTTTACTCCGAAAGAATTTGTTGGTGCAAACTCTGTTTTGAGGATGATAGTAGGTGCTATCATCTCGGGGTCCTGAGCTTAGCAAGGTAGTGGGTGCTACCTGGGCTTTTGAAATGTTTACAAAACCCTGTTTGGGGTGGATGGTCGAAGGGCTGGTGCAGCTTTGCACGAGACTTGGTTCAGTGTGGGAACCGCCCAATCAATTAAGGACCGATTCCTTATGGTTGTCAAGACTAAGTACAACAGTGCGGCCACGTTTTCCTATTATGGGTAGGGCCTGGCTGAGTAGCCTTCGGACCTTTAGTTCGGGCATTCCACTGGCGGAGTAGGAAATGGAGATCGACCACGTATTGTATGGCTCAAGAGGGGGCTTCAGCCAACCGACGATACTGGCGCTGCGGTGGAATCCTTAGAGGGAATGCCTGGCTATGGGAAGGTTGGTTAAAGGCTTTGTGGTGCTCCTTCTCCTTTGGGTGATTCCTAGGTGAAGACACCTGGCGTGGGTAAAGCGTACACACTCTACAGAGGTTGAAACTTTCTAGAAAGCCATGCTCACGGTCAAGAGCGGACGACGGTGGCGTGACCATAATGGTAGTTTTCCCTTCTCTCTTTGTTTTCTCAATGGGATTTTGCTATCCTGCAGTAGGTGCTGCGAGGATATGAGAAAACCACGGTCAGCACCGTGAGTTAGCCAGGTTTTGGTTAAAACCGGTGGGTGCCGGATTTCAAATGAAAAGAATTCAAATGTGTTATCTCTTTCGAAAATGCTTTCTAACTGTTAGGTTAAAATCTTTAAAATTGGCTTTACGCAAAATAAACCTAAGAGCCTAGAGCCTGTATTGCATGTAGTCAATTGGCTTGCGAGTATTATAAATAATACTGACCCTCGTGTTTCGGTCACGGGGCTGCTTAATCCGACGAGCAGTTCCCGATTCTCAGCTCTACTATCTGGATGGTGAAGAGTATGAAGACGGAGACTTCGCTGACGGGATTCAAGATGAGGAGTTCTAAGGACGTCTAGGGTGCTAACTATAGCATGCCTGTGGGAGAATCTGAAGCTGTCGTCTCGTTATCTTATTTGAACCTTTGCACTATGCTTCCGTATTATTGTAAGGCATGTTTGCCAACTTTATTGTAATAAGTCACACTCTGATGTAAACATTCTATTATTCGCAATGGTAATGATTCAACATGCTGTAAGTCTGTGTGTACTAGCTACTTGATCCAGGGACTAGTACAGGTAATGCACAGCAGGGATCGGACTCGATTTTTGGGTCCCGACACCTATTACTAGTCAAATTTTATTTAGGTGAATGCATGAACACAAGATATGATCACGAATTGTCGAAGGAAGGTGCGTCCTCACACCAGGCCAATCTCAACCTACACTAGACAAGTTCAATTGTTAAAAGGTGAGACTACAAGTGGAAACCTCTCGCCCCGTCCATAGCGATGGACACGGCTATCATGATAGTTTTGACTCTGTAGAGCGTGTACATGCTCCCCACAAGCTCCGCCTCTGTTCCAGCCTACTACACCTATCACTTCGCCCACCCTCTCTTTAGGATTCCCCGACCCCATCGGTATCCTCCGCAGCAGGGCGCCTTCTACATCTGGATTCTGCCTAGGGTCGTTCCCCATTGAAGCCATTCGGTCTCAAGAACGAACCTACCCTTCAGGCAAGGTAGCTAGCCTTCCCCCAGGACAAAAGTATTGAACCATAGCCGGACAACCTATGGGTGAGGGGTTAGTAGGTTTCACAGGGTACTAAGCCAGGGCCAGAAGGCACAAGTAGTTGTACTATTTGGTTTGGTCTAGCAATTCATTCACAAGCTTGGGTCCTTAGTAGAGAAGACCTCCAAATGACAACCACATCCCCGGAACCACCTCTTCCAGGTCTTCCCTAACCAACTACACTACATTGGTTTTAGTTGATTAGGGTTTATCCAAAATAGAGCTACGAAGCCTCGGCTTCGCCGTAAATTTTAATAATTGGTCCCCCAATGCAAACCTAACATCTAGTCAAAGGATAGGCTATGGAACAGTAAAATAGCTATCAAATAAGGTCTACGACAAGCTAGCAAAAGACTAACATGGATAGGACAGAAACACACCCACTATTCTAATCATGCATGTAATAGTGATATTCACGATATGCATACTAAAGCTTGCCTTCAAAAAAGTCAGGGCCTTGTGAGTCTACGGCGGCTCCTTGTTGACACCAAAATTTGGCAAATAATCGGATATTCAAGGCAGGCCTGAATTATCGGAATTATGGGCCTCATCGACATTTTGGGCTGAATTGATGGAGAGGAAAAGACGGCGCATATTCAAAATCTGACCGGAAGCTAGCGTGGGATCTTGGACTCCATTGTATCTTATGAAATTCTAGCCAAGTCGTCTTAAAGTCAATCGGTTCATGTAGTGTCGAAATCGGTTTAGTAGGTCTAGCCATTAGTATAAATAGGGACCCGATGGGTCGTGTTGGAGAGGAATCGAATCAATCTACAAACACAACATACACCCTCGAATCCGATCGACTTTGTCGAAAGATTCAAACCTCAAGTAAAGCTTTCTCGATGTAATCGATACTTTGCTTGTTGTATCGTATGCATGGCTGCATCACTTGATCTCATGTATACAAAGCATATTAGACTATCTCGGTTTTCCGATCTCTAGTATGGATGTATATTGCACTGTCTCGTTAATTCGATCTGCAGTATGTATATACCTCACATTATTGATCGTTAGATGCCTTATGATTGTTTTCTCTATAATCTGATGCATATGACTGTCTCGACCTTGATTGATCTTACGTGCGTTTGTTTAGGAGTTTGCATGATTAGAGCTTTTACCGATGGGCACTATGTTTATCTTACAATACCGATTGATACGTATCCATGCATGTTTTGTCTTAATTCCGATATATGCGACTGTCTCGACTTGATCGATCTCACATATGTTTGCTTTAGGATCTTGCATGTTTAGTTTATTTACCGATCGATGTTATCTCAACTGGTCTCTAGAACTTCAATCAACTTAGATGTTTTGTCTTGATTAAGATTTGAATACTGTCTGGGCCTGACCCATCTACTTAATCGAATTTCATGGTTTAATCTGATAAGTTGATGAAAAGGTTTAGAACTAGTATAAACCTTAAAAATAGCAAAAATAGTTTAAAGAGATTGTGCTTTACTGTTTTGTCACATTACACGCTCTATCGGAAATTTAGCCGATAGATTAGTCTCTCATCGGTTTCTTAAAAGCCGATGAGCTTAAACCTAATCTGGCTCTTTAAAGCCGATTAGGATCAAGCTATTAACGGTTTTTATTCCCTTGTCGATTACAGGAAAAATCGACTGGTACGTTTGGATTTTGGTTGCGACGCTAGCCCTGACTAGACGCTTCCGGGTGTGTTCGCGAAAGTGTCACGCTTTTGCGTCAACACTCCTGAACAGCAGTCACAACAAAGAGTATAAGCATAAAACAAATAGCAATAAGAATAAACTTCAATACAGAGACAATAGTAAATAAAAATATATAAAAATTCTAGAAAATAATTGTGATCTATAGGCTCTAGAATCATCTAAAACGGAGCTACGGATCAATCCGAACAATTCGAGAAAATTTTGGAGTCAATCAGAAATTCCCACGAATTAGAAAAGGGTTTAAACCCTAATCGAGCCAATCCCTCAATTCGGTCCGCTCCTCTTCCTCTTTTTCCTTTAGCCTAGAGCGGCCCGCGATAGGCGCACAGCAGCGGTAATAGGCGACGCGGCTGAGTGGCGTGGTCGGGCGACTGACAGGTGGGTCCACTCATGCGTGGGACCTAGCTAGCAGTGGGATGTCAACGGCAGGGGGTGGCAGGATCATGTGGGACGTGTGGCGTCCGGTGGCTGGAGCAAGGTGCGTGGCCAGCACGCGACTGCGAGGAAGACGTGGACAGCAGGGGAACGCGTGGCGGTGGCTGCGGGCTTACGGGATCTATGCCGGCGGCGCGCACGTCGAGGTCCGCCGGCGGTCGAGAATATCCCGAACTTCGGCGAGGATTTCTAGGTGCAATCCTACACCGAATCGGGCGAGCCATATATGCATCTTGACCGCCTCGACGAGCTCTACAACATACTGGGGTCTAATCTAGGGTTTGAGCAACGGAGAGGAAGAGATACCTCAGGGAAGCTTTGGAAGGCTAGGGTTTGGCGGCTAGGGCACATGTTTCGAGGCTCTAGGCTTTGTGCGTGAGGGGGATCTAGGGGGGTATTTATAGAGGTGGGGAGGGTTGGGTCGGTCAGGTAGAGATAGGAGTTCTAGTTGGAGTCAAATTGGAATAAACGGAAGGTTTGGGTGTAAACGAAATCTACTTCGACTAGGGTTCGCACTCCAAACGCCTTTAGAAGGGCCTAGGGTCGCGGGATAGGGTTAGGGTCAAGCTATGGCTGAGCTAGGGTCGACCTATTAGTTCAATAGCCTTACGTAAGCCTTTTATGCGTAAAATAACAGTGCTATAGCAACATTAATGGGTTTTTAATATGAAATAATAATGATTTTACCTTAGTTTTTATTTTCAAATAAACTTGGGACACCTAATAATTTTACGAAAATGCTTCGCTCTGTGCGTCCGCGCATCGGACGTCTAGGCCCAAGCGCTCGCTCGCACTACCGGCCCATCTACTCGCGCGATCCATCCGCATTGGACGACGGAAAGCAAGCATCCGCCTTTTTAGCTTTTCTACAATGTGCAAAGTTATTAGAGCATCCCCATGAGACCCCTCAAATGAGCCCCTATTTCAAATTTTTTTGATTTGAGACTCAAGGGAATTGAGCAGCAAGACACTGGCCTGTGCACTGGGCGGGAAAATCACGGTTACTGTAGCAATAGGGGGTGTTGATTGGGGGTCTCCTGGGGATGCTCTTACTGCAGTACTGCTCGCAGTCCAAGCACGTTTGTATTAATTAAGCTTTCCGTAGTACATGTCAATGTTACACCTGCTGATGAAAGCATGCATCATGACATGTAACGGCTCATGCCAAACAAAGGTACCTGCCGATGAGCCATCGTTCCATGATAATGTACACCTGGTCTATAAAAATCTCTCATGTTGTATTTAATAGGACTATATATTCAACGTCCAAATGTCCAATGATTTGAGTCGCGTTGCCTCTAACAAAATTGTTTCACTAGGCTAACCAAATTGTTGCATTAGGAGCAATTCAAATTGTTCCACCAGACTAACCAAATTTTTGCACTAGGCAAAACAAATTGTTGCACTAGAGCGATTCAAACTGTTTCACTAGGTTAACCAAGTTGTTGCACTAGACAAACCAAATTGTTGCACTGGCGTAATTCAAACTATTCCAATAGGCTAAACTAATTGTTTTAGCAGGCCAAACATATTATTCCAATAGGTTACACAGATTGATTCGGCAGGCTAAACAGATTGTTCCAATAGGATAAACTAATTGTTTCATTAGGCAATACATATTGTTCCAATAGTCTAAAGTAATTGATTCAACATGCTAAATGTATTGTTCCAATAGGTTACACAAATTGTTTTAGCAGGCTAGGTACATTGTTCCGAGAGGCTAAACTAGTTGTTTTAGTAGGTTAGACATATTGTTGTAATAGGCTAAACTAATTGTTTCTGTAGATCAAACATATTGTTGCAATCTAAACTAATTATTTCAGCAGGTTAAACATATTTCAATAGGCTAAACTAATCGTTTCAGCGGGTTATAAATATATTTCCAATAGGATAAATTAATTGTTTCAGCAAGCTAGACATATTGTTGCAATAGCTAAACTAATTGCTTCAGCAGGCTGACATGTTGTTGCATTAGGCTAAATTAATTTTTGCACTTGGTTATACGTCCACTAGGCAAAACTAATTGTTTCAGTAAGGTAGTCATATTGTTTCAACAGGTTAAACTAATTGTTACATTAGGATAAACAAATTGTTTCAATAAAATTTTATATAGCAACATTGGTCTTGTTTTGTTCGTAAAAATACAAGGAACGCGTTGGTGCAAATGGTTTATGAATTGGAGCACCCAGTCAAAAATTATGTCCGTCGAAAGAAAAATAGAAAATGGAATCTTTTGCTGACACAAGCATCATGTCATCACATGCAAAATAAACTCCCGCAACGCTGTTTCATGTGACTGGGTGCAGCGTTTGCACGCAGGGTGGATTAATTTGGGCCGGGCCATGCGCGGGACGGCATCCTATCGGGACGGATGTCCGCCCCCTAGTTAGGAAGAAGTCCACATTGTCTTTCTGTACTATTGAAAAAGTTTACTTTTCCTTCTTTTGTGTTAAATGGGTGAGATCTGACCGTTCAATCTTGCATCGAACGGCCACAAATGAGTTGAGGGAGGAAAAATGAACTTCTGCAATAATAGAGGGAGGTAAATTGGACTTTTCCCCTCTAGTTATTCCAATTAGTTTCATGTGACTGGGTGCAGCGTTTGCATGCAGGGTGGATTAATTTGGGCCGGCCCATGCGCGGGACGGCGTTCTATCGGGACGGATGTCCGTCCCCTAGTTATTTCAATTATTAGGATGGCACACCTTGACGCCGTTACTTGAAACAGGAGAACTTGGCCCTCGAGGTTGACACCGGCCACGTCGTCCAAGAAAGGGGAGTAGGACAAAGGAGAGCCCAGAAGGGACAAGTCGGTCCGCTGGAGACCGATGCCGCCAACTCGCCCCCACGCTGGTCAGGTAGGCAAGCTGCCATGACCAAGGCCATGGAGGCGGCAAAGTGAAAGAGGAAGGAAGCCAAAGCGGAGAAAGAGAAGGGCAATGAGGAAGGGGAGTCGGACCAAAGTGGGTCTAGCGACCACCTCATGAAGCCCGCGGCTGAGACGGAGATGAGTTTACTTTGGTCCTGGTTTGATGATTACGCCTGAGAAAATCAAGCGCATTGGGAGAAAATGGTGTTGCTAATCTACTGCCGCGCAAATCTAGAAGTGGCTTGCGCGGCTAAAGGCTGAGCGCGCACAGCTCTAGGAGGAGGGGGCGCTTAAGTGGGAGATGGAGGAGTTACGGCTGGTCATGACGTCCTTGCCTCGGGCACCAAGCAAGGCATGCCGTCCGGCAAGGTATAACTCGGCAGCAGCTGCAGGGCGCAGGCTTTGCCTGGGTACACCTACACTCTCTGACAAATGGGATATTTAGTTTTATAACACCAAGTTGGAGGGGTCGTTCCTAATAGACATTAAGTTGTCTTCTAATTCTCCAGAGACACTCAATTGGTTAATTTTATACTTTTATAACATTATGACAGTTTTAGACTAACTAAGCTATGTATTGATGATTTTTATAGGGGAAAAGACCAAAATGCCCCTGTTGTTTTACCCTTGAGCCCACCTTTACCCTTTTCACCCCCTGTCCAGTACACAGCCGAAGCCTGCCGCCTCCCATCTTTCCTCTCCCCAGCCCCCGCATCACGCCAATGGCGGCGCCCTAGCACCCGCACCACGCCGGCGATGACGCGTCGGCGATGGCCGACGAAGGCGACAGCCGAAGCGGCCGGCTCCGGCGAGGTGGTGGGCTTCGGTGAGGCGGAGGCGGCGGGCTTCGGCGACGCGGCGGGCTCCGGCGGTCCTCCGAGCGTTGCCCCTTCCGGCGTGGCAGTGCATGGCGAAGGCGGCGAGCTCCGGCGAGACGACAACCGCAACCTCCGACGCGGTATGTATTCATGCCTTGATGGGAAATTAGATGGCTTGATTGTCTCAAAAGTGATCAAAATGTCATGAAAACAAAAAATTAACGAATTGGAGGGGCACTAGGAATTAGATGGCAAAATAGTGTCTAATCGAAACGGGCACTACAATTGAGTGGCACCAAAAAAAATTTCCCCTAACAAATGGATGTATTTGTGTGCATTTCCTCGATAATTAAATCGCAGGAAAACACGATAGTGCACACGGAGATCATATCAACCTAGCTATGTACGGCTAGGGGTGGATTTGTGCCAATGTTGAAGGAGATTAGGCTATTAAATAGCCTAATGTTGTTTTCATAGAGAAGGCAAGACTATATAAGCTCGGTTAGACTCAACTTCAATCTCAACCTCGGCTTGAATTTGTAGGACTAGATGGTTTAGAGAGAGGAACACCATGTGCAATGCTTATAGTCCGGACTCGGTTGGGCTCGATGAAGAATCGGGATCGAGCTCGAGCTCAGCTCTGAAAATTAGACTCGAGTTCACGACTAGGGGCAAGATCTTCCCATTAATTTAGCTTTTGAGCTCAATCTAATATGGAGTAGCTCGTCAAACTTGACCTTTTGGGCCAGGCCTATGCACTGCTCGGCCATCTAAGAATAGACTTTAGTACCACACCCTACTAACAAGAACATAGGACGGCTTGGCCATCTAAGAATATATAGACTTTATACCGCACCCTACTAACAACAAGACTTTAGTACCACCATGAGTCACATTATATAAAAACTCTATTAGTAAAGAGTTATTTGCATGCATGCCACTATTACGTTCCGATCTAAAAAATGCTACTATAAAATCAGTGTTCCCCTAGGCGACGCCTAGGCGCTAGGTAGTGGCCTCCCACCTCGCCTAGGACCTAGGCAGTGACCTAGATGGCCAATCCACATAGGTGGTCCGTCGTCCTAGATAGCAACTATGAGGTTGTAGGAGAGATAAATATGGCATTTATCTTCTAATATCTTAAATAAATATATTTATACATATAAACTACCAATATATTTGAAAGTAGTCACACATCACGGTTGAAATCATTATTGGTGTGTAAATCAGTTTGGCTGCCTAGGCGGTGACTAGCGCCTCGCCTAGGCTGCCTAGGTGCTAGGCGGTCCCTCTCTGCCCACTGTTGTTGCTAACACCGCACCCCGCCTCTGCGAGGGTCGTGTTTGTGATTGTTTGCAGGTGCAATTTCGACGAAACGTTTGTCTCGGGAAATCATGCCCTCGGGTCAGTGCTGAGGGTCATGAAACGATGCCTGAGGGTCATTCAATCCACCCGAGGGCCGTTCGGGCGGTTGAGTTTGAGGCAAGAGTCCAAGGGTCTTGGTAGGAGGACCCAAATTTTATATTTTAACCCTTTTAAAAAAATAATTTTAATTTTAACCCCTTGGAATTTTTTTTTTCAAATCTAACCCTTTTGGACGCGCCGTTGCAGCTGGTGCGGCGCATGCACCCTGACGCGCCATTTCTTATGGCGCGGCAGAGGTGCCACGCTGGCAGCCCCGGTCAATGGCCGCCAGCGTGGAGAGGCGTGGGTCCCACCTTGACGCGCCAACCCACCTGGCGCGTCAAGGCCCCTTACAGAGGCGTGCGCGGGGCTCCTCTTTCCTTCTCTCTCCCTTCCCTCCTCATTTTCCCTTCTCTCCTCTTCCCTAAGCAATCACCTAGTCCACTAGAAGAATTTGATCTCCATCCGGGGAGATTTGTTGTGGGGAAAAGTTTTCCTCCACCATGACAGGTGATCTCCTCTCGATTAATGTTTTATTGATCCATGTTTGACACATTTTTTATTGCTTTAGGGTTAGGGTTAGGGTTAGATTGTGTTTTGCGGTTATTATTGAAGCTGAGGCGCCTAAGAAGTGCCCTTCGAAGTGGCAGAAGAACCAGAAGCGAGCCGGATGCGCCACATGTCTGGACACGTGGCGTGCGGAGGTCAAGGACAGCTGTCATGGGTAATCCCCGTTATGCCCCTTAGGGGTTAGAAAGAACCGAGGGCATTTTTGTAAACTCCCATGAGGGACTTGTCCTCTTGTACGCCGCATGGCTACAAATACCCGAGCACGGGACCCGAAATAAAGAGAGGAATTATGAGAAATGACGTGTGCTGATGTGTCGGTTCCCCGTGCATACCCCTCGGGTAGAAACATCAACACCCACCTAGCGCCCAACACCTCGGATAAACATGTATAAAACATAAAAGTATTTACATGCCATTATAAAGTATTTTTTTATTTCAAACCTATCATTTTGAGCGGTGACTAGTCAAATTGGACTAAAATGCACTCACCATCTTCTTTCTCCTCCATCTTCTCTCTCTTCTCTCTAGCCTTCTCTAGCCATCACTCTGGCAACCTCCTCTAGAAATGATCCTTGTGTCCTGCCTAACCACGCGCTGGACCAAACTCAAGGCGACAATGGCGCATCGAACCATATAGAGAAGACACTATTTGTTGCTCCCTTGACCACCACACATTATAAATTTGTAGGAAAGAAGAGAGAGGGAGGCAACACTCACATAGATAGGATCAAAGGCTCGCTGGCAGGTTGACGAAGGGACAGGAAGATGGGAGAAAGGAATCAAGGGTTTGGCATGTTACGGAGGAATCGCCAGAGATGGCCAGAGAAGATAGGAGAGAGGGAAGGGAGACTGGGAGAGTGATGAGGAAGAACAAAAAGACGAGTGCATTGTAATCCAATTTTATGCAACGCTTAAAAGGATATGTTTGAAATCAAAACATTTTGTAATGGAATGCAAATGCTCTCGTATTTTGTAATGATATTTTTGAGAAATTAGTGTCGGTGATCTTCCACCAGACAGGTTTTCTGAGGTGTGAATCGTGTTCGTCGTCAAGGGGGTTTTCGCTAACTGGTTTGCTCGATCAAACGCACACAGGGAGGCACCAGATTTACCCAGGTTCGGACCCCCGGAATGGGTAATAGTCCTACTCCAGCACACGCTCGATTTCTTGAGTTGGAAAGAACTGAAGTCCCAACAACCTCCCCCCCTTCTTCCCCTCTCGGACCCCTTTTTAAATAGGTCGGAACGCCCGAGTGGGAGGGGTAGGAAATAGGTCACATCACCACTCTCTCCGCCCACCCCTACTACTGACACCGGTAGCTTCAGCTGCTCCCGCCTCCCGCTGAGCACGAACGGGACGGGAGAGCCGCCTGACACTGGCACCGGTCGGGGTCATCACGGAACAGTGACAGAATGACCGCTACAGTGCTCTCTGCCAGAGCCACAGTGACCGCAATCATCATCCTTTGCCGCCTGCGCCGAACAGCCGCATTCAATGCCCCTGATACGGTGACCCGGGGCGGAGCCTTCGGTGATAAGTCTTCCATGCACCTGCCAGGTGGGGCCCAAGACCTACCAGCCCGGCAGGGCATTTCCTGAGGGACGCCGGGGCGCCGCGGGGCCTGCTCGCCCGCCTGAAGCCGGGGCGCCGCGTGGCGTGCTCGCCCCTGGGCCACATACCCCGGTGATGGTTACGCCGACAGTAGCCCCCGGGCCCACCTCGGGACGCGAACAGGCCACCGCGAGATACCGCACTACCCCGCGGTGGTCGAATGCGAATCGTGGGGGCCCCCACTCCCGTGGCCGTTTCCCCCCATTTACTTCATGCCGCGCGCGTGCCCTGGCGCTGCATTGGGAACCACCGCCGCCCCCTCTGGAATCGAAGCGATAGCGACGGCTGTTAGTGGGATCGTGCGCACGCATGCCCGGGAGCGGATCCGTCGCTCTTGCGCGCGTGCTTATAAATCTTCTCCTGACTTCGAGGGCTTCCTTCCTTCGCTTCTGCCCGTTCACCTGGCCTCATAGCTCCTGCGTTCTTGTAGCCCACGCACGCTTATTCCTTTCCTACAGTCGCGCCTTCTCCCGCACTATGGCCACCCGCCGGGGACGCCGTGGTACCGCTGCTTCCGCTCCAGCGCCGCCGCCGGCTCGCTCGGCGGCGCTCCCCTCGTCCACCATCTCAGAGGGGGAGATTCAAGCCCTCTGGCGGTTCGCGCCGGAGGGCGCTCTCCAAATCTAGGCCGGAACCGTGGCTCCCAGCTGCCGCCCCAACGAGATCGTAACCTTCTCGCGGGCGATTCTGTCGGGCCTGGTGCCGCCATATTCCAGCTTCTTCACGGCGGTGCTGGGGTTCTACGACATCCACGCTCTGCACCTTCCCCCCAACTCCATCCTCCTGCTTGTCGTCTTCGCCCACCTCGGTGAGATGTTCGTGGGGGTGAGGCCCAACCTGCCGCTCTTTTGACACTTCTTCATCCTCTGGGCCCTGGCGGGGGATAACCCCGTGGGTAGCTGCTACATCCGGGCACGCTCCAGCAGCGACGGCACCTTCATCCACTTCGAGCCCAAGTCCAATCGGAAGGACTGGAGGAGCGAATGGCTTTATACTGCCGACGACTGCCGACGACAGCGACCGCGACGAGCTCAAGCTTCTAGAGGAGGCGGCTCATCCCCGCCCGTGCTGGGAGAGAGCGCTGGAGGACTCCAGCGCGCTCCGGACCATGGTCGCCGGCATCGGCGCGCTCCTGAGCGCCGGGCTCATCGGAGTTCAGGTGGCGGCGGACTTTTTGATGCGGCGGCTTTGCCCTCTGCGCCAGCGGGATCGGGGCGCCTAGATGTACACTGGCATTGACGACATCACCCGCATCCCCCAGGAAGGTAAGTACCCCTGCTCTGCCGTCGTTCTTAGGTCCATTACTCCGGTTCTTCTCCCTTAGCGCTCTTCTCCTTTCAGCCGAGGGGAACCTATCCCCCGAGCTGTTGCAGCAGTGGCTGGTGGCCCTGGTGCCAGCCACCTCCCTCGGGCCGGTGCTGCCGAAGGGTGTCCGCCCGATCTGCGAGTGGATCCCCTCCGAGCGCGCTGCCCACCTCGCGGCGCTTCCTTACATGGACGCTACAGGGCCGGCGAGCGTCCGGGTGCAGCGGCCGCTGCAGATCCTGGACTCGCCGCCCGTGGCCAACGACGCTGTGAGCGCCCGCACCGCTGGCAAACGTCCGCTCACCGACGCCGGCGCCGGCGACGGTGACGATGGCGGAGCGAGCCCCAAGCGACCCCGGCACGGGGCCACGAGCCCGACCCCGCCACGCGATCTTCCTTCGCCCCCATCCAACATGGGGGGTCTTCTTCCAGTGCCGCCACGGTCCCCTTGAGTGGGGCCATGGCGATGACGCCGGCCACCCCGGCTGGGGCGCCGCCGTCCGCAACTGGGGCGCCCCCGCCGGGGGCCGTCCCGGAGACCCCGATCGAAGTCCTGGAGGCTACGGAGCCTTCAGCACAGCCGCGGGCGATGGTGCCAGCTCCGTCGGCGAGCGGGGTCACCGCAAAGCCGACGTCACCGGTGCGTGGAACGGCCGCGGCGGTGACCCTGCCGAGCCCGCCGGTCCTGCTCCCGCGCACCGGACCGCCCCCACCTCGAGCGGGAGGCCTTTCACTTCCCGCCTTCAGTCTCCGCTTCGACGGACGTCTTGCCAGGTAAGCCCTAGGTCACGCAGCAAACATTCTGGAGTTTTTCGGTATACCTTCTTCCCAGAGAGGGGTTTTGTCGCAACACAGGGGCGGCGATGGCGCCATCTCCAGCACCGTCGCGCCTCGCCCCGCGCCTCTGACCGTCACCGTGCTTGAACCCGCCGGCAAGTCCCTCGCTGCGAGGCCCCACAACGGATGCTCCGACCAGCCGGCTGCGCCCGCCATTGAAGCACCCCCCGCCGAGTCCTCTCAGCTCGCCTCCCTGGCGGCGGAGCTCGGGCGCACCCACGAGGCGCTCCAGGGCCTCGTGGCGGCCTTTGCCCGCCGCGACGAACTCCTGACCCAGCGGGATCGCCAGGTCGAGACGCTGCAGCGAAACTTGGACCTGGAACGCGCGAAAAAAACCGCGCTGGCCAGGCGGCTCCAGGAGGCAACGGCCACCGCGGAAGCTTCAGCGCGGCAACAGAGCCGACTGCGCGAGCACCTGCGGTCCATCCAGGAGATGCTGGAGACGGCGTTCTGTAGCTTCCGCGAGAGCTTGGCGCCGCTAGGGGCGTCGCTCCCAAGCCCGCTGGAGCGCTCACCGGCGCAGTACGCCTTTTCAATGGGCCGTGCTGCCGAAGCCCTCGCCACGCTGCCGCAGGAGCTAAGAGAGCGCGCACTTCACGACGGGCGAAGTGCCGCGTTCAGCGCTGTCCAGTACGTGCCGACGCCGAGAGGGGAAGGGGGAGAGGATCTGGGTTTTTTGGGACTTCAGTTCTTTCCAACTCAAGAAATCGAGCGTGTGCAGGAGTAGGACTATTACCCATTCCGGTGGTCCGAACCTGGGTAAATCTGGTGCCTCCCTGTGTGCGTTCGATCGAGCAAACCAGTTAGCGAAAACCCACTGACAACGAACACGATTCACACCTCAGAAAACCTGTTTGGTGAAAGATCACCGACAGTGGCGCGACAGGTAGGGGTCTAGCGCTGGTTTTGTTCGTTTGTTCCTAGCTTACTGCGTCAGGACAAGGTTTTCGAGTTTTGGCGTCTCGAGCAGCGTGAAGATGGCCGGAGACCCGCAGGTCGTCGGGGGAAGCGGACTTCGCCCTGTGTCCCTGGCGGGCGTCGCGGCGGCGGAGGTCGCTGAGCCCAGCGGGGTGAGGCGCCGCCTAGCAATGGAGCAGCACTCCCCCGCCCAGAATCTCTACGCTGCGAGGGCGTTGCTGGATCACCCCCCGATTCCAGTGGCGCCGGATTCACCGGCGGTGCCGTGGCTGCAGAACCTCGCGCGGTACGTGGGGCGGCCGCGGAGGCCGTGGAAGCGTCCGGCGGTTGGGGGGCGACCTCCTCTCGGTCGTATGCCTCGCCGCCGCCTCATCGCTCTCGTAGGAGTCGCCCCAGGGGCGACGGCGGTGGGAGCAAGGGGAAGGCGGTAGTGACTGTCCCGCCTCCGCTCCCCGCTTCCCGCGGGGAGCCAGGGAGTCGAAGGGACCTCGGGCCGCACTTGGAGGACCGGCATCGGCAACGTAGAGAGGACCTCCGCGGCAAGCTACAGCGCCACCGCCTGTGGGAGCAGGACCGCGTGGCGGGAGAGCGCCACAGGGGTCAGGATGGCCGCGCGGACCCCGACGCCCGCGACGACGGCAACGACGACGACTGCCTCGACGACGGCGAGAACGCTGCTTCTTCAGCGTCGCATCAAGGCGGAGGCCGGGACGGCAAAGAGCCGGAGAACGACCAGGGGCGTATGGCATGGGGTGCCGCGCCTTCACGAAAGAACTGCGCCGCGTCGAGTGGCCGGAGAAGTTCCGCCCGGCCCCCATCGAGAAGTATGATGGCACCACTAACCCTGACAAGTTTCTCCAGGTTTACACCACGGTGATGCAGGCTGCTGGGGGCTTGAGGAAGGTGCTGGCCAACTACTTCCCACGGTCTTGACCGGCGGGGCCTGCTCCTGGTTGATGAACTTACCCAAGGAGTCCATAGGCTCGTGGGAGGACCTCCACCAGCTCTTCGTCACCAACTTCCAGGGCTCGTTCGATCAGCCGGGGGTGGAGAACGATGTCCACACCCTGGAGCAGCAAAAGGGGGAGTCGCTGCGGGATTTCATCCGTCGGTTCAGCCACGTCCGCAACACCATTCCGGACATATCCGCCGTGGCCGTCATCACATCGTTCCGGAGGGGCGTTCGCAATCACAAGGTGAAGGAGAAGATGGCCACGTGGAAGATCAGCACTACAGAAGAGCTCTTCCGCCTCGCGCACAAGTGCGCCCTGCAGGCGGAGGCTCGGACCATCAGTCGGCCCGCGCGGTAGGCGCGGCGGGAGGAGATGCCGGGGCTCCCGAGGGTTCCGGTGGAAAGGACAAGAAGAAGCGCAAGGCGAGCGAGACTGGTCATGTCTTGGCCGCCGAGCGGGAGCGAAAGGACGACAGGCCGCGGCGCGACGATCGCCGCGGGCAGCAGGATGACCGCAGCAGGCGCCGCGGCGAAGGAGGTGACCGTGGTGGCCGTCGCGACGGCCGTGACGACCGTCACAGTCAGGAAAACAGGCGGGACGGCCATCGTGGATGGGATGGCGGAGCCTACTGCCCCATTCACCGAACCAATGCCCATGATCTAGCTGACTGCCAGGTTGTGAGCAAGCTGGTGGATCAGCGCGTCCAGGAGCGCGGGCCACCGAAGGACGACAGAAACCGAGACCCTGCTCCCCTGGGCTTTCAGCAGGTGGAGCACGAGGTGGCGTACATTCACGGCGGGTCTGCCACCTACCCCTCCAACACCAAGTTCAAGCAGCTGATGAGGGAGGTGTGCTCCGCCGCTCCCAGCGAGGGGTCGAGGAGGCAACTGAGGTGGTCAGAGAAACCGATCACCTTCAGTCAGAAAGCCAGTGGGCAACAATTGAATCGAAGTAGAAAACAAAGAGAGAGAGATAAACACGTGAGTAGTACCTCCGTCAGTTTAAGTTTAAGCCTGACAGCAAGCCATCCATAGAAGAAAGACTATAAGATCATGATGTCAGATGGAAATATGAAATACCACCAAAGCTAGCACCTAGAAATCAGTATGAGGCTAGTATTACCTCCGTTTTTTAATATTTATCACTGTTGACTTTTGGACACACGTTTGACATTAAATGTATTTTAAGTATGGGTTATATTTTTATATAATTGTACTAAATTTTTGGATAAGACGAATGGTCAAACATATGTCCAAAAGTCAACGGCGACAAACATTTTAAAACGTAGGGAGTACTTTTTTTTCATGTCCATGTGTTCACCTAATCAAATAATAATCCAAAGGTACTATGTACTAATGGGCATATGGCAGGAACCTATGAACTCCAAATGAAGTAGAAGATTTGAGGATTAGCTTTAGTCACGTTTTTCCTGAGATGAATTTTACTGTCCATTGAAAGGTGCCATTTACAACTATTGTTTATGATCCAAATTTAAGAAAGAGGCTTCTGACGGAGCGGAGCGGAGGCCCATCGCCAGTAGGCTTGGGCTAGAGGAGAGCAGAGTGAAGGGGTACAATGACGAGAAATGGGGGGCGACGGTAGGGAAATAGTGGCGGAGGGGTACAACGTCGAGAAATGGGGGGCAACCGTGGGGAAAGGGCGGCGGAGGGGTACAACGACAAGCAAATGGGGGCGGCGGTGGGGAAAGACAGCGACCAAGACGGGAAATTACCTACCAAATTTGCCCCTTATACTTAACAGAACAAATACTAAAATGCTCCTATAAAATGGACGGTCAGATCTAAAATATACTACCCTGGTTGTATTTTACTGGTGTGCACCGTAAAAGAGCTCAATATATATGCCCTTAATAATAACTCTATACGGGAAAACTGTTATAAGGGACAATGCAAGCCTGAAGGAGCTTGTTATACTGGAGGCCAAATCTACAATAGAAAGAGTAGAAAATGGCTATTCACAGTATCGAAGAATAATTATAGGATAAACCATATACCGATGAAAAATGGTTATTGTCTAATTCACATGTAAATGGCTACTTTGTGGCAGTATTATATTTATTGGGTACCATTTAGAGCTAGTAGCTATGTTTAGAATGATAAAAATAGCTCTTTGCAGAGTAGTTGATGCGGCACGGGGTCCCGATCTTCACGGCGTAGGATATCGAACAAGATAACTAGCTGCAAGCAGCCAAGAATACTAGTGCAATCTGACGAAAATACCTCGAAACCAACCACCGTCTTGATACGGCAAGCTGAATCGAGTATTCGCCCAACCACACTCTTAAGAACCAAACCACACAACCTGACTCAAAGAAGTAGGAGCATAGATTGTAAGCTGTCGAGGGAGTTATCTCACATATTGTTTCTTCTCGATGTTTTATAACTCTACCAAAAATAGTGAAGTTTCGTCGGTCGACGCCCGTGATTTTTTCCTTCATTTTAGGGCCCGTTTGAAAACTCTAAACCCCGCTAGGATCCCCGCCCTTTCCCAGGGTTCGCGGCCCACGTGGGAATTTTCCACGAGGTTATCGGCAGCGTTTGGAAGCGGATCAACCCCGGGTTATTCGCCCCTTCCCCCGTCCGAACCTCGGGGAATCACCCCCCACCTACAGAGTCATGGTTTTCCTCCCCTCCCTCTCGCTCGCTCACTCGATCCTCTCCCGAGCGCCGCTTCCCGTCCCCTCCGCCTCCGCCTCCCGTTGCCTCCCGAGGCGCCGCTTCCCGTCGCCTCTCAAGCTCTGCTGGTTTTCCTCCCCTCCCCATCTCTCTCTCTTGCTCGCACGCTCGCTCGCTCATGTCACTCCGCCTGCGCTTGCGCGTCCGCCTCCGCCTCCCATCACCTCCGTCTCGATCTCCGGCTCTCCGCCTACGCCTCCAGTGCCGCCTCCCATCCCCTCCACCTCCTCACCTAGCACCGCGTCCCGTCCCCTCCGCCTCTGGTTCCGTCGCTGCCATCCTCCCAGCCAGCACCTTGCAGCTAGCACTCGCCAGATCTGGTTGCCTTCGCTGTGAGAGAGGAGGAGTCCGACATCGCTGGTGTGGGGGAGGAGGAGGTGCGTGTGAGGGAGGAGCCGGAGGAGCCGGACGCTACCGATGCAGGAAGGAGGAGCCCGATGCTATCGGCAGCGAGGACAACTCCATCGGCTTCAACGAGCAGCAAGGACGACTCCATCGTCTTCTTGATCCACTCCGTGCTAACTACTCTTTATTCTCGCTTCATTTCCTACATGCTGCTAAGATCTGTGTTTATTCAAAGTAGTCTATCTGTAAATTCTTGTTCTTGCTTGATAAGCTATTTTGAACAACGTATTGTTGTGTTCTCATGGCAATTGATGCATTGTTGATGTGTTTTTTTTATAAACTTGGCTTTTAGATCTAAATTCCTATAGTCTTGAACAAAGAGATTTTTTTAAACACAAAGACTCCAAGTGTTCGTCTCCTTTGAATTAGGAGTGAAATTAATCTTTAGGTATGTCAACAAGTTAAAAAAATTTGTTCATTGATAATAGATTAATGCTTGCTACTGCTATATAATACGCTATATAATACGGTAACTTCAAATACTTGATGCTTCAAATACTTGATGCTTATTAATTGTACAATGTACATGAGTAAGTTGATACGATGCTGCCAACCATGGGTAATCCTGAACTCTATTATCTATCAATTCCGAATAGTACAACTGACACTGAATTGTGGTGGATAGTGATGCACTAATGCATGGTTGATGCACAGTTTGATGTAAGAAAGGATATATAGTTGTTTATATTAGGGATAAAAAAGTTAGAACCATTGATATTTGAAAAGCAGGCTCTTTACATTCTTTTTTTTGGTATGCAAGAAATCAATGTACTGTAGCTGCCTTACAGATTGAGAAAACTAGGTCTCCTTCGGTTTAAAGTACAAATACCCATGGTTCTATTCGAGATCGAGATCATTTTGTTGTCATTTCAGCTCACTTCAATTGTCCCTTCAGCTATAGCTATGTTTTTTAATCCAATGGTAGGCTGTCCACTTGTTCATATCTTTCCTTTGTTTTCTAATTCACTAGCATACATGTGCATATATATGAGAACTTCATGTTTTATTATAATGCAGGCTTCACATCAAGGAGCGAGAATAAACTGATGTAAAATGGATTGTTGTAGGATGGTGGTTAACTCAGGGCAAAAGTTATGGAACTAGTTTCTTTCTATTTGTGCAAACTTTCTTGTATTTACTTTGTTGTCACCCCCTATGAGGATTCAATACAACTTGCTTGTATGTTCTGCCATTTTTCTGAAATTATTCTGTACAATGTTAGTAGCAGTATGGATCTTGTAGTATGTATGGTTTGCTATTTAGCAGCAGTATGAACATCCCTCATGACTGTTGAATTGTTTTTGAATTTTTCCTGAATTTTATATGTGCTCTGTTCAATGTATACTGCTGCAATTGCCAAGGCATGGGAGGAAACCCTTCGTTGTGCTGTTTGGCTGCTAGGGAGGTAGAGCATGGGGTTTTCCTTCCTTGGGTTCCAAAAGGACACATCAAATTCCACAGTGGACTAATTGTCCCTGGGTTTTTACCCCCTGGCTCCCAAATGAGTCCTTAGAGGGATTTTTACCCGGCCCACAGTTGCAATCGCGATTTCCACTTTACCCACCCGCTCTGCGCAGCCGCACCTGGCCACCGTAAAACCCTAAACTTGTCGATCCCTTCCGACCGTATCCGCCTCTCGTCGCCAGTGACACTCCCCATTCCCTCCCGACGATGGTTGCGGTCGCGCTGCGGCAACTCTGCCGTAGGATGCCATCTCTCCCCCGAGCGCCGCCACCAGTTTTCATCCTCATCAGGGCCGCCTCGTCCTCAGCCACTCCAGCTGCCGGATCTGGCGCCCTCGCCGCCGGATCCGAGGACAAGGCGCCGGCCGTCGAATACTGCTACGCTATGTAAGTCTCATCTCTGATAAGGGTGCTAATGGGTTGGACTCAACCGGGTTTAACGGGGCGGGTTATGAATCGGGTTGGCTTTGGATGGGTGAAAATGGGTTTAAATGTTTAACGGGTTGGGTTGGGTTGGGTATTCTAACAAAATGGGTTGGGGTGGTTTGGAATGGGTCCAAGTATTTGGGTTACTCGCCGGGTTCAACCCGTGGGGGCAGATCGGGTTACGACCCCTTCTTCCCCATTCTGCTCCCCCGTCGGTGCTCCAGGATCCTCATGGCGCCCTCCCCGCCGGTCAGCCACAGCTCGAGCTTAGCCATGGTGTCCTCCATCCCCACCGGCTCCGCCGCGCCGACGAGCTGGGGAGGAGGCTGCGGGCGGTCGGCGGCCTCGTAGGAGGCCGGCGTCTTCTTGGCCTCACCGGCGGCGTCTTGCCCGGGGTCCTTCACGCCGTACCGCGGGGCTTCTTGGCGCCGACGAGGTCGCTGGTGGCGCTGTGGTGGATGGCTCGTTGATGCCGACCCCCACATGTACCTCGCCTACGAGCTCCCGCCCAGCGCCGCCACGCTCTCCGCCTGCCTGCACGGCAAGCCCAGATCTAGTGCCCTCCCACCTGGCTGTCTGCCTCAGGGCCTGATAGAGCAAATGAAGTCTACATTGGATCCTGCAACAAAGGATTGCATGGTAATTAGACATCCTGAGTTTCTCCCCCCTGAGGGCATAGCCATGCTATATTTTGAAGGTCACAGACTTTTGAGAAGAGAATTGCCAGCACTTGGAGAAGAAGTATTAGCACGTAGCGCAATCCTTGAATTGGACATGTTGCTTGGCATTGATTATTACCTGTTATGCTTTAAAGACCCAATGATCAGCTGCTGGTTGGGAGTTCATGCTCCCAAAGGTTCAGGCCTGCTTGGGATGGGAGGTAATAAAACGTCCACAGGGAGTCCAACAAACCTTTTCAAGCATGAGTACAAGCAATTGAAGGCATTGATCAAGAAATATTATTTTGGCTCAAGTAAGCGCAAAAAACCCTCAAACGACCTCTACCACTTCTAATCAAGTAGGTACAAAGAACCCGAAGGAAACCACCGTTCTGGATGTGCTTCGTCATACACTGCTCATATAGTTGAGGATGCCTCAGTCTTTTGTGCAAAGCTACTGCCACAAAAGCATCAGAATAGTTTCAAAGTAAAGCCCATGGGATGGAGAGACGGAATACAGTTAATGCTACATAGATTTCCAAGGTTCCTGCACTGTCTTGTCAAAGCCTTCGATAATTGCAATATTCTGAAAAGGCTATCTATGGACACTAGACTTCCAATACCTAGAATATTTGAAGGAAAAAAGGTAATATTAGACATCAATTGAATAAAAGTTTCTCTTTCCACCCCTGTATTCTATTCCACATCCAATCTTTTATATACTCAAAAGTTTCCTTTTCTGATCTTCCAATAATTGAAGGCATGTGAAGATATTTCTCATGAAAAGCTAACGTCTTTATACCTAACTGCTCCATGAAGCTCTTCCTTTGTTGTTCGCCAACATTTTCGAACTTGTGTCTTTATGTCTTGCAGGGAACCTGAAAATCTGATAATGTTAACCATTTGTTTTTTTGTTGTAGGCGCTGAGGGAGAAAATTGTGTAATAGGCTATCTGGAAAGAGATGAAAAGGTGATCGAGAAATTAAGAGAAAGAAAAGGAACGATAAACTCTTGTCTTCACTAACTGTTAGAGATCCTAGCTATTACAGAGGTAGAGCTTAAATTTCAGTAGCAAAATGTTAGTGAAGACAAGAGTTTATGGCTCCTTTTCTTTTTCTTAATCTCTCGATCACCTTTTCATCTCTCTCCAGATAGCCCATTATACAATTTTCTCTCTCAGCGCCTACAACAAAAAAACAAATGGTTAACATTCTCAGATTTCCAGGTTCCCTGCAAGACACAAAGACACAAGTTCGAAAATGTTGGTGAACAAAGGAAGAGATGGAGCAGTTAGGTATAAAGACGTTAGCTTTCCATGAAAAATATCTTGACATACCTTCAATTATTGGGAGATCAGGAAAGGAAACTTTTGAGCATATAAAAGATAGGATGTGGAATAATACAGGGGTGGAAGGAGAAACTTTTATTCAATTGATGTTTAATATTACCTTTTTTCCTTCAAATGGTGGGGAGAAGAATATTCTACGTATTGAAAGTCTTTCCATAATATTGCAATTATCGATGGCTTTGACAAGACAGTGTAGGAACCTTAAGAGTCTATGTAGCATTAACTGTATTCCGTCTCTCCATCCCATGGGCTTTAGTTTGAAACTATTCTGATGCTTTTGTGGCAGTAGCTTTGCACAAGACACTGAGGCATCCTCAACTATATGAGCAGTGCCATGACGAAGCACATCCAGAACGGTTGCTTCCTTCGGGTTCTTTGTACCTACTTGATTAGAAGTGGTAGAGGTCGTTTGAAAGTTCTTTGCGCTTACTTGACTGGAAGTGGTGGATGTCGTTTTGGTGAGGCCAGCCCTATAATATTTCTTGATCAATGCCTTCAATTGCTTGTACTCATGCTTGAAAAGTTTGTTGGACTCCCTGTGGACGTTTTATTACCTCCCATCTCAAACAGGCCTGAACCTTTGAGAGCATGAACTCCCGACCAGCAGCTGATCATTGGGTCTTTAAAGCATAACATGTAATAATCAATGTCAAGTAACATGTCCAATTCAAGGATTGCGCTACATGCTAATACTTCTTCTCCAAGTGTTGGCAATTCTCTTTTCAAAAGTCTGTGACCTACAAAATATAGCATGAAAAATTCATTTAAAGGGTATAAAATAAGAATAGATTAATAAAAGGGATTCTATATTAGCTCAGTAGAGGTGGTGATTTGATTGATCTAACAGGAAAAAGAGTCCAATTTGAATTCTTTTTTGCAATTTACACTCCGTGGTTTGCTTAGTGTTCAGACTAAAAATGCATGCACCCCACACTAAGTCATAAAATTGAAGAAAAATAGAGAAATTTTTAAAAACAAAGAAAGGATCCAATGTAGACTTCATTAGCTCTATCAGGCCCTGAGGCAGACAGCTGTCAAACTCAATGCCATGAACATGTTTGATGAAGTGTAAGAGATAGTCTGAGAATCCTTAAAAGATCAGTGGAAACTTTTTTCCAGCAAGATTGAGATTGCTGATGCTACTGGAAGATGAATCAGATGGGTTGTTGATCTCCAGAAACACGATGTGTTCAAACTGGCAAGTATTCCTACATTACCATCAACGAATGCATCACTGGCAGAAAGCCCCAGCCTCTTTGCATAATATGCTGCTAAATATCCACTTTGAATCCATTCTTTAGCAACTTCTGAAGTAAATACCCTATACAGTGGATTCACCCCATTGATCAATTGATCATCTGGCACTGCCTCGAATATCTGAGTGTTTCTCATGAACTCATGTAAAGGAACAAATTTGCTATGACTAAAACGTAGCATGCCGAACTCCCCCCTACAGAAAAAGGCATCTAAATTAAACTTTATGGACTTAATCACAACAAAATTTATAAATAGACAAACAAACATAACAAAATATTATAAGCAGAGAATAATATAATAACAATGTTCACAAATTAAGGCATCTAGCCCACTAAAATTTGACTAGAAATTCATGAAAGCTGAAATGGTTTAACTTAGAAGAAGACAGTTCTGGTCTAGGCCTATCAATGCTGTGGATGTGCTAGAGAAAATGCGATTATGTTAATTTTCCTCAAGCTCCAAAGATAAATTCATTCATCCTTACCCAAGTCACAAATTTGGCTGTCAAAACTTGCAGCAAATGAACATAGGAAGAGTATTGATTGTATTTTTCACATACAAGTCCAATGAACAATAGCAATCTGATCTCATGCCTGAGCCAGGGCGTGGGCAATCTGAGTACACAAAAGCAATGGGGGCATCTGTAGCCCCATTGATGTTTTTTCCACCAGGAACCCCACACAGTTGTGTGGTTATTAATCAATACATCCTATTCATATTTGCTCTTCGGAAGAGATACATCCTGTAGGTAATCTATTTAGGGTCCTCATTAGCATTCAAGACATAACAGTATGACAAAAATGTGAACAGTTATTAATTGGCATCCAACTTAAGCCAGAAGAATATCAAGTTTATCTAAGGTTTTTTGTAATTGCATTCATTTGTAGTATGTGGCATTAAGAGTAAAAAAACTACAGTTCTAAGGTTTTATAACTGAATTAATTTGTAGAGTATTAGGGGCTCATTGTTCCACATTTTAAAATTTAAGATAGAATATAGAATTTTGAGGTTGGCATAGTTGTTTTCTTGAATTCAATGATCTCCAAGTCTTAATAACGCTTCCAAAAAAACATTTTTAGCATATCTGAAGCAACATGCCACTGCAATTAGCTTTAATGTTCTCAAAGTAACTAGTGTATAAATTATAAAATGCATTGCCGTACTACAGTTTCAGGTTACAGAAACAGTAAAAAGATAGCATTGATCATTCACAGAGCAAGGCAGTGAACAAACAAATAAAACTTTTATTTTCAAGGAGAACATTAGACAGAAATTACTACCTCTTCCTAGAAGAAAAGGTAGAGGACAGCAAGTAACTAGAAAGGCATAATTAACAACAATGAGTACTATGAACTAACCTGTCCTTTGATTATTCGGCCAGTCTCTTCATACTCAATTTATCTCTCACTTTGTCCGAGAAGCAGCTCCCGAGCAATTGGTTCTTTTGATGCAGCATTCCCCATACTTCTCCATGATTTTATCCTTACTTTCAGATAGCTGCTCTTTCTTGATCCTGAAACTCTTGTACAGTAGTTCATCTTGAGGAGCAGCAGCTTGCATATGGATATCCTGCCCCTTATAAAAAGCTTCCCACGCATGGATGTTGAGTTGCTTGAACTCCAGAGCTTGTCCACTTAGCCGATTTTGGTTATCACCCTGCATCATGATACATCAGAATACTGAATCCATCATGATACTTCAGAATACTGAATCCAATGGCCTATAGCCAACAGAAGACTTTGAAATGACATATAACTAAAACATTTATTTCGCATGCTATCTGCCACTTACCACATAGAACTTATCATTGGGGTCTGCATCTAGCAAAGGGTCTTCATGCATGGAGAGGGTTTTTGGATCATAATATGCAGAGTTCACATCAAGATTCAAAAGATATTTGGCAGTGTGCCAGTGTCTTCTCGAATACGCAAATTTCTGCAGGAAACATTAACAAACGGCATATGCATTACAAACTGATAGTAATACATCTCAGATGCACATACCCTAATAATATGAAGGAATGGAATTTAATTGTAAATCAGGACGTACCTCACAGTTCCAGTGCTTCCACCACCTGTCATGCGCACACGCTTCTCTACCTCAGCAAAATCCATTTGACTGCTCTCGTCAACGTTAGCCTCATCTATCTTCAGACCATCTTCATCCTCTTCACTGCCCGCATTCTCACAATCCTTCTCCTCACGTTTATTAAGCTGTTATTCTTTCAGACACTTTCTCCTAGCCTCTTCTCCAGCTTCATAATGTGCGATGACGCGGGTGTAGGTTGATGGGTCATAACCATTCCAGCAAGCACGCTTCCCATCATAATCCAGTTCGAATGATTCCACTTTTTCATTGGGTGCGATGTTCGTATTAGTCCATTTGGCTCCCACGCTTCGAGGTCGCTCCATGCATGCCTCCTTGTCATGAGTCATGGCTCCACAGCTGGAATATTAAGAATGTCATCTGTTAGACAAGCTGGACCGGGCAGGCCCAAAAATGGAGGGATGAAATCAGAACATGGGCAAAAGCAAAAAATAATCCTTTGGTCTGCATATCTCAAGATTAAGAATACGAAAGATAGAGAGCCGGGCCACGATTCTGAATAACAAGAGGGCTGATGTTGATAAGCATACATGTTGAGGCTTGGTTGCTGGAACGAAAAAAAATACCGTGAAAAGAAAAGAACACCTTCACTTCACTTACTTTTCACACACAAGCACTGTTCCTCCTGTATTTGTTGGCCTAGAAAAGCTTGGTCTAGTTGGGGGTCCGACTTTCATTTCCGTTGATTGATGCTTGCTTTAAGCTCTGAACCTATCATCAAACCAACACAGGGTCAGAGCTTAAGCCAAGCAAACCCGATGAATAACAAGTAATCCACTGCATGTGCACAAGTTAAGATTTTTGGTGGAGCAAGCAGAGGTTGCAACTCACCGGCTTCTCGGTGTTGAGATACATAACAGGGGGCAGAGGATGTACTGGGGGATGGGGGTTTGATCTCCTTGCCATCCTCGTCCACCTCCGCGGCGGCGGGCGCGAGCCCCACCTTGCGCGCCTCCTCGAGCTCCAGCTGCTTCCGGTGATGCTCCCGGGACTTGAACGAAACTGCAGAATCACAGCCAATTAGAGTATCACCCGCAGAAATTAAATTCGCTGCTCCCCCAAAATTCCCGTCGAATCGCGCTGGAACCGACCGCGGAACAACGCCTCTAGATGTAAGAGCAGCGAGGAGGACGGATCCGATTTAATTTGGGGGCCAAGGCGGGAGGGGAGGAGCCAAGCTAGGGTTAGGAGGTTCAACCCACCTGAAGCGGTCGCCATGGCGCCTCTCCATCTACCTTTTTTTTAGAGGAAACCACCAATTTCATTAACGGTTTTGCTCAAACGCAGTTGCCTGCGTTTAAGCAAAAACCGCAGGCGATTTTGCTCCTCACCGGGATTTGAAGCCACCATTGCTTCTTCTTCGTCTCCGTCCACCGTCGCCGCAGTCGTCTTCGTTTCCGGCGACCTCCCCCGTGAGGTTCGGGTTAGGGTTCGAGTGGGGGTGGGTTCCCCGTGCTCCCCGGGTATAGAGGGAGGTCGGGGCGGCGGTGGGGAGGGGGTTGTGGTGGTGCGGCGGGACGGCAGTGGCGCCGCCGGAGCCGTGGGCGCGGTGGAAGGCGGCAGGGCGGCGGCGGAAGGCGGATCTAAGGCACGCCGGCCGGATTAGGGTGGGCGGCGCCGGCGCGGCGGCGGGAGGAGGGGCGGCGGGGCGGCAAGGCGGCGAGGGCTCCGCCGGCCGCCGGTAGGGGGCTGGCGGCGGCGGTGGTGGTGGAGGCGCGCGGAGCAGCTCGAGGAGGGCGGCGCCGTCGCCGGAGAAGAAGGGGGAGAGGTGAAGAAGTGGAGGTGCGACCTCGCCGCCGGCCGCGGGCGGAGGCCGGAGGAGGCGGGGGTGGAGGACGAGGGGCAGAGCACTGGCGGCGGAGGCGGCGATGGAATTGGGGAAAAGGGGATCGAGCGTCTGCGTCGGGACAGAGAGGGAATGGGATTGGGTTAATGTGATAATGGAATGGAACCTGGCCGTTGGATCAAAATCCAACGGCCAGAAAAAAATTGCCTGCGCTGATTGTCTTTTGCAGCCGACTACAGAGAAGTCTGTCCCTTTCATTAATGGGTTTATAGGATATATGCCACTGCTCAACTTGTTTATTCGGAATTTGCCATCGTTTTTTTGGATATGTGATATATACCATTATGAAACTGCACCTCTCCGATATATGCCACTCCGTGCAACACATGTTCACTTTTTTTTGTACATCTGACTTTGTATTTGCGTATTTGACCATTTTGCCCTCATCTTCTACCTCTCCTCTTCTTCTTCCTCCCTTTCACTCTCTCTCACTCCTGGCCGGTTCCTCTATGGCGTTCTCCTGCAACGTGCGGCGGCGCGGAGCTCGTTCTCCCGGCAACGTACGGTGGCAAGGCGAATCTCGTCCTCCCGGCGACGTGCGGCGGCGGCGCTTCCCACTCCGCCTCCTCCTTCCTCAGATCCGCCGCCTCTGCTCAGATCCATCGCCGTCGCGGAGCTCGCCGTCACGACACCGCTCCTATTTCTCTACGACGGCTGGGCCCGGTGCTCCTCCTCCTTCCCCAACCTCCCCCTACCCATTCCGCCTCCTCCCTCCTCAGATCCGCCACCTCCTCCTCAGATCCGATGTGAATCTCGCGACGGCCGGGGCAGCACGTGGAGATCGCGACGGCGGCGGCGGTAACGCAGACCTCGCGCATGGCGAAGAAGGCGGCGGCCGCGCGACGGCAGGGACGCGAAGGTCGCGACGGCGGCGACCGTGTGTCGGCAACGCAGAGCTCGCGATGGCAGCGGTCCCGCGACATCAGCGGCGTGGAACTCGTGACGGCATTGACGGAGGAGGAGCACCGGCGGGGCCGTGGCAGCGACGGAGGAGGAGCACCGGTGGGGCCGCGGCGGCGACTGTCCTTACCGGGGAGAGAGAAGTTGGGGGAGAGAGGAGGAAGAAGAGCTGGAGGTTGAAGATGAGGGTAAAATGGTCCAAATCCTAAAATATAAGTCAAAATGGGACACGTGTCGCACGGAGTGGCATATATCGGAGAGACGCAGTTTCATAATGGCATATATCATATATCCAAAGGAAGGATGGCAAATTTTAAATAAGCAAGTTGAGCAGTGGCATATATCCTATAAACCCTTCATTAATTGGTGAGACTCACAAACCCTTTTACACACTAGCCCCTTAACAGAAACCAAAATACATTGAGGCATTTATGTATCTTGCCAATTGTATCAGACCTGACATCGCGTTTGCGGTGAACGTATTTGCTAGATACAGTGCGGCGCCAACGCGGCGACATTGGGCCGGCGTGAAAATTGTCCTTAGGTACCTGCAAGGAACGCGGGATCTTGGTCTCTTTTATAAGCGAAGTGAGCCTAAGACCATGGTGGGATACACGGATGCGGGATACATGTCTGATCCGCATACGGCCAAGTCTCAGATTGGATTTGTTTTACTGCATGGCAGTACATCAATTTCGTGGAAATCAAGTAAACAGCGTTGGTGGCGACCTCGACGAACCACTCTGAGATCATAACCTTGTTTGAAGCCTCCCGCGAGTGTGTATGATTGAGGCGGATGGTGAACCACATTCAGGGTGCTTGTGGCTTGGATACTATCGAATCCCCTACAATTATTTTTGAGAATAATGCTGCTTGTGTTGCATAGATGCAAACGGGCTACACAAAGAGTAATATCACGAAGCATATTGCTCATAAGCTGTTCTACCCTCACGAGCTTCAGGAGAGTGGTGAGATCAAGGTGGTTCAGATGAAATCGTGTGACAATTTGACGGATTTGTTCACATAGGCTTTGCCTAGCTCAGCATTCCAGAAGTGTGTTCGCGGAATAGGTATGAGGCGATTTCAAGAGGTGCAAGGCTCAGGAGGGGCAAGTGTCTAGATAGCCCAAGGAGTGATTGGAAATCACATGTTGTACTCTTTTTCCCTTGTATAAGTTTTTCCCGGCGTGGTTTCTCATAGCAAGGTTTTTAACGAGGCAATATCACAAGCATGCAAGCGTGTGCGATGTACTCTTTTCTCCAATCCTTTTTTTCCACTAGGTTTTTGGATGGAGTTTTTAGTGAGGCATGTGCATAGCGCATTTTGCCCAAGAGGAGCATTATAAAACCCCGGCCGTGGGCCCCACCGAGACCAACGCGGCACGCGCGGCTCGCGTGGGCCCCGCCCTTTAGGGCCGGCCGACCGGGGATGTGTGGGTATACCAAATCCTGTAGGCACTATATAAAGAGTGGTTTTCCCATTGTAATTGGCTGCTGGCCATATTGAGATTAATAAAGATTACCACCCTGTGTGTTTCCTCTCTACATCTGTTTCCCTGTGATTGAGATTGCTTGCTTGTGACGTGCCGATTCTGTTGTTTTACAACAATATCTTCGCCCCTATAAGTTCGCCGTATTGTTATTAATTCAAATTGCTTCCCGAGACTAAAAATGCAATCATAAAATGATGATTTTAAGTACAACTATGCTCTTGAGTACTACTTATGTAAATTTTATTCTTCAATTAGTACTCATACTTGTGGGAACCCTTGATAACATAGGAAAATCTCTCACTTAAGTTGTTGAGATTTGTGATATGACTTGAGATGTGTTCCTTTAATAAAGCTCGAATAATTTCTTTTATAAAAATTCTAAACCCCAGCTTCATAATTGCTTCAATAATCTCATTGACCTACCAGAGCCAAATATTATTCAAGAACCCTGCATATCATCACTTATGATTGTGTTGAGTTTGGTCAAATGTTGTTTCCTTAACGGTAGTGCTCCCTAATCTGATCGTTTTCCTTCACGTACCTCTTTTTTGCTAGCCTAAATCATGTCTAGTAACGCTGAAATTCCACATCGGATTCAAGCGTCCATCTTCGCTAGACATTCCACCTCCCAAACAAGAAACCAAATATCTCATATGGGTACCACTACACTTATCTTATAGATTATCTTTTACAATTAATACTCCAGTATTTTCAAAAAGTCCCTCAAAAATTATTGAAAAAGAAGAGGATGCAAGTTTAGTCCAAAAAGAGAAAAAAGAAACTATTGAAAAAAGAGAGGAAAAGAAGAAATTTTAAAAAGAGAAAATAAAGTTTTGTCAAAGCCTCATGTATCCAAAAGTTTGAAAAGAGACTTGATTATTCAAAATTTGGAGTTTCTAAGACCATCATCCTTCGAACGCAAGATCCAGCATGTCTGACTAGTTAGTACCACATGCCCTTGCACTTATGTTCATCTCTATCCTTTGCCGCGAGTCCATTTCCCTTCTCACCCCCAGGACATTATTTCTCTAATGATTGGATAAAAGGGAGTGTCAACCTTATAGGATCGATATTTGGCTTTACAATATATGCATCATGAGTGAATGCTCTTGTCTTTGCCTAAAGCTCCACAAAAAGCCTATAGTTTGAAGGGACAATGTAGTATAGGTTTGGTGAGGATTAAAAATCACTTGACTGACATGCTCGGGACGAGAAAAGCTCTAAGTGTGGGGGTGTGTTGGTAGCTATCAAACATCTATTTTAATACTTCATAAGCCACCAACATTTCAGTAAATGATTGATTAATGCCCCCGATACATGCAAAATTTGGTTTAAATTAACAAGTTCCACAAGTTTTGTTGAATACTTGAATATTTGAATGCAGGAACAAAATGCAGGAAAACAACTGGAATTTGAGCTAAAAGGAAAGGACCCCACATGGCAGTGAGGATCCCAACCAATCAATGGGGCTGCCACGTGTCGGTTGCCACATTGCCAATCCACGTGTCCCGATCCTACCTGCAAGCAAAGAAACACATAGAGGGTCATTCTGCACCACATAATCAACGTCGGTTTTGACTAAAGGATGAGATTAACTCTCATAGGATCTATGGATCCACCAAAACTCAGGAATAAAACACATTCAACCGTAACACTGACTTGGAGCGACGAGCGACGATCACAACCATTCAAGGAGGGATCCAAGGTGGATCAATGGCATGAGGAAACCGATCGATTTCCCTCCTCTCACCGATCGGCAGGCCCGCCCCCATTCGGTGGTTACCTTGGCTACCACTCCGTTGCCCTGCATGCTTGGCAGTTGTCTATGTACGTGGCAGCTCTAGAACAGTCCCGGGGTAGTATAAATACCCCCTACTCTTCCATTCACAACACACAAGAGAAGATAGATCATTTGTAAAGTAGCGAAGCACTGCTAGATTCTTTAGAGAGTAGGAAGAGAGAGAGAGGTGTGAGTCGGGAAGTAGCCAGGGTTGTCGGGGTTGTCGACTTCCTTTTCCAGCTTATTCCTCGGGGACGGAACTCTCTGAGTGAAGTCCGGGTCTCCGAGTTGGGTAAAATTCTACTAGTGCTTACTTCTGAGTAATACATTCAATCTTGCTTACAATATCTGTGGGTTCCTTGTTTGTGCAAGTAAAGCTTATTTACTTGTCACGATTGCTTCTGCTAGTACGTAAAGTGCAAAGCGGTTATTAGTGCAGACATAGTGTCTGGATTAATAATTGCCTTGGTTTGCATCCAACTTATAGTTGTGGTAGCCGGAGCTTGGTGACAGCATCCTTTCGGTCTCTGTAGTCCACCACATTTGGGTTCGGTTTGTAGGGTCGGCAGATTTGGGTTGGTGGCCCCCTTCTCATCCCTTTCTGTTGCCCATCCATTTCATCCTGAAGCAAATAGACTAAGTGTAGATTGAGTGCTAGCTCAGGTGTTAGGTGAAGTTTAATGTGTCTTATTCTCAGTTTCCCTCTCTATCCGAAATCACCTTTATTACTTCTCGTGTTCGGACTATAGAATTCGCGATTAGTGTACTTCTTGTTCCTTGTGGAAATCAATACCTTGTAATACTCCTGGGTGAAAGCTACAGCGGTATTCGTGTGCTTGCGGATTTATCCGTTAGGCTAAGGATCGACAACATAACCCATGCGTGGGTGATGCACCTTGTGTTCAGAGGCTAGACGTGGACTGAGAACAGTCACGTCCAGACTGTTCTAATTAGCGTACCTTGTGTGTGGCGTTCGTTTCGTTGAAATGAAAGTGGGGTGAGTCTCACCCTTTTGGAAAAAAAATTATATGGGGAAGATATTTATCATGAAGTATCTAGAAACATGCTTCATGGTAACATAGTTTAATATGTGGAGAAGATATTTATCATGAAGGTTCTAGATAGAAGAATTCATGGTAAAGATAGAAATATATAGTATCTAGATATTATGTTTGGAAGGTTGTAGAATGTACATATTTATATGAAAGAATATATAAAGTAGATATTATAGGAGAAGAGTGTAGAAGATAGATATTTAGGAAGAAGTGTGTGGAAGTGAGATATTTAGGTAGAAGAGCGTAGAATTTAGATATTTTGTTAGAAGTGTGTAGGTACTAGATATTTAGAAAGAAGATTCTAGAGATGAGATAGCAGTGGTGTTGTAACTCGATAAATAGGGGGTGACCCCCTCCCCTTGTATGTGTGCCTCATGAGTGAGTGTGACTTATGTATGTGCCTCATGTGTAAGTTGTTATGGATGAGTGGAGTGGTAGAAGTGTGTAGAAGAGAGAGAGTGTGGTAGGATAGCCACAACAGTGTACTCTTTTGCAATAATATTCACACATCAATAAAGTACTGGTATCCAAAACAAGAAGGTCCTTAGGCAGAGGGCCACCAAAGTCGGCTTCCCCAACACACAAGCATAACTCGTAGCATTTTCCATATTAATCTTTATGGCCAAAACTAGCTTGAAAGCTCATAAGTGTTACACGAACATACCCCACCTAGGGTTGGGGTTGGGTTAGGGCTATTATATATTATCAAATTTTAGGCAAGTTGTTACTACTAATTTTGCTAACGATTGACTGTCCACAAGGAGCATACCGGGGGCACGCATGTGTAACCCGTCTTGATAATCCTTGGTATATCGCTAAAAAATAATCAAAAAATGTTGCAGTTTAGACCAACACATATTTCTAATATATCACCAAACATCTTTCATGTCAGTTTCAATTTTAACTTTGTAATAAGTTGTAAGTCATGCCAGTGATTCAGACTAACATTAATATTCATTGTCACTTGGCAGCTGACAAAGTTGTGCACAGGCCCCAGTAAACACTAGCCTTTTCCAAGAAACACATTGCATAAATAGTGTAGGAGAAATGCAGCATCATGAACATGTAAAGAACCATGATATGACTAATAATAAATGAAACAAGAAGGGTTAGTTTAAGAGAAAGTACCCAAAAATTAGCCACACTTCATTTCATCAGGGCTATGTGATTGCCTCAACGAAGCAACACATCTAAATTTAACAAAATCTTGATTTTTTGCATTGGTTTTCTTAATGCCCCAAGGGGATCCTTCAATCAAACAATGGAATAGTCATGACACCAAAAGAAATCAGGACATTAAACAGATCCATATATCATTAACAAACCTTTATATTAATTTTCTCATATCCAATAAAAGGTACAAAAATATATCATGTTTTCCTACCAATTAAAATTTCATATATGGGTATTTTGTCCAAATCCAACAAAAGAACAAAAATAACAAATTAGCCTACATAAGTTTTCATATACACATCCAGTTTGCGTTTGAGGTTGTGCTTTGGAATGAGATGGGCACTACCATGGTCCATGGTCCACTATAGACAATTCTGATGGTATTACAAAGGATAGTTTTTAGATATAACAATTAAATTTCATTAAAAAAACCAAAATGCTTGTCTTTTCCAAAGGCACCTTGATTCTCATATATTTGCCCCAAATTCTAGTGCAATTTGAATATATTAGCGAGGATCGTAAAACACAAGACTCTAAAGCACGTCTTATAAGAAGACATATTAAAATGAAATTATGAAATTTAGCAATTCCATGGTATTATACTTCAATGCTTTAATAACCCGAGCATGAATTTCAAAAGAAATATGTGAATATACCTTTAAAAGAAATCTGGCTTGATTCAAGCCACGTTGGGAGCACACATGGCATGAAGGAACCAATGGGTAAAGCTATAAGGGAACTCCCAATTGCCTTCTCCTTAGCAAGGTCCTGGCCGAGAATTTGGCGACCAAAGATGAGGTACACAATGTTGGCGTTCATCGAGTCAATGGCCCCAATCGTCGGCGTAGCCGCTAAGGATACAGACGGGTGGCATTCTTTCTCCTAAATTGCCATGGCTAGCACCTCGTGTTGTAGCGTCCAGGAGCCGGCCTCCTTGACGAGCGAGAACAACATGATCATGTGTGGCTTCTCCATGGACACCTCGACGTAGTATATCCTCGCCTCGCTGACCCCTAACCTATGGTACATGCTAGAATGCCTACTCCACACCATGCCGTCCATCTCAGGCTCAACCACTGGCAGGTTGCTCCCCATCGGTCGCTCGAAGAAGCAGAGCTTCAGGTGCTCGATGAATGGGTCGACCGTGATGGCGCACAAGCTCATGTCGACCCACCAGATTAGGTCCCCGAAGGCCATTGTCTAGTTGTTGATGTGAATCCACCGCCTAGCCGGCAGTGGCTACGGAAACTCCAACAGCACATCCCACATCCCAGTTTCCGAGAGAAACCGCCACATGTCATAGTATCGCCCGTCATCTTACTAGCCTCACGTGACAGTAGCTACCACGTACCTACAAGGAGGCCCTTGCCCACCTTAGGATTGGGTGAGGAGACAAGGGAACAGGAACGACAAGGCTTCCTTTGTCTCATGCAAATCCAGGAGATGGTATAGATCGCCACTGACCGGTTTGCAGATGAAGTGGGTAATCTTCAGGCCTACCTCAAAGTCGACCATGGAGAACTGGAGCTCCGATGAGCAAGAGCCCATTCGTTGCTTGTCGATGGTGGGATCACTGTGGCCGCAGTCGAAGAAAGACAGGTTGAGGCCGTTGTTGGTCACCCGAAGATGAAACCGTGCATGCCACTATCGGGGCTTGGGGAGGGCAGGGGTGGATGTACTGGCGAGGGACTGCTGGTATATTGTGTAATTCCGCAAGTGCACGGAAGACCTTGTAGAATTTTAACATAGGAGTATTCTGGGGTATCGTTGTTGGCAGTCTTTAGCCTAATAGAATACAACCTGCAAGCGTACGGATACCGATGTAGCTTTTACCTGGGAGTATTCCATGGTATCGAATCCACAAGGAACGAGAAGTATACCAGCCTCAAATTCTAATGGCCGAACACGAGAAGGTGTAACGGTGATTTCAGGTAGAGAGGATCACTAAGCGCAGATTACAAAGAACCGCAGTTGGCAACTGGGGTATCACTCGGTCTAGGCTTAACCTATCCACTTTGGAGTGTAATGGACGGGCCATGGAAAGGGATGAGAACGGGGCCACTAACCGATGTCTGCTGGCTGTGCCGGTCAACCCGAACGTGGTGGATTACAGAGACCAAAAGGATGTTGTCGCCAAGCTCCGGCTACCACAACAATCCGTGGGGTTGGGTGCAAACCAAGGTAACTATTAACCTAGACACCACGTCTACGCTAACATTTACTACCTCTACTTTACGTACTAGTAGAAGCATTCATGACAAGCAAATAGAATTCACATGGCACAACCGAGGATCCCATAGATAACTTAAATAGAACTGAATGAATTACTCGGAAGTAAGTACAAGTACAATGTTACCAGACTTAGAGACCCGAACTTCACTCGGAGAGTTCTATCCCCGAAGCACAAGCTGGAAGAGGAAGTCGACAACTCCGAGTCCTCCCCAGACTCACACCTCACTCTCTACCTTCTCTCTAATGATTGTAGCAACGCTTCGCTACACTATCAAGTGAACTCCTTTTTTGTGTTGTGAATGGAGGAGTAGGGGTATTTATACTACCCATGGAGCTTCTCGAAGCCCAGACTGTTTTATGTCCTATTATTTTTTGTGTTGTTTGTCTATATATATCTCTATATATTCTTTTACTACCAAAGGAGCTTCCTGAAGCTGCCACGTAGGGGGACAGGTGCTAGGCATGCGCATCAGTGGAGTGGCGACCAAGCTCCCAACCAGCCCGCCTGGTCGTTTATCTCCCTCGGATGCTTTCTTGGACAACCATGATCCCTTCCTGAAATCGATTTGGTGTTACACATGTGTGTTTACCCATTCCTTGGTGGGACCATCAATCTAATGGATTTGAAATCCATCCATCCGTTATAACCATCTTTGTTTAAATGGTGGAGATCATCTGATTTGTGTTTCTTTGATTGTAGGTCAGATCGGGATACATGGAGCTGAAGGGCGGTGCCCGGTCGGTGGTAGGCCCACCGATCGGTTGGAGGAAGCCAACTGATCGGTTGGTCACCTCCCTGCCACGTGGGTCCTCTCTTTTTATACTGGCTTATACCTTGATTATTTCTCAGAATTTTGTCCCTGTATTCAAATATTCAACAAAACTCGTGGAACTTGTCAATTTAAACCAAATTTGCATATACAGGGGGTTTTGATCAATCATTTACCGAAATGTTGGTGGCTCAAAGAGTACTAACATAGATGTTATTAGCCACCAACAATCGTATTTCCTTAGGGAGTTAGGGAAGAAGGATAAAGTATACCGATAAATAGGACTAGCTCTCTTACTAATAAATGCATCGGCTAATAAATAGCATGGGTAAGGATAAAATAATATTTGGGATAGATTTTTGACACACACCAGAGACTCAGAATAGAATAACGGAGTGGCTTAGCTAATCGGGAGAACAACGAGATGAGATAAAGTTCCTGATTTTTAGTCTTATCTGATTATCAAGATAGAGCTGTCTAGCAAGTATGAATGAATAAATATCTATGCTCACGTTGGAGCTTGAAAGATCCTCTATCACCCGCTAACAGCTAAGAACTCCGGATGATTACGGTCATCCTCGATTGGGCTCCTCTACTGGTCCAACTCGGACATGGAGGACTACAACCGGATAGATAGGGCTGTCATCACCTGGCTAACTGCCACACAACTCGTAGGATTGAATGTCAATCAATGTAAGTTCAACGTACCCCTTATGTGACTTTTGTAGTTTTGGCGGTGTGAAACCATGGGAGCGAGCCCATTAGTTGTGATGAGTATTTGAGTAGTTTTCTGCTTAGTTGCCAATTTGAGTTAGACTTGGCCGGAACCACCTTGAGTTAGTTTTCCGAGTGAGTCAAGTTGGTTGCCGCGACGGACTTGGTGGTGCGACGCACACGTTGGTCTCGAGTAGAAAGCGCATGAAATCAACATTTGAATGTGAGAGTGACATGTGGCCAGACACTGTCCGGTGGCTCACCAGATGCACCCTACGAACCCATCTGGTCAGCTTCGGACACTGTGTAGTGAACCTAAGAGGAGCTCACCCGGTTGCATAGTCTCTTGCGCACACTTGATCGTGTCGAGCGGACGCGTTCGGAGAGAGCGTCCGGAGAAGAGGGTTACGTGGCAGGATGTGTCCAAAAGAGATGCGCGGGAGAAGAGAGGGAGAGAGAGAGAGGTGAGGGAGATTTGAATCCCCGTACAGTATTTGCGCGTGGACCAGCGGACGTTGTCCAGTCGTGAGCGGACGCGTCCGGCGAGGCTCTCCGAATATTGTGCAATCACTTGCGGACGCATCCGGTGGAAGCTGACTGAACTTGTTTTGATGCTTTTTCACTTGCTTCCACTTGCACATCCATTTGTTTATCACTTGATTATTATTTTTGATTGTTGAAGGGATCTAGGCCGAGAGGGGGTGAATCGGCTAGATAAAATTTTAATCTTTTTCGGTTTTGCTTGATTGATTAGCCGATTAGTGACCCAAGCTAGCGGTTGATTCTAGAGACTAGTTGCGGAAGCGATCTCAAGCACGGCACCAGCTACTCAAGTGCATACAATTGCGACTACTAGGTGGCTCGATGGCTCACACACACAAGCGAGAGGAAATGAAGTGCAGAAAGTAGAGCAAGACACGAGGAGGCAAACCGAGTTGTTTCCCAAAGTTCGGTGCTCAACACATGAGTACCTGCGTCTCCGTTGAGGAAACCTTCACCACATGAAGGCCGGGACCCTCTCGTCCCTAGTCCTCGATCCATTCGTGGTAGCTCTTCACCAACGGATGGTAGGCGAGCTCCAAACCTTTACACGACCGAGAGTTCTTCAACACACGCGGAAGCTACTCACGACCCACGGATGCAACACATGCGACTGACTCCCGACACATGGAAGGTTTCACACATGGCTTCAAAGGATGAAGTCGATGCACTCCCGACACACGAAAGTGACCCCCGACACACGGAGGGTTTGCGCCTCCTAACGACGAAGAGGATGCACCCCCGACACACGGAGGTGACCGCCGGCACACGGCGGGTTTCGATTCCCCAGCGGGTGGAGAGGTAGGTAGTCCATCGGTTGATGAAGCACGACTTGGCGATGATCTCTCGGCGGTGAAGTCCCAAGAGCACAAGAACACAAGAGCCGGAGACCCACACCTCACCAACCCTCTACTTCCACCTCGGAGCTAGGGCCAAGAACTCCAAGGGAGAGGGGTACGAACCTCGGGGATGGACGGATGAGGCCAAGGGCGAGCTCTTCTTCTTCTCCCTCCTTCCTTCTCCCTCTCTCTCACTCAATCTCTAAACATGGAGGCCATGGATGGGGAGGCCACCATGGAAGGAGCTCTCAAGGGGATGGGGTGGCTTTGGGTGGCTGCAAATGAGGCTCTCTCAGTTTCCCACGAGCTGCTGCCCCTCTATTTATAGACCCTACACGAAACCCTAAGGGCTAGGACAGATGGACGGCTGAGATTAAATCCCAAGTTTCAGATCGGTCCATCGGACCCGGTCCGATGCCCGTCGGACCCGGTCCAATGAGTTTCAGATTTAAAATTTGTACTCCGTCAGACCTAGTCTGGTGACCGTCGGACCCAGTCCGACCAACGTCAGACCTAGTCCGATGAGGTTCAAATTCCTAGGGTTACAGCGTTTTGCTCATCCGTTGGACTCGGTCCGAAGGCCGTCGGACCCAGTCCGATAGGGGCTTGTGCAATTCGGGGACTTAGCCGATTTTGGCTAGTGCTTTTGTCGGACCTGGTCCGAGGAGATCCAGAAGGGTCCAACTTCAAAGACTTAGCCAAATTTTTGATCCTCGATTTCGTCGGACCCAATCCGGCGGTGGTCGGACCCAGTCTGACCAACTCCAGAAGCGCACCCGTTTTAGGACTTTGTCGTTTTTCGCTCACCCATCCATCGGACCCAGTCCGACGGTGGTCGGACCCAGTCCGACGAGGCTAATTTTTGCAGCCCTTCGAACTTAGCCTCCTCGACCCCTCTCGCCACTACGCCTCGGGTCTTGGGCCACTTTTGTTGATATTTGGACTTGGCGGGAACCTTCGGAGGCCTAGGCGGGAAGTTTCGCGCCGAACGAAAATATCTGGCTTTGGAAAGACTTAGTGGCTACGAAAACCCTGGACAGCTGTAGGCGGCTTCCGGAGACTTCCGGGCGCTAAGAAACCCTGACCCCTAGACAGTTGTCCCCCGGAATCCTCTCGAACCTAGACAGCTGGCCCATTCATGAACTCTCTTGAACCCTGGACAGCTGGCAGCTCTAGAACCCGCTCAAACCCACTCAGATGGTCTGGAACTTGTGCTCAGTGGGACCTGCAACCAGAGAGATCTTCGCAGGCGACGGCGGGTCAGATGGGCCAAAGACAGACACGCACACAAGGAAAGTAGAAGAACTAGTAAATAGTGTCCTTAACCTCGATGCGATTCGTCGAGGCCCAGTTGGCATCAATTACCAAAACCTTAAACCCATGGGAGCTTGTGCTTTCAATTGTGCTAACACTAACCATAACCCATTTCCAGCTCTTGTTCTTGTGTTGGTTCGTCTTGGCTCCACATGTTTTGCAGGTTTCGGGGAATTCGTGCCATGGCTGAGGACGGTGGTGAGGGATCGTTGCATCGAATGCTTGGGTGGACGAAACAGAGGCTTGGGACACGTGGAGGAGACGTAACGGGCATAATCTTGATGCGTTGCAAGCAAGCACGGACCCGGCAAGGCGTTACGGGTCGCTGATGAAGCTTGGCTGGTCAAGAGTGCCAGAGAAGGAACCCGAAAGTGGTTGGTGGAGATTCTATTGTAAGGGTAGTCTTGTAACTACCCGTGGGGGAGTTAGGATAGCTGTAATAGGTTGGCTAGATTTTGGCCATCTGTTGAAAGATCAATGGCCTTAGGGAGTTAGGGTTGCATTGTAACCTTTGCCCATGGTTGCAAGGTTGAGGCTATAAAAGAAGGGGAGGGGTGCCCTCCTCACTTGTTCCCTAGTGCTAGTGTGTGAGTTGTATTGTGTAGTGGTTGCACCAAGTGTTCTTGGTGGCCCAAATGAATAAGAAAAATCTAGAAAATCTCCAAAAATATGTGTTCATCTAGTGTTCTTCGCGTTCTTCGTAGTTCTTGCCTTAGGACGCCTTTTTGATCTTGTCTCACATCTAGTTTCGTGTTGCAAGTGGTGTTGGGGATTTGGTGCAACACCTTACCCACGTGTTGCTGTGAGTGTGTGTGTGTTTGCCTGACCTCCTTCTCCATGCTTGAGTTGGGTTTTGGATCTTGTGGTGTGTAAGATGGAGACCCTCACGTGAACCTCCATCTTCGTTCTTCGTTATTATTTTGATCTTGACTTGCACTCGGTTCCTCGTCCATTGTTGATTCTCTCTAGGCCAATCTCCTTCATGCATGGACATGGCTATTACCCTTGTGGTTGAGCTAGAGATGAATAGAGGTTGATTCTTGAAGACATGCACAAGCTCTCTATCTAGTCTTGAGTCGAATCTTTCCTTGAGCTTTACCGGTGGATTCGTGGCTTGCCAAGCAGTTGGGGAAATCGAAAAATTGGGTATAAGACTCACGTGCCTATTCAATCCCCCTTTCTAGGCCCATGCCTTGGTTCCACAGTATCAGAGCCTCGTGCTCTCAAATCTTGGATGTTAACCGGTCTTTTTGAGCTTTCCTTGGCCGTCACCATGGCTAACAAGAAATACTCAATGAAACCACCTGTTTTCAATGGAACCGACTTTGATTTTTGGAAAGAAAGGATGGGCGGGTATATCTTGGGCGAGGGGCCAGATTTGTACTCTTGATTGACCGTTTCTTATGAAGTCCTTGAGACAATTACCACCCAAAATGGTGCTGCAGTGCAAAAGAATGCAAAAGTTCAGAACATGATCTTGCAAGGAATTACTCGTGAAATTTATCCCAAATTCTCTTAGTACAAGTCCGCTCAAACTCTATGGAGTTCCCTTATTGCTTACTATGAGGGTGACACATAGGTCAAGACTGTGCGGCAATACCAGTACAAGAGGGAGTATAGCCGGTTTGTGCAAAAACCTGGCGAATCTGTGGAAGTTTGCTTTGGTCGTTTCTCGAAAATCCTGAGTGAATTGCGGAGTGTGTCAATTGAGTACACCGACTCAGACAACGCAAGGCACTTCCTCAATGTGTTGGATCTGAAGCGGTGGATGTGAAGATCACGGCCATCAAAGAGGCCTCAGATTTCTCTAAGCTTACCTTGGAAGCTCTTTATTCGAACTTGAGAATTTATGAGCTGGAACACCCTTCAATGGTGTCGTGCACCTCCGATCTGGCGCTTTACCGATGGATTCGTGGCATGCCTAGAAGTTAGGGGAATCAAAAAATTGGGTCTGTTGCTTGCTTAGTTGAGCATAAATATATTGTGTACATGTTGCTTGCTTGCTCTTACATGCTATATATCGTTGATCCTTTAGTTGCTTCTAGTTAGACTTAACCATGATTAATTACCTTTGTGCATATATGCTATCTTGGATATTCTTGTTATGAACATAGTTTATATGTGAAGTCTATGTTAGTTTTTGTATTGGTGTTGTCAGGACCCGATCTTAAATGACCGTGCCCTTCTGTGTATTACGCACTAGTCCCAAGGATCACTGCTAGTGCACACAGTCTTAAACAGAATGATTTCAATGCCAAATAATAAATGTAGCGATTACATTGGGATCGTAGCCCACATTATTACAATAAAGTCGGCAGGCAGGCCGACACTTGTTCATACATGCAGTGAATTCAAATTCTCGTACCCACTAAAGTACGATTTTGTCGATGATTGGGAATCAGCTCCCCGTCGAGCTTACTTCTTGGTTGAGGGATAGAGGATCCCCTTTCTGCTACAACATTGTACTCCCAAGGATGTCGAGAGAGATGGGAAAAACACAGAGGTTTATCCAGGTTTAGGCCTCCCGACGGTGGGGGTAATAGCCCTACGTCCGGTGCTTCGTTGATGATGAAGATGATTACAAGAGATTGGATCTATGTAGATGCCAACCGTAGTTTGTCGTAGCGTGTATGTGGCTATGATCGGTGTCGATCAGATAATTGCGTACCCTTTCCTCACGCAGGAGGGGGGTATTTATAGTGTCATCTATGGATACAAACAGCAAGTCCTATATACAAGGAAACTATCCCTAGGAATACACGTTGCCCTAACTGAGTCCATCATCCTTGTGCATGCACCGCCACGGGCCGGGCCGATCTGGTATGTGGACGCCGTGGTGAAGTCTTCGGCTGTTTTGGATGGCACGTCACCAGGCAGCGGCATGTTTGGCGCGCTGCTGGTGGCCGGGCAGCCATCCGGCACTTGGTACTGGGTAACTGCTGCCCGGGTTATTCTGGCAGGAGGTGCGGCATGGACAACGCTCATCCGGGAAAGGAACGTCCGGGTAAGGTCCATCCGGGAACGACCTATTATATATTAGGAACATCCATGCTTATGGGTCCCCATGCGTTCACTGCTATGGTATGCCCCCCACTGTTTTTCCCCCTGTGTGAATAGGTGGTCCACATGGTGTTTCGGGGTGATTTTTGGCTTGTTTTCATCCGGGTAGCGCACATCTGGGAACGAACATCGTGTAATTGCTACTCGGGGATACCAGTTGCCTGGGTAGGTGTTAGTCAATCTCCGACAGCTAGCCCCCGAGTCTCAAGTGGAATGCTACTTGGCCAGGGCCTTCCTCTTGAGCCTCTAAAATACTCAAAAGGGGAATGAACTCGGCGGGCAAGCTCTCCGCCTCATCTGGGTAGGAAATACTCTAACCGGGGAAGGTAACATATCATTTGAGCGAGGATCATCCAAGAAAAGTAATTTGCTTCTATCTTGGTATTCAACTCGTCATAGTCTTCCTGAGCAAGCGACTCAGGGTTTATCATTGTAAGATTGCAGCATCCGGGCACAAAGTGACCGGGTAGAAAAATTGGAATTATTTCTCGAGCGAAGATCATGCTCGGAGTGGACTGAATACATCCCAGAGCGCAAAGCTTGCTCAGGAGAATAAACGTGCTCTGAGCAAAGATCTACCCGTAGCGGATTAAATAGGTGGAATTTTAGCAGGTGAGCGTCCTCATGCTGCCATATCCTTACAGATAGAGAAAGAATACCAATATTGCCATATCCAGGCATGGATCAGATGCCTAGAGGATTGTCTGGACATGGATCGGATGTCCAAAACGGTTACTAACAACACAAGTTTGACTCGCGCTGCCACTTCCGGGAAGATCAAATGCCCAGGGAAAAGTACTAGCGTTGTGAGGTGACTCATGTTGCCACATCTGGGCACGGATTAGGTGTCCAGGAATAACATTAGCTCCTGAAAGGATCTACGACTGAGAGGGGGTGAATGGGCCATATTTTAAACTATTTTTGAGTTTTCTTTGTACTTAATCAAATTAAATTAACCACCTAACGATTTAGCCCTAACAAGTCTAGTGATCGGATAGGCGCGGAGGCTACCGACTAGAACGAAACGAAGGCAACAATAACAATGAAATGCGGAAGGTAATTGCAAAATTGAAATGCCAAAAGTAAAAGGGACAAGAGGCAACCGTTTGTTTCCCGAAATTCGGAGCAAAGCTCCTACTCTCCGTTGAGGCTAGCTCTCGACAAGTCTTGAGCTGGGTCCCTCTCGACCCTATGCCTCAGTGCACCGTGGTTGCTCTTTACCGCAAGCGGCCGAGGTGAGCATCGAACCCCTCACACGAGCGCAAGTTGTCCCACACGTGGAAGCTCCTTGCAACCTCGGCACCGAGAACGGCGATGCCGACCCCTGCACAAGAGGATTTCACGGTGTCTCGACACACGTAGACGATGCACCCTAGCGAAGCAAGGTGACCTCCCGCACAAGGAGGGTTTCACGGCGTCCCGGCGACCTTGGATGAGGAACGGCGTCCCGGAGGTTGTAGACGAAGCACCTTGGGAAGCAAGGTGGCCTCCCACACAAGGAGTGCTTTGCGGCGTCCCGGAGACCTTGGACGAGGAGCGGCGTCCCAAAGGTCGTAGACGAAGCACCCCAGAGACCAGCGGTGACCCCAACGAACTAGGGTTTGGGCTTGGTGTAGACAAAGTATTTGTTCGGTCGGTGAAGGCGCAGCATTGACGAACGTGGACATGGCGGTGAAGACCTTCCTCCAGCAAGAAGTCCCAAAGAGCACGCACCCGGAGACCTCACACCTCACCACGTACCAGAGATGATTGATGACTAGACCGGGAAGGGGCGTAGGCCTTCTCTCCTCCTTCTTCCCTCTCTCTCCCTCTTCTTCCTCTCTCTCTCTCAAACACTAGGGCATATGGAGACCATGGGGATGAAGCAAGCCATGGGGAGGAGCTCTCTCACAAGCATAGGACCAATGGTGGCTGGAAAATGGGCTCTCTCAACTCTCTCATGCGCTGGGTACTCCCTTATATAGACCCTAACAAGATAACCACGAGAAAATGTGAGATTTCATTAGATCTGCACTTTTCAGCACTCATCGGACGCGTTCGATCCCGGTTGGACTCGGTTTGCGACTAAGTGTGGCATGGCTGTGGGTGCTCCAGCCACGTGCATCGGACGACGTCCGATGCGCTTCGGACGGCGTCTGATTCCCGTCGGACGCGTCCGATAGGGACACACCGTGTTTTGGACTTAGACATTGGAGTCTTTTGGTTGGGTCGAGCCGGCGCATTGGACAGCGTTCGATGCCTTATCGGACGCGTCCGACAGACGCGCACCGGCTGAGGACTTAGCCGCTGGAGGGCAGCGAATGGCTTGATGCTGCGCATTGGACGCGTCCGATGCACCTATCGGACGCGTCCGATAGAGATGCATGCACAGGGCTTACTGGGATTTAGCCGCTACGGCTGAGATTGCCCTGGCACCGGGGCATCGGACGTGTCCGATGCCCATGGGACGGAGTTCGATGGCCCTAAAAATTTTCAAGCCAAGGTACTTAGCCCTATCTACCCCTCTAGCCAACACATCACAGGTCTTCGTCACCTTTTGTAGTCTTGTGGACTTTGGATATGCATCTCGGAGATTAGGCGGGAAGTTTCGCGCTGAGGAAAATATCTGGCTTTGGACTTAGTGGCGACGAAAATCCCGGACAGCTGGAAAGTAACCACCGAAGGTTCCGGGTCCTTTCGATGCCTTAGTCATGAAGCAAACTACCCCATGGACACCTGTTGACTCTTGAACGCTCTCGACTTCGCTCAGAAGAGATAAGATCAGTGGACTCGAGTGCTCAGTGGGACCTGCCTGTCAGAGAGAGGACCTGCACTTGGCGTCCAGATCGCCAACACGCATGCAAAGAAAATAGAGAAAACATGAAATAAGGTCCTTAATCTTGTGGTCTTGCGGTGGCTCGGACACGTGTCGTCAATTGCCAAAATCACGAGGCCATGGGGTCCTCGGACTTGTAGCTTCTCAGCCCCCCATTGGGGACGTGGAAGAAGGAAAGTGTCGAGCCCCCGGGCATCAAGAGTGCCTAGAGTGTTGTTATGTGTTCTCGGGTAAACCTGCAGTTTAGAAACAAGAACAGCACAATGATAGCAAAATAGAGAAACAAGCGTAGTAGCAAGCACAATTTTTTAGGAAAAATCGATAGCTCGCTCCTATCCAGCCCCCGTGTGTACGTGGCCGGCCACCTGAATTGCGAGACCAGGCACGCACACACGACTTCAAAAGACGTGCAGTTTTTCAACTCGGTGCGCTCATCCCTTGTAGAGTACATAAGAGTGACGTGCCTCAAAACCCGGGCAAGAGAGTAGCCCTGCGATGAGGATCGGCTTATGGGTGCGAACTGCTCAAGGGGGAGAGTCAGACTTATGCATCGTTAAGTGTGAGTTTTTGCAAAGAAACACTGCATGTGGGCTTTGCGACCAAACTCGTGCACCTGAGTTGCGAGCACATGTTTGATCATGAGAAAAACAGTGAACGCATATTAAGAACTACCATAATATTTAGAAACGTAGAGCTTAAAGTAGAAAGACTTTTTTGGATGGAAAAACTATGACTTCGTAGTTTTAGTTAGTAGAAACCTAATTCGTTAAAATTCCATCTAGTAAAACAGAAGAATTATAAATTTCTAAAATGATAGATAGGAATATTGCGAATAAAGCCATTGCAACCCCCATAAAAGGAGTAGTCCCCCAACCCGGAGCTACTTTCCCATATTCCGAATTCAAGGGTTTCAATAAACTACCTACGCGAGTTCGTCTTGGCCCAAGTCTAGAACTATCTTCAATAGTTTGTGTAGCCATAAATTCTATTTAATCATTGGTGTTGAATTTGTATATTATTCCGTTGTAGTTGTAAATGCACGATCTTTTCGTAAATCCATTGTAATCTTGAAATTCTATAAAAATGGAAACAACAACTTTAGTTGTCATCTCCATATCTTGTTTACTTGTAAGCTTTACTGGGTATGCCTTATATACCGCGTTTGGGCAACCCTCTCAACAATTAAGAGATCCATTCGAAGAACATGAGGACTAATTGAAGTAAGAAGTCAATGAAATTATTTCATTTTTTTAGTCGGAACCTTAGGTGGTTCTCGGAAGAAGATAGCCAAAAAAATTATCCCTAAAGTCGAAACCAAAAGGAACGTATAAACCAATGCTTCCATAGATTCAATCATGGTTTATTTACAATTATAACTTCAACACCTATTCATTTGTCATTTTGGATCATTTCCCATATAAAGAAGAGAGTCAAAGAAAGGATGGGGAATGTTTCCCATGTCAAATAAAAAAAGAGAGATGAAAGATACCATAGCAATGTGGTATCAGACTGCCTGTCTCCTTGTAGTTGGATCTCCTACTTTTTGGAATGTTCCAAATTCCACTTGAGCATCCAAGTCGGGATCAATACCAGCAAAAACGTCTCTGACCAAGGTTCCAGCCCCATGCCAAATGTGTCTGAAAAAGAAGATCACAGCAAAGGTAGCATGACCAAAATTAAACCAACCCCTTGGATTGCTGCGAAAAACACCATCCGAAATCAAAGTAGCCTAATCTATTTCAAAAATTTCCCTAATTAGGAATGTCTCACAAATTTTTTTACAGTAGCAGGGTCAGAATAACTTACTCCATTAAGTTCGCCGCCGTAGAACTCCACTGTCACACCTACTTGTTCAACACTATATTTGGATTCTGCTCTTCTAAAAGGAACGTCTGCTCTCACAATTCCTTCTTCATCTACCGAAATCACCGGAAATGTTTAAAAAAAAGTAGGCATACGACATACAAAAAGCTCGCGTCCTTCTTTATTTTTAAAGACGGGATGTCCTAACCATCCAACAGCTATTCCATCCCCGTTGTCCATTGAGCCTGCTCTGAATAATCCCCCTTTCGCTGGTTTATTACCAATATGATCATAAAAGGCTAATTTTTGGGGAATTCTAGACCAAGCTTCTGATAAACTAAGGTTTTTGGCTAACCCATTGCTAACTCTTCGATATATTTCTTGTTGAAAGTATCCCTGATCCCACTGATAACGAGTAGGCCCAAATAATTCGATTGGGGTAGTTGCTGACCCATACCACATAGTTCTAGCAACTACGAAAGCTGCAAAAAAAACAGCAGCAATACTGCTAGAAAGTATAGTTTCAATATTTCCCATACGTAATCCTTTGTATAGACGTTGAGGCGGATGAACACTAAGATGGAATAGGCCCACTAATATGCCCAAAGTACCTGCAACAATATGATGAGAAGCTATTCCTCTCGGAACAAAAGGACTAAAACCTTCTACACCCCACGCGGGATTTACAGCTTGTATTTTTCCAGTTAGTCCATAAGGATCGGATACCCATATCCCAGGACCATACAAACCCGTTACATGAAATGCGCCAAAGCCAAAGAAAGCCACCCCTGCAAGAAATAAATGAATTCCAAAGATCTTGGGCAAATCCAAAGAGGGTTGTCCCATCTATTCATCACAGAATATTTCTAGGTCCCAATATACCAAATGCCAGATAGCTGCCAAGAAACACAAACCAGAAAACACAATATGCGCACCTGCCACTCCTTCATAACTCCAAATACCCAGATTCATTGCAGTTTCTCCTGAAATACTCCAACCACCCCACGAATTGGTTATTCCTAAACGAGTCATGAAGGGAATGACGAACATACCTTGTCTCCACATTGGATCTAGAACAAGATCAAAGAGATCAAAAACCGCTAATTCGTATAAAGCCATCGAGCCGGCCCAACCAGAAACTAGAGTTGTGTGCATTATATGCACTGAAAGCAATCGACCCGGATCATTCAATACAACAGTATGATCACGATACCAAGGCAAAACCATGGAAATACCCCTTTAGCAAAGAAAAATAGACACGTTGTAGCTTTATTTTATCGCATTGGAAAAGACTATCCATATCCTATGTACCAAACCCCTCTAGGGGATTCTGTGTCAGAAAGCGTAAATATTTATTTTATTCCATTAAAAATAAAATAAGAAGCCAATTCTGTTCGTAAGAAGAAAGAGAAGCAGATCTATTCTATACTCGATAAGTGCCAATATGCAATGGGTAGTTTGGCCCATTTGGAAAAAACGAAGAATAGATCCTATTCCTCTTTGCTTATCATTCCAATCACCAATTCTTTTTTCTTTATTCAATTTGTCTTACTTTCTTTATAGGTATAACCTTTCAATCTATGTATTATTTCAATCTACATATTAATAGAATCTATAGTATTTATATAGAATAAGAAAAAAAAGACAATAAACTGCGGATTGTTTCTTTCTCTTCCATTCTTATGTTTCCATATTAAAGTGTAGTTTTCTTACTTAAATTTAATACTATTAATCTAATATGCCCATTGGTATTCCAAAAGTACCTTACCGGATTCCCGGAGATGAAGAAGCGACTTGGGTTGACTTATACAATGTTATGTATCGAGAAAGGACACTTTTTTTAGGTCAAGAGATTCGTTGCGAGATCACAAATCATATTACGGGTCTCATGGTATATCTCAGTATAGAAGATGGAATTAGCGATATTTTTTTGTTTATAAACTCCCCAGGCGGGTGGTTAATCTCAGGAATGGCTATTTTTGATACGATGCAAACGGTGACACCAGATATATATACAATGTCTCGGAATAGCTGCGTCCATGGCATACCATAGCAGTGAACGCATGGGGACCCATAAGCATGGATGTTCCTAACATATAATAGGTCGTTCCCGGATGAACCTTACCCGGATGTTCCTTTCCCGGATGAGCGTTGCCCATGCCGCACCTCCTACCAGAATAACTCGGGCAGCAGTTACCCGGTACCAAGTGTCGGATGGCTGCCCGGCCACCAACAGCGTGCCAGACATGTCGCTGCCTGGCGACGTGCCGTCCAAGACAGACGAAGACTTCTTCACCACGGCGTCCACCTACCAGATCGGCCCGGCCCGTGGCCGCGCATGCGCAAGGATGACGGACTTAGTTAGGGCAACGTGTATTCCTAGGGATTGTTTACTTGTATATAGGACTTGCTATTTGTATCCCTAGATGACACTATAAACACCCCCCTCTTGCGTGAGGGAAGGGTACGCAATTATCTGATCGACACCGATCATAGCCACATACACGCCACGACAAACTATAGTTGGCATCTACATAGATCCAATCTCTTGTAATCATCATCATCATCAACGAAGTATTGGACATAGGGCTATTATCCCCACCGTCGAGAGGCCTGAACCTGGGTAAACCTCTGTGTTTTTCCCATCTCTCTCAGCATCCTTGGGAGTACAACGTTGTAGCAGAAAGGGGATCCTCTGTCTCTCAACCAAGAACTAAGCTTGATGGGGAGCTGATTCCCAATCATCGACAGCTGGCGTCGTCCGTGGGGACCAAACTACGTCCCGGATGTATGTTTCTCGGATGGACCTTACCCGAACGTTCCTTTTTCGGATGAACGTTGCCCATGTCGCACCTCCTGCCAGAATAACCCGAGCAGCAGTTACCTGGTACCAAGTGCCAGATGGCTGCCCGGCCACCAGTAGCGCGCCGGACATGCCGCTGCCTGGTGACGTGCTGTCCAAGACAACCGAAGACTTCTTCACCACGGTGTCCTCCTACAAGATCGGCCCGGCCCGTGGCGGTGCATACGCAATGATGGCGGACTCGGATAGGGCAACGCGTATTCCTAGGGTAGTTTCCTTGTATATAGGACTGGTTGTTTGTATCCCTAGATGACACTATAAATACCCCTCTCCTGCGTGAGGGAAGGGTACACAATTGTCTGATCGACACCGATCATAGCCACGCACAACACGCTACGGCAAACTACGGTTGGGATCTTCAGAGATCCAATCTCTTGTAATCATCATCTTCATCATTAATGAAGCACTGGATGTAGGGCTATTATCCCCTCCGCAGGAGGCCTGAACCAGGATAAATCGTTGTGTTTTTCCCGTCTCTCTCGGCATCCTTGGGAGTACAACGTTGTAGTAGAAAGGGGATCCCCTGTCCCTCAACCAAGAAGTAAGCTCGGCGGGGAGTTGATTCTCAATTGCTAACAGATTTCAAGCACGGAATTTATTTATAATAGTCTTCCATCCAACCACAGGCAGACTAGGCGGTAGAGCATGTCCTAAGCCTCGGGGTACTCCGGGTAGTCTTTTCCCTCGGGGTACTCCGGGTAGTCTTCTCCGTAGTGTTTCTCACCAAAGTTCTTTAGGGACGGTCCTCCAACTAAAGGTTTTTAAGAAAATAAAAGCAAGGTTGATGAGTACAACTGTACTCACAAATCTAGGAAATAATGCAGTATTTAGCTCAGTACAAAAGATATCTTTTAGGAATTTGGCTCAAAACAAATATCAAGAAAGCATTTCAGGAATATAGACTTTTGTATGAATCTTTAGAGTATAGGTGAGTGCAGAGATCCTTCTTCGACACCTTCGCTTTCCATCAGAGTATCGCAGGGATCAATTCTTCATCTTTTGAATTTTGAATGGGAATGAGAAGTAAAGATATAGCTACCATATGAACAGTCACCAAGCGTTGCTCATATCCGAGAGTGTAGCTATCATGATAGTTTATATAATACTCTACAGATTGTGTACACTTTACCCTCGACTGCAATACATTTTTGTCAGCATGTCCTTTGGGCATGAAGTAAAAAATATATAGCACGAAGCCAGTTAATCTGAGAAATCTACTAGAAACTGTTAAACATCAACCGTGGAGCACGCGTGACTGACCTTGGTCATCTCGTTGTTCAAGATTTATCACGGCGAGGTGACCGCCCGAATGACAGGATACTGGGGCTACAACCGAGTACCTATTTATCGGTGCCTCGAATTTTCATCGGAACAGTTCCTGGTAGCTTCCTAGGGTTACCTAGCTAACCTCGCCCCATAAACAAGTTCGAGGTCATACTGGTAGAAGCTTGGTTCATAGATCCATAGGAAAACAGTTCTTAGACTGATAAAGAGATAAGACTCTGTTTTACCGAGGTAACCCTGTACCCCAACGGCAGTCGACATCTATTCTTAGTCAAAATTTTATTTACCAACTACCATTATCATGTTCCCATGTTTTCATATCCACCAAGTATCCATATCCATTTTTCTCCATTATCCAAATCATCAAACCCAACTAGGGTTGAATTCATAACCCACATGAAATGATACTTCTTTCTTATTTTCCATCAATTCACAAATCCATCGTATCACTATTAAACTATATCCATATTTTACTCATTTGTATTCTTTAACCCAATATAGCATCTACTCATGCTATCCAATCATCTAGGGTTCAAAATATTAAGAGATAAAACATTTTTATTTGCAGGACATAACTAATTTCCCAATTTAAATTACATTCAAATAACCATGAAATTTTATATTCAAACAATTTCACAATCATTTTGCAACTAAACAGAAAGGTTGGAATATGCGTCAAGGGACTTGCCTTCAAAAGCAGGGTCGGATGGTGAAAGGACTTAAGACCGAGAGGGGGGTAAATCGGTCCCTAATTCCAATTTTAATCCCTCATGGGGTTGTTAACTTCTTAGCAATTTGGGGAACCAATGACCGATGAGCCTATGCAATTCTAGGAAGCGGAAGCTAAGAGCATGGTTGTATTGAACTCACGGTAGGCAAGCTAGCAAATAGGCGGCTCGATGGCTCGCACTGGCAGTCAATGCACAAGTGGAAAGGTAAAAGGAGACAAGGGGCAAACCGATTTGTTTCCCGAAGTTCGGCGCAAGCGCCTACGTCTCCGTTGAGCAAACCTTCCAAGGAAGGCCGGGACTCTCTCGTCCCTCGCGCTCGATCAACTCGGTAGCTCTTCACCACGGATGGAGGGTGAGCCAAAACCCCACACGTTCGCAAGTTCTTCCACACACGCGGAAGCTCCTCGCAACCCTTCTATCACAACGACGGCGGCTCCAACGGCTTGGAGACGTCACACCGTAGACCGGACGGTGCACCACTCCCGGGATTGTGACTCCGAAGGCGACGACGAAGCACCCCCACGTATGGAGATGACCCCCGACACACGGAGGGTTTTCGGCACCGCACCACGCTCGGCGGCGGAGAGGTAGTAGACGAAGTAGTGGTAGTAGTCGTTCACGCACGGCTTGGTGAAGAGCCCGGCAGCAAGAAATCCCCGAGCACGAGTCCGGAATGCCACCACGATCCAAACTTTTTTTTCCCCACAAGAACTCTCAAAGAACCCTCAAGAACGAGCCAAGAATGCCATGGGAACACACCAAATCGAACCTTGAATCGATGGAGGAGGAGGAGATGCAGCTGCTCTTCTTCTTCCTCCTCTTCTCCCACTCCTTCCCGGGCTCAAACCGTCATGGACATGGGCATGGAGGCTCCAAGGTGGAAGAACCCCATGGGAGAGACCCCTTGGTGAGGTATGGTGGCTAGGGTGGCTGAAAATGAAGTCCTCTCTCAGTTTCTCCCGTGGCTTGGCCCCCTATTTATAGACCTCGGAGCGAAACCCTAAAGCCCTAGACAGATGGACGGTCGAGATTAAATCTGGACGAGATTTCAGAGCCCGTCGGACGCCGTCCGGAGAACGAATCTGGCTAATTTTCCACTTCATCGGACGTTGTCCGACGCGCGTCGGACGCCATCCGACTGAGTTCAAATTTCTAGTGTTTGCTCCTTCGGACGCCGTCTGGCCCGCCTGGGACGCCGTCCGGCAGTAGGATTTGGATGCAGTCCAGCTCATCGGACGCTGTCCGATGCCCGTCGGACGTCGTCCGACGATAGTTTTTGAACTGCATCGGACGCTGTCCAACGGTCTCCGAACGCCGTCCGACAGTAACGATTGGAGTTGGGACTTAGTCGGATTTTCAACAGTTCGGTTCTTCGGACGCCGTCCGGTGGTCGTCGGACGCCGTCAGACGATAGTTTTTGAACTGCGTCGGACGCTGTCCGACGGTCTCCGGACGCCGTCCGGCAGTGAGGTTGCAATTGGGGACTTAGCCAAATTTTGGCTTGGGCTCATCGGACGCCGTCCGATGAGGCTGATGTTTTTGCCTCACTTGGATTTTGGCTCTACCGACTTCGTCCGACGTCACACCTAGGGTTGTGGGCCTACCTTGTCGACTTGTGGACTCGGCGGGAGGTTTAGATCACTTAGACGGGAAGTTTCGCGCCTAAAACAAAATATCTGGCTTGGGTTGCTTAGAGGCTACGAAACCCCGACAGCTGTCGCTCCCCCAAACTCTCTCGAACCTAGACGGGGGGCCTAACTCCGGAACCCTCTCGAACACACACCCGAAAATGGATAAGATTGAGACGAATAGCGGACTGTGCTCGGTGGGACCCTGCTGCTAGAGACTAGATGATCTGCAGGCCTATACTGCTACACTCACACAAAGAAATAGAAGAACTATAAAATAAGTGTCCTTAATCTTGTGAGGTAGTCGACGTGCTAATCTCGGTCATCAATTACCAAAACCAAATGACAGGCAGGGAGCCTGCACTTACAATCTCCCCCTTTTTGGTAATTGATGACAACAATTGCAAATCTCAGCTAACAAGCATTTCTGGCACAGGGATTAGCTCTAAACAGCATATGACAATGAATTCAGTTGAATGAGCATGAGCAATGGTACTAGTGCAGTCTAGCCATGACACCAATTGAAATACAACTAAGGTACAAGTGCAATGAGTACAGGACATGGCTCCCCCTAGAACAAGTATCCATCACTAGTTCACATGATACCAATTGAAAGCATCTTAGCAACAAGCTGACTCAAAGATATCAAATGAAACTACCCAATGAGCATCACATACCAAGCAGTTCAAATGAGCTCTCACATCTCTCCCCCTTGATCAAATATCTCCCCCTTGGGTGCACACAATTCACATATAAGTCATGCAAGCTAGGTTTTCACTAAATTAGCTAGATTTGTCACAAACTCTTCCCCTTTGGCATCAAAGACCAAAAAGATGAACTAAGCACATAAAAGAAAGAGAGCAGTCTAGCAAGCTTTGAAGATTATACAATCTAGCACATGAGCTAATGAATTCACCAATCTCACAATTGAAACTCCTACTAGGTCACATGTCACAAGATCAACAATAGCATATTTCGAATGATGTTCATGTAGTATTAGACCTAGAGCAAGATTTAGGTGAACTAGAGCCAAGTGAATCAAATAGTGCTTAAATCAACTAGAGTGAAACACAAGCACAAGCTAGAGCTAGTTTGGTGTATCAGAGCATTCAATTTCAAGATCAGGCAAGAAATTTGAGACTAAAGCATTGATGTTGAGCTCTTTTTCTCAAAGATTTCTTATTTTGCACATTTTCTAATTTTGCAAGTCTCAAGCCTTAATCGACATGGTCTAGCATGACACTAAAGACTTTCATGTCTTGGTCATCCAAAGCTCCCCTGAAGTTCATGCCTTCGTGTGCAATGATAAGCTATCTCATTGGAGAGTCATTGGTGAGACATGCTACCATTTTTAGCACATTTAGCTCAACATTTGAAAAAATAATGCTCAATTTCTAGCCAAGCAAGGGTATAAATGCAATAATATCCTAAATTAGCCATAGAAGCACAAGGTCATCAAAATAGAAGCTTTAAGCAATCAAAATGATTTAGATGGCTCTAGATGACCTAGCACTAGCCCCAAGCAACAATTTTCATGATGATTTAAGTTAAGCACAAATTGAGCAAGTGACATTAAACAACTAGCAATAGTTCTCATGATCAACTAGTGAACTCAATAGCCACACATGAGAAGAGTATAATGGTCAAAGCTTCCAGAATGCTAACACAAATATATACAAAATTCAAACTAAATCGCTCAAGGATGCCAACTAGGAAGAATTGGACTTATCAAGCACATTAAGTTCATTTCTAAGCTTGCAAAACCTTACTTCATCCAATGGCTTGGTAAAAATGTCAGCAAGCTGGTCCTCGGTATGCACATGAGCAAGCACAATGTCACCCTTCGCCACATGATCCCTAAGGAAGTGGTGTCGAATGTCAATGTGCTTGGTTCGTGAGTGTTGGACCGGATTGTTGGCAATTTTAACCGCGCTTTCATTATCACACAGCAATGGGACATGATCAAGTTTTATGCCATAGTCATACAATGATTGAGTTAAAAACAACAATTGAGCACATGAACTCCCTGTCGCTATATACTCTGCCTCAGCTGTAGATAGCGCCACGGAGTTCTGTTTCTTTGAAGCCCATGAGACCAGGCATCTACCCAAGAAGTGACATGCCTCGGAAGTGCTCTTGCGGTCAATCTTGCACCTGGCATAATCTGAATCAGAATAGCCTAGGAGCTCAACACGCGCACCCTTCGAAAACCACAAGCCTATGTTGGGAGTATGTTTCAGGTATCTCAAGATTCGTTTCACAGTAGCTAAATGAGATTCTCTAGGGGAGGCCTGATATCTTGCACACATGCACACACTAAACATGATGTCCGGCCTAGATGCAGTAAGGTACAACAATGCACCAATCATAGAGCGATAGAGCTTAGGGTCGACGGGCGTACCTTCGGTGTCGAGGTCCAAGTGTCCATTGGTCGCCATTGGAGTTCGGATCGGCTTGCAATTCATCATGTCGAAGCGCTTCAGAAGATCCTAGATGTACTTCTCTTGCGAAACGAATGTGTCGGTCTTGAGTTGTTTGATTTGAAACCCCAAGAAGAAGCTCAGTTCGCCGACCATGGACATCTCAAACTCCTTCGCCATCATCTCCCCAAACTCAGTGCACATAGCCTCATTGCTGCTGCCAAAGATTATATCGTCCACATAGACTTGGCAGAGGAACAAGTCACCATTTGTTACCTTGGTGAACAATGTGGAGTCCACTCTACCGATCTTGAAGCCCTTGTCGGTGAGGAAGTTCTTCAATCTCTCATACCAAGCACGGGGAGCCTGCTTGAGTCCGTACAGTGCCTTGGACAACTTGTAGACGTGGTCGGGGTGCTCACGACTCTCAAAACCAGGAGGCTGCTCCACATACACCAACTCATCGATGTAGCCATTCAAGAAAGCGCTCTTCACATCCATTTGCTTCAGAGTGATGTTGTGACATGTGGAGAAAGCCGCAAGCAACCGAATGGCATCCAACCGTGCAACTGGAGCATATGTGTCACCGCAGTCAATGCCCTCAACCTGAGTGAAGCCTTGAGCTACCAAAATGCCTTGTTGCGCACAACCAAGCCGAACTCATCTTGTTTGTTCTTGAACACCCACTTGGTGCCTATCACATTGTGGTCACTCGGCCTCTCCACCAGAGTCCACACTTTGTTCCTCTCAAAGTTGTCCAGCTCTTCATGCATTGCGTTGATCCAGTCCGGATCCTCAAGTGCTTCTCCAATTGTCCTTGGCTCAATCTCTTAAGATTAACACGTCGACTACCTGACAAGATTAAGGACACTTATTTTATAGTTCTTCTATTTCTTTGTGTGAGTGTAGCAGTATAGGCCTGCAGATCATCTAGTCTCTGGCAGCAGGGTCCCACTGAGCACAGTCCGCTGTTCGTCTCAATCTTATCCATTCTCGGGTGTGTGTTCGAGAGGGTTCCGGAGTTAGGCCCCCTGTCTAGTTTCGAGAGAGTTCGGGGGAGCGACAACTGTCGGGGTTTCGTAGCCTCTAAGCAACCCAAGCCAGATATTTTGTTTTAGGCGCGAAACTTCCCGCCTAAGTGATCTAAACCTCCCGCCGAGTCCACAAGTCGACAAGGTAGGCCCACAACCCTAGGTGTGACGTCGGGCGAAGTCGGTAGAGCCAAAATCCAAGTGGGGCAAAAACATCAGCCCCATCGGACGGCGTCCGAACACCGTCGGACGGCGTCCGATGAGCCCCAGCCAAAATTTGGCTAAGTCCCCAATTGCAACCTCACTGCCGGACGGCGTCCGGAGACCGTTGGACAGCGTCCGACGCAGTTCAAAAACTGTCGTCTGACGGCGTCCGACGACCACCGGAAGGCGTCCGAAGAACCGAACTGTTGAAAATCCGACTAAGTCCCAACTCCAATCGTTACTGTCGGACGGTGTCCGGAGACCGTCGGACAGCGTCCGATGCAGTTCAAAAACTGTCATCAGACGGCGTCTGATGAGCTGGACTGCGTCCAAATCCTACTGCCGGACGGCGTCCCAGGCGGGCCAGACGGCGTACGAAGGAGCAAACCCTAGAAATTTGAACTCGGTCGGACGGCGTCCGTCGTGTTGGACAGCGTCCGATGAAGTGGAAAATTAGCCAGATTCGTTCTCCGGACGGCGTCCGACGGGCTCAGAAATCTCGTCCAGATTTAATCTCGACCGTCCATATGTCTAGGGCTTTAGGGTTTCGCTCCGAGGTCTATAAATAGGGGGCCAAGCCACGGGAGAAACTGAGAGAGGACTTCATTTTCAGCCACCATACATCACCAAGGGGTCTCTCCCATGGGGTTCTTCCACCTTGGAGCCTCCATGCCCATGTCCATGACGGTTTGAGCTCGGGAAGGAGTGGGACAAGAGGAGGAAGAAGAAGAGCAGCTGCATCTCCTCCTCCTCCATCGATTCAAGGTTCGATTTGGTGTGTTCCCATGGCGTTCTTGGCTCGTTCTTGAGGGTTCTTTGAGAGTTCTTGTGGGAGAAGAATGTTTGGGTCTTGGTGGGATTCCGGACTCGTGCTCGGGGATTTCTTGCTGCCGGGGTCTTCACCAAGCCGTGCGTGAACGACTACTACCACTACTTCATCTACTACCTCTCTGCCGCCTAGCGTGGTGCGGTGCCGGAAACCCTTCGTGTGTCGGGGGTCATCTCCATACGTGGGGGTGCTTCGTCGTCGCCTTTGGAGTCACAATCCTGGGAGTGGGGCACCGTCCGGTCTACTGTGTGATGTCTCCAAGCCGTTGGAGCCACCGTCGTTGTGATAGAAGGGTTGCGAGGAGCTTCCGCGTGTGTGGAAGAACTCGCGAACGTGTGGGGTTTTGGCTCACCCTCCATCCGTGGTGAAGAGCTACCAAGTGGATCGAGCGCGAGGGACGAGAGAGTCCCGGCCTTCCTTGGAAGGTTTCCTCAACGGAGACGTAGGCGCTTGCGCCGAACTTTGGGAAACAAATCGGTTTGCCCCTTGTCTCCATTTACCTTACCACTTGTGCATTGACTGCCAGTGCGAGCCATCGAGCCGCCTATTTGCTAGCTTGCCTACCGTGAGTTCAATACAACCGTGCTCTTAGCTTCCGCTTCCTAGAATTGCATAGGCTCATCGGTAATTGGTTCCGTAAATTGCTAAGAAGTTAACAACCCCGTGAGGGATTAAAATTGGAATTAGGGACCGATTCACCCCCCTCTCAGTCTTAGGTCCTTTCAATATTGCTCGATCTCTGACACAAATGCTTCATGCTCACAGAAGTTTGCCATCCTGGACCGTGTCTGAACTCCCCGGTTGATGTCACCAATCACTTGCTCGGCTGGGTGATCGTGAGCAATAGTGTGGTGAGTCCTCACCAACTGAGGTGCAACATCCGTCTGCTCAGCTGATTCCGTGTCTGGTTCACAAGCTGCCTCTGTCCCTAACTCAGTCTCTGAAGCTGAAGCTGGTTCCCCGCTTGAGCTAGCTTGGGGCAAAGCATCCCCTGAATCTGTGCCAAGCTCAGGTGTAGCCGGTGGTATCACAGGTGCATCCACTCTCTGTACCTCCTCAGGTCTCATATCACCATCCTCCATTTGCTCAACAGCTCGAGCAAGTGCTTCATCACCAACATCCTCCAGGTTCTCGTGCTCACCTTGGCTGCCGTTGGACTCGTCAAACTTGACGTCACAGGTCTCCTCAATCTAGTGAGTGGACTCATTGAAGACTCTGAAGTTCTGTCCACAAACTGAGTACCCCAGAAAGATGCCTTGGTCGCATCTGCTCTGAAATTTGCCCAAGTGCTGCCTCTTCTTGTAGATATACACCTTGCATCCGAAGACCCTCATGTAGGAGACATTGGGACGTCTCCCATTCAGCAGCTCATAGGAAGTCTTCTTCAGCAACTTGTGCAGGTACAATCGGTTAATGTAGTGGCAAGCAATGTTGATGGCCTCACCCCAGAACAGATCAGATGTGTGATACTCATCCAACATTGTCCTGGCCATCTCAATCAAGGTTCTATTCTTTCTCTCAACCACCCCGTTCTGCTGAGGAGTGTAGGTGGCTAAGAACTCATGGCTTATTCCTGCATCATCACAGAAAGACTCGACCATGCTGTTAGTAAACTCGGTCCCATTGTCACTTCTCACCCTTTTTATTTTGCAATCAAAAGTATTTTGGATTTTCTTTGCAAACTTTTTGAAGACCTCACCCACTGGTGTTTTGTTGGGTACAAAGAAAACCCAAGTGAACCTCGAGAAGTCATCAACAACAAGCAAACAATAAAGATTCCCTCCTATACTCACATAAGTCGTTGGCCCAAACAAGTCCATGTGTAGGAGTTCTAGGGGTCGAGAGGTGGACATAATGTTCTTTGCAGGGTGCGGATTCGCTACCTGTTTGCCTGCCTGACAGGCGCTGCAAAGTTTGTCCTTCTCAAACACCACATCCTTCACCCCAAGAATCAAATTGTTTTTGCAAAGCTTCTTCAAATTTCTCATCCCAACATGTCCAAGACGCCGGTGCCAAAGCCAACCAAGTGAGACTTTGGCAACTAGGCAAGTCGAGGAAAGCTCAGAAGAAGTGAAATCCACAAGGTAAAGGTTTTGGAATCTGAAAGTTTTGAAGACCACATTTTCATTTTTGTCCAACACCAAAAGCTCTAGGGGTGAGAAATGACAATGACATTTTTGACCTAAGACCGAGAGTCGGTCCCTAATTCAAATTTTAATACCTCACGGGGTTGTTAACTTCTTACCAATTTAGGGAACCAATTACCGATGAGTCTATGCAATTCTAGGAAGCGGAAGCTAAGAGCACGGTTGTATTGAACTCACGGTAGGCAAGCTAGCAAATAGGCGGCTCGATGGCTCGCACTGGCAGTCAATGCACAAGTGGAAAGGTAAATGGAGACAAGGGGCAAACCGATTTGTTTCCCGAAGTTCGGCGCAAGCGCCTACGTCTCCGTTGAGCAAACCTTCCAAGGAAGGCCGGGACTCTCTCGTCCCTCGCGCTCGATCAACTCGGTAGCTCTTCACCACAGATAGAGGGTGAGCCAAAACCCCACACGTTCGCGAGTTCTTCCACACACGCGGAAACTCCTCGCAACCCTTCTATCACAACGACGGCGGCTCCAACGGCTTGGAAACGTTACACCGTAGACCGGATGGTGCCCCACTCCCGGGATTGTGACTCCGAAGGTGACGACGAAGCACCCCCACGTATGGAGATGACCCCCGACACACGGAGGGTTTCCGGCACCGCACCACTCTCGGCGGCAGAGAGGTAGTAGACGAAGTAGTGGTAGTAGTCATTCACGCACGGCTTGGTGAAGACCCCGGTAGCAAGAAATCCCCGAGCACGAGTCCGGAATCCCACCAAGACCCAAACTTTCTTCTCCCACAAGAACTCTCAAAGAACTCTCAAGAACGTGCCAAGAATGCCATGGGAACACACCAAATGGAACCTTGAATCGATGGAGGAGGAGGAGATGCAGCTGCTCTTCTTCTTCCTCCTCTTCTCCCACTCCTTCCCGAGCTCAAACCGTCATGGACATGGGCATGGAGGCTCCTTGGTGGAAGAACCCCATGGGAGAGACCCCTTGGTGAGGTATGGTGGCTAGGGTGGCTGAAAATGAAGTCCTCTCTCGGTTTCTCCCGTGGATTGGCCCCCTATTTATAGACCTCGGAGCGAAACCCTAAAGCCCTAGACAGATGGACGGTCGAGATTAAATCTGGATGAGATTTCAGAGCCCGTCGGACGCCGTCCGGAGAACGAATCTGGCTAATTTTCCACTTCATAAGACGCTGTCCAACGCGCGTCGGACGTCGTCCGACCGAGTTCAAATTTCTAGGGTTTGCTCCTTCGGACGCCGTCTGGCCCGCCTGGGACGCCGTCCGGCAGTAGGATTTGGACGCAGTCCAGCTCATCGAACGCCGTTCGGTGCCCGTCGGACGCCGTCCGACGATAGTTTTTGAACTGCATCGGACGCTGTCCGACGGTCTCCGGACGCCGTCCGACAGTAACGATTGGAGTTGGGACTTAGTCGGATTTTCAACAGTTCGGTTCTTCGGACGCCGTCCGGTGGTCGTCGGACGCCGTCCGACGACAATTTTTGAACTGCGTCGGACGCTGTCCGACGGTCTCTGATGCCGTCCGGCAGTGAGGTTGCAATTGGGGACTTAGACGGGTCCCGCCTGTCAGTGACCCAGAGCAGAACCCGTGGCGGGGCGGCAGCTCCGGCGAGGGGATTTGATCCAAGAGCAAGCCGCGGATGCGAGGAGTGTGATTGCGCGGTCAGAGAGGGAGATTACCGAGGGGAATCGAGTGTGCGTTGACGGTGGCGCGGATGGTTGGGACGGGGTCGACGGCGAGGTATCTTCGGCGAACAGCCAGCTCTGGATTGTTGGGGGAAATGAAGGTTGGGTTTTGGCAAAACTAGGGGTAGTGTTTTACGGCTCGAGCTCGAGGAGAGGGGCGGTCTCGTCTCTGTGTTCGTCGGCTCTGGTGGGATGAGGGTGATGCGGGGGTGGCTCGGTGGTTTGGTGGGGATTTATAGGCGGCAAGGCGGCCGGAGATGCATTGAAGCGCCACGGTTGTCCAGTGGCACAGGGTGAGGAAGGAGGAATAATGGTGTGGCAGTGGTGTGGCACGAGTCCTTGAGCGACAAGGCCACGACGATCGGGTAGCGCTCAGCGTGCGCGAGGAACAGAGCGGAAAAGCCACGGCCACGATGGAAGATTTCGGCACGACGGAGACGAAGGAGAGAAGAGGGAGTTAAGGCACGGTCAAGGTTGTCGGCGTGGCGTTGCTCTATGGTGTGAACGCTGGAGTTTTCTGGGTCCGAAGCGATGACGGCATGCGACGGTGGAGCCCCGATTGTGTTCCTCGTCGTCGGCTCGGGCAGCGAAGACGGTGAGATGGAGGTGTCGCGCGGAAGAGTGACCAAGAGTGAACGATCAAGTGAGAGGAGGGAGAGAGACGAGAGAGAGGGGAACGAGAGAAAGGGGATGAAGCTGACGGGTGGGGCCGGTCCGTCGGTGAGAGCGAAAGGAGAGTGGCGTGGGAAAAGCTGACACCTAAGGCACAGCTGCCAGTGAGGAGAGGGAGAGGGTTGCTGGCGCTAGGCCGAGCGAGGTGAAGGGGAAAGATGGGCCTGAGGTAGGGAGTCGGCCCAACAAGGTTGAAGTAGAATTTATATTTTATTAAAATTCTTAAACCCTTTCTATTTGCAATTATTGGTGAAAGTGTTTATCCGCCTTGTATAGAATAATTATCAAAATTTTAAGAGCATAGAATTATAATATTTAGGCTTTATATTTTTATATTTTGATTTATCCAAATAATTTTCCCTGGATGTTTATGTAGGTTTTGTCATATTTGTAAATTCACATCTTTACTTGTGTCGGTACTGCGCTCCCCGGGGTGTACGTTCCCCAACAGATCGACGGCAGGCGAGACGGCCATGCGGCGGCGTGATGTAAGAACCAGCGAGCACGCCGCGTGGCAGCCCGGCGTAAGGCGGGCGAGCAAGGCCCCAGGCGCCTGGCGAGCACGCCGCGTGGCAGCCCGGCATAAGGTGGGCGGGCAAGGCCCCACGCGCCCGGTGAGCACGCCACGTGGCAGCCTGGCGTCAGGTGGGCGAGCAAGGCCCCTGGCGCCCGGTGAGCACGCCGCATGGCAACCCGGCGTAAGGTGGGCGAGTAAGAAAGCGCCTTGCCGGGCAGGTGGGTCACGGGCCCCACTTGGCAGGCGCAAAGGAAGCTTACCCTAGAAGACTTCTCCCCACCCAGCATAGCAGGGGCATTAAATGCGGCGATTCGGCGTGGAAGGCAAAGGATGATGATTGCGGTCACCGGGGCCCTAGCAGGGGCACTATAGCTGTCATTCTGTCGCTGTTCCGTGACAGTCTTGACCGTCGCCGGTATTAGGCGGCTCTTTCGTCCTGTCCGTGCCCAGTGGTAGACGGGGGCAGATGAAGCTACCGGCGTCAGCGGTAAGGTGTGGCGGATTGTACTGTGATATGACCTAATTTATGGTCTCTCTCTCTCCCTCGGCCGTCTCGGGCAATATAAAAAGGAGATCCGGGTGAGAGAGGGGGTGATCCCTGAGAGGCAAGAGCACTGTATGTTCTCCAGCGAGAACATACGCCCATTTCTCATCCAAGAAATCGAGCACGAGTAGGAGTAGAACTATTACCCACCCTGGGGGTCCGAACCTGGGTAAATCCGAAGCCCCCTGTGCGTGCAAGAGCAAGCAAACTAATTAGCAAAAACCCCCTAAGATCGAACATAGACCATACGAATCTGTCAGGTGAAAAACCACCGATAGTGGCGCCCCAGGTGGGGGAGCGTTAGTTTGTTTGTCTGTTCTTGCTCGCAGGATTTCAGCGAGCTTCGTCTACGACTCACCGGGAGACGGAAAGATGGCCGGCGCTCTGACAGCTGGGGGAAGAACGGAGTCAATCTCAGGTCGCCCCGCGACAGCGGGCCCGTCTGGGCGACAGGTGGCGGTGTGGCCGAGGCTGCCAAACCCAGCAGTGTAAGGCGCCGCCTGGCCATGGAGCTATACTCCCCGGCCCAGAACCTCTATGCGGCGAGAGTGCTGCTGGATCATCCTCCGATACCAGTGACGCCGGACTCACCAGCGGCCCCATGGCTGCGGAACCTCGCGTAGTATGTGGGGGCGGCCGCGGAGGCTGTGGAGGCGTCCAGTGGCTGGGGTGTGACCTCCTCGCTGTCGTACGCCTTGCCACCACCTCGCCGTTCCCACAGGACCCGCCCCGATGGGGGCGACGGGAGCAAGGAGAAAGCGGTCGTAGCCGTCCCGCCTCCACCTCCCGCCTCTCGCAAGGGGCGAGGGGATGTCGGGGACCTCAAGCCGCACTTGGAAGATCAGCACCAGCGGCGCGGAGAGGATCTCCGCGGAAAACTGCAGTGCCGCCACCCGCGAAAACAAGACCGCGTGGCGGGCGAAAAACGCGCGAACCAGGAGGGCCACGGCCGTGACGGCCGCGCGGGCCCTGACAGTGCCGACGACAGCAACTACGACGGCGAGTGCGGTGCCTCCTCGGCGCCGCGTCAGGGCCAGAACCGGGGCGAAGAAGGGCCGGGGGAGGACCGGGGGGCATATGGTGTGGGGGTGCCGTGCCTTCACAAAGGAGCTGCGCCGCGTCAAGTGGCCCGAGGAGTTCCATCCAGCCCCCATCGAAAAGTATGACGGGACCACTAACCCTGATGAGTTCCTGCAAATCTATGCCACAGTGATGTAGGCCGCGGGGAGCTCGGGGAAGGTCCTGGCCAACTACTTCCCAACGGTTCTGACCTGTGCAGCCCGCTCCTGGTTCATGAACCTGACGGAGGAGTCCATAGGATCGTGGAAGGATCTCCATCAGCTCTTCATACTTCCAGGGCTCGTTCGATCAGCCAGGGGTGGAGGATGACCTTGGAGCAGCAGAAGGGAGAGGCCCTGCGAGACTTCATCCACAGGTTCAGCCATGTCCGCAACACTATTCCGGACATCTCCGCTGAGGCCGTCATCACCGCATTCCGGAGGGGCGTTCGCGACCACCAGATGAAGGAGAAGATGGCTACATGCAAGATCAGGACGACTGAAGAGCTTTTTCGCCTCGCGCACAAGTGCGCTCTACAGGCGGAGGCCTGAACCCGTCAGTCGGCCCACGCGGCCGGTGCGGTGGGAGGAGACGGCGGGACCTCCAAGGGCTCCGGCGGGAAGGACAAGAAGAAGCGCAAGGCTGGCGAGGCTGGCCACGTCTTGGCTGCTGAGCAAGAGCAAAAGAACGGCAGCCCGTAGCGCGACGACCGCCAAGGGCGGAAGGACGACCGCAGCGGGCGCCACGACGGTCGCGACGGCCGAGACGATGGGTGCCGCAGAGACCGTGGCGGTCGCGACGGCCGAGAGGACAAGCGGGATAATTGCCGAGAGTGGGGCAGTACATCTTACTGTCCCATTCACCGGACCAACGCTCATGATCTGGTCGACTGCCAGGTCGTGAGCAAGCTGGTGGACAGCGTGTAGGAGCGCAGGTCGCCAAAGGACGACGAGGACAAGGACCCCGCTCCGCTGGGTTTCCAGCGGGCGAAGCATGAGGTGGCGTACATCCACGATTGTTCCGCCACCTACCCCTCCAACACCAGGTTCAAGCAGCTGATGAGGGAGGTGTGCGCCGCTGTGCCCAGCGAGGGGTCGAGGAGGCAGCTAAGGTGGTCGGAGGAGCCGATCACCTTCAGTCAAGGCGACCACCCTGAAAGCACTGCGGGCCTGGGCCATCTCCCGATTGTGGTTTCACCCACAGTTCGGAATGTGAAGCTCGGAGGGTGCTGGTGGACGGGAGGAGCTCTATCAACCTCCTGTCCTCGAGAGTCTGTCAGGCGCTGCAGATCCAGAAGCGCGATCTGGCCCCAGCACTTCCTTTCTACGGCATTACCGCAGGGGCTGAGTCACCGCCCTGGGGCGTATCAGCCTCCCGTAACCTTCGGGGGCGCAACCAACTTCTGTACGGAAGCGATCGAGTTCGAGGTTGCGGACTTTGAACTGCCGTACAACGCCCTCTTAGGCCGGCCCGCTCTGACCAAGTTCATGGCAGCGACCCACTATGCTTATATGGTGGTGAAGATTCCGGGGCCCGGCAGCCCCATCGTCGTCATGGTGGATAAGCCTGAAGCGCTGCGGTGTGATAGGCAGGCGCTGGATCTGGCTGGCGCTGTGCGCGCGCAGAAGTCCGGCGCCTCAGTTCTAGGAGCTCCTCCGGCGAAGACCTGTGCTTCTCCTGGGTTGTCCAGTGAGGTTAAGGTGGTCTTTCTGAGTGATGCGGAGCCTGCCAAGACCGTCAAGGTGGGCAACAGCCTAGGCGTCAAATAGGAAGACGCGTTCGTTACCTTCCTCCGGTCTAACGTAGACGTGTTCGCTTGGACACCGTCCGACATGACTGGGGTCCCCAGGGAGGTGATTGAGCACCGGCTGGCGACGTTCCCAGACGCGCGCCCGGTCATGCAGAAGATCCAGCGACAGTCGCAGGAACGGCAGGACGCCATCCGGGTTGAGGTGGACAAGCTGCTGGAGGCGGGATTTGCTAGGAGCGTCGCTCACCCCGAGTGGCTTGCAAACCCCATCCTCGTCAAGAAATCCAACGGGTGCTGGAGGATGTGCGTGGACTTCACCGACCTCAACAAGGCCTGCCCGAAGGATCGGTACCCACTGCCCCGCATCGACCTCATCATTGACTCCACGGCGGGGTGTGAGCTGCTGTGCTTTCTGGACGCGTACTCCGGGTACCACCAGATTAGCATGGCGCTAGGAGATGAAGAAAAGACCACCTTCATAACCCCCGTGGGCATGTATTGCCATGCCAGGATGGCTTTTAGGTTGAAAAACGCTGGCCCAACCTACCAGCGGGCCATGCATATCGCCCACCGCTCGCAGGTCGGGAGGAACCTCTAGGTGTACGTCGATGACCTCGTGGTGAAGGCAAAGAAGAGTGAGGAGCTGGTCGGCGACCTAGAGGAAACCTTTGCCAACCTGCGGAAGTACTCCATCAAGCTCAACCCGAAGAAGTGCGTGTTCGGCGTTTCGTCCGGCAAGCTGCTGGGATTCCTCATGTCCCATTGGGGCATAGAGGCGAATCCGAACAAGATCGCCACCATCGAGAACATGAAGCCTCCTACTCGGCTCAAGCAGATGCAATGCCTCATTGGCTATTTGACTTCCCTGGGTCGGTTCATCGCCCGCCTAGGGGAGAAGAGCTTGCCCCTATTCAAGCTGCTGAAGAAGACCAACCACTTCGAGTGGATTGAGGAGGCCCGACGAGCATTTGAAGGTTTGAAGGTGTACCTGTCCTCCCCTCCCGTGCTTGTCGCACTTGGACCCGGAGAGCCGCTGCTGTTGTACATCGCCGCAACCCCCGAAGTGGTCAGCGCGGCGTTGGTGGTCGAGAGGGAGGGGATACAACGGCCAGTATACTCCTAGACCCAGAAGATGTTGTACGCCGTTCTGGTGGCGTCGAGAAAGCTGCGTCACTACTTTTAGGGCCGACAAATCACGGTGCTCACCAGGTACCCGCTGCGTGAGATCCTGCACAACCAAGAAGCCACAGGCCGGATCGCCAAGTAGTCGGTGGAGCTGGGGGAGTTTGATCTCCAGTTCGCCCCCCGCACCGCCGTGAAAGGCCATGCTTTGACGGAGTTCGTCGCCGAGTGGTCCTCCGCCAGCACAGAAGCCGAGGAGCGCCCCGCCTCGTCGTCCTGGGTCCTCTTCTTCGACGGCTCCCTCAGGCTAGAAGGCGTAGGGGCTAGGGCTGTCTTGGTCTCTCCCACGGGAGACACCCTCCCGTACACAGTTGTCCTGGATTTCAAGGCCACCAACAACATCGCCGAGTACGAAGGGCTGCTCGCCGGGCTACGAGCAGCGGCCGCGCTGGGCGCCTAACGTCTCCAAGTCAACGGCGATTCCCTCTTGATCATCAACCAGGCTCGGAAGGAGTTCCAATGCGCGGATGACACCATGGCGGCGTACCTGGGCGAGGTCCGCAAGATGGAGCGTCATTTCGAAGGCCTGGGGTACGAACACATTCCCCAACGCGACAACTACAAGGCGGATGCGCTGTCGCAGCTTGCCTCCCCGGGGTGTATGTTCCCCAACAGATTGACGGCAGGCCAGAAGGCCACGCAGCGGCGTGATGTATGAACCAGCGAGCATGTCGCGTGGCAGCCCAGCGTAAGGCGGGCGAGCAAGGCCCCAGGCGTCCGGCGAGCACGCCGCGTGGCAGCCCGACGTAAGGTGGGCGAGCAAGACTGAAGGGATCTCAGGCCGAGAGGGGGGTGAATCGGCTCCTAATTCAAATTTTATCCTACCCAAGTGGTTATCTTTTTAGCCAATTAGGGAACCAACTAGTGAGTGAAGCCCTATGTAATTCTAGTCGCGGAAGCAATTGACAAGCACAAGTGAATAGGTGGCTCAATGGCACATACAGACAGGCAATATCAAGTGTAGAATAGTAAATGAGATCAGCGATGCAAACCGATTTTTTCCAAAGTTTGGCGCAAGCGCCTACGTCTCCGTTGAGGAAGCTTCTCACAAAGAGAAGCCGGGACCCTCTTGTCCCTAGTCCTCAATCCACTCATGGTAGCTCTTCACCAACACATGGCAGGCGAGTTCCAAACCTTCACATGTGGCAAGCCTTCTCACACGCGAGAAGTGCTTACACCCCGCCAGCGCCAACACATGGCACCGACCGCCAACACATGGCAGATTTCGCGGTCTTCAACACATGAAGATGTAAGCACCCACACGAGGAGGTGACCGCCCACACAGGACGGGTTTGGAGCACCCTCGACACACGGAGGTGACCGCCGACACACGGCGGGTTTAGCGGCTCCGACACAGGGAGAGCACGCACCCCCGACACACGGAGGTGACCCCGGACACACCGAGGGTTTCGGTCGAAGTAGACGATGTAGCGGATGTTGCGGATGAAGCTCGGCTTGGTGAAGACTCCGGCAAGCAAGAAGACCCATGAGCACAAGAACCGGAGACTCTCACACAAACCCAGAATCCCTCTCACACTTGGAGCACCCTAGGACCAAGAACTCCAAGTGGGGCAAGAACATACCTTGGGGTGGAGACGAGGTAGGGGAACCCTTCTTCTTCCTCCCTTCTCCCTCCTCTCTCCTTCTCTCCTTCTCCTTCCTATAGCTCAAGCACACATGGAGGCACCTAGGATGCACACCTCCATGGGAGAGAAGCACACACCTTGGGATGGATGGAGGAGGCAAAGGAATGCACCTTCTCCTTCTTCCTCCCTTCTCCCTTCCTCTCTCCCTCTCCTTTTCCCTCTCTCTCAAGCACTCATGGTGGCCATGGGGGAGGAGCACACCATGGGAGGAGTTCTCTAGGATAAGGATGGCTTGGGCGGCTGCAAATGAGGCTCTCTCTCACCCTATCCACTCAAGGGTGGCCCCTAAATACCCCCTCAAGTGAGCAGCCCACGAAACCCTATCTGCACACCCGCGGACAGAACCGGCACAGTGCGGTGCGGACGGTTCATGCTTCGGATGGACGGTCCGCGCCTCAAGCCTCTTCGGACAGAACAGGCACAACGTAGTGCGGACGGTCCGCACTGCACACTCCCGAAGACATCAGCTTGGTTTTTTGCCTTTTTGATGTCCTTCCCATGCTCAAATGAAAAAAGTTAAAACATAAACGTTGTAGAGAATTTCGAGATGCAACTTTTTTATGTTGACAAGTTTTTCATTTGAGATACAAAAAAAATCATAAAAATTTGGGAAGCACGCTGCCGTTACGGTGGCATAACCGACACTAGCATTTTGGCAGTTTGGACTCGGCGGGAACGTTTGGAGGCTAGGGCGAGAGTTTCAGAGGCTTAGGCGGAAAGTCTCCCGCACAGCGGAAAATATCTATCTTGAGTTGCTTAGAGGCTACGAAACCCTGACAGCTATCGCTCCACCGAACTCTCTCGAACCTAGACAAGTGGCCCAACTCCGGAACCCTCTCGAACACACTCGAGAATTGGATAAGAATGAGAGACTCAACAAACTGTGCTCAGTGGGACCCTACTGCCAGACGATAGATGATCTGCAAGCCTATACTGCTACACTCACACAAAGAAGTAGAAGAACTATAAAACAAGTGTCTTTAATCTTGTGAGGTAGACAACGTGTCAGCTCAGTCATCAATTATCAAAACCATGACAGGCGGGGAGCCTGCACCTACAAAGAACCCAGGCGCCCGGCGAGCACGCCACGTGGCAGTCCGGCACAAGCCGGGCGAGCAAGAAAGCGCCTTGCTGGGCAGGTGGGTCACGGGCCCCACTTGGCAGGCGCAAAGGAAGCTTACCCTGGAAGACTTCGCCCCACCCAGCGTATCAAGGGCATTAAATGCGGCGATTCGGCGTGAAAGGCAGAGGATGATGATTGCGGTCACTGTGGCCCTGGCAAGGGCACTGTAGCTGTCATTCTGTCGCTGTTCCAAGACAGTCTTGACCGGCGCCGGTGTCAGGCGGCTCTTCCGTCCCGTTCGTGCCCAGTGGTAGACGGGGGCAGATGAAGCTACTGGCGTCAGCGGTAGGGCGTGACGGATTGTACTGCGATGTGACCCAATTTATGGTCTCTCTCTCCTTCGGCCGTCTCGGGCAATATAAAAGGGAGATCCGGGTGAGAGAGGGGGGGAGATCCCTGAGAGGCAAGAGCACTGTACGTTCTCCAGCGAGAACATACGCCCATTTCTCATCCAAGAAATCGAGCATGAGCAGGAGTAGGACTATTACCCACCCTGGGGGTCCGAACCTGGGTAAATCCGAAGCCCCCCGGTGCATGCAAGAGCAAGCAAACTAATTAGCAAAAACCCCTAAGATCGAACACAGGCCATATGAATCTGTCAGGTGAAAAACCACCGACAACTTGCAATTTATTTTGAAAATTTCCTAATTGAAACACATTTTTACTTCCAGCTCAATTTCTTATATTATTAGCTTTTGTGCAAAACATATTTTATTTTTATTTTACAAAAACCATTTAGTATCATAATAAAAATTAACTTATGATCATATTGAATTTAATTATGAAATTTACTTTTAATAAAATTGAGGATGTTACAGGTGTTATCTTTTTGAGACTAACATTTTGATGAGATACAGTCTAAGTTTTAGAAATCGCTAATCGATCGGCAAGCTAGGGATTAGGGATTAATCGAATATATTGGGATTAATCGGTAGGCATTAATCGGTCGAATAATAGTAGGCAAAAGAGGGCAAATCGTGGGAAGCCATATTAAAACAGTGAAAATCATTGGCTTATATCACCTAAATGTCAAAACAACTGAAGTCAAACTAAATCCTTTTCCATTGGACTTTACTGTAAATACATGATCCCCAGAAAGCAAGAACCTCTCCGATGTTGGTGCAATTTGGAGACAAAGATTTGCATTTGTAAGAAGCTTTTCTGGGCGCTTCTTTCATGTTTGCTATTCATAGATATATCCTTCTGAGAATGGTGTGAACTGGACACACCAATCTTTGCATTTCTCAAAGCTACAGCCTACAAGATACTTTTCTAAGCACTCCTTTCTAATTTGTTATTCATAGATATATCCTTGTCAGCGAAGTTGCTAACTATTGAAACCTGTCAGCCATAACATGGTGCTCAACGTCTAGGAGGAAAAAATGTAAACACACGGACACTCTCTCTACGGATAATCATCAAGAAACACAAGATCAAGCATAAAAAACTACAGTTTTGACACTAAACTTCCAAGAACCACCCAAATCTCGTGAAGAATTTGATAGGAAAAAAAATAGGGAAACGATGCTAATGATGAATTGCTGCGTGTTGTTCAGTTTGTCCGCGAGGCTGCAACCAAACAGCAAAGGGGATAGGTGGTGCCTCCGTGCTGTGCTGCAGAGGGAGGTGTGGCGCCAACATGCTGCCGAAGGGAGGGACGGCGACGACGCCGTGCTGCAGAGGGGAGGGGCGGCGTTGCCGTGCTGCAGCCAAGCATCAATGGGGAGGGGCAGCGCCGCCGTGCTGCAGGCCTGCAGCCGACGAGGCCGGCCGTGCAGCAGCCAACAGCAGAGGGGATGGGATGGCGTGAGGAGACGGGGAGGTTAATCTTACACGGTGGGAGCACGACGGCGGCGGTCAGCGAAAATCGCCGGCGGCAGGTTGCCATCCCAAACCCTAGTTTTGTGCTCTATGTGAACTACGATGGCACGACCGCACGAGTTGAAAAATGGGCCGGTGCCTTTTTTTTCCTCCTGGACTGCGTGCTCCGACGGGCCGAGATGGCCGATTTAATCGGTCAAACGTCCGATTAACCGGTCAAAATGCCGATTAATCGTCCCGCCCGATTAAATGACCGATCAAGCTGAAATCCAATCGCTGCCATGCCGATCAATGATTAATCGACGATTAATTGCCGATTCAAACCGATTTTTAGAACCTTACTCCTAAATTATATAAATATACATGAAGAAAATATGTTACATAAAAGAATGAGGCAAGAAGAGTTGGAGTACACCGCAGGAAATAGTACAATAGTAATATTATCGAAGCAACCAAAGTGATCAGCTAAACTATATCTGAAGCATCGTTTGAAGGATCGCCTGAAGCAGCTTGTAATCTATGAAAGCTTAACAAATGGAGAGCTATTAAGGATGCCATTTTTGCACATGCACTAAATCAAATACTAATCAGCTACATTTAAAATTCACTTATAGATCCAGGGCCTGTCATTTAGTGATCATCCTTCTACACAAATTTTGTGCACCGCTCAATTATGATACTATTTCTCTCTCAACTTGCTCAGATCATGAACTGAAAAATAATGCACAATTTATTGGTTTCGGGTGATGAGAGAATTGAATGTAGCAAGATCCATACAAAATATATGTTAATGTGCATATTATGTGAAGTTGTGATATTGATTTACTTGATTGCTCATGAAACCAAACTTAATCGTATCTATTGAGCTTTTGGGACTAATGTCTTTCTTGAGTGATTTGGAAAGATTAGGTCTCATGTGTGTGATGACAAAGGTATATTGAAGGATGATGGCTAAGCCAAAGTTAACAAGACGACGGTATCACCAAGAGTTGAGGACTAAGTCAAGATCGACGTGGCAGGATGATCGATGTGGCAGGATGATCGTCGAGGAGGATGATCGAGCCTAGGTCGATGGGACGAGAATCTCATGAGGTAAATTGAGTCAAGGTTGACAAGGCGAAGACATCATCGATCATTTGGTGAAGGTCATCATTCGCAAAGTGTTCAAGGAGGACTTGAAGGCTTTGATGGGGAACATCAAGCTTCAAGTTATTGTTGAAGACAAGAACTCCGTTGATCCCAAGATGAAGAAAGAAGCAGCAAGAGGTTTCTCCTTAGTGCTTGTATTTTCCATTTATTGAGTCTAAGAATGTACCGTACTATTAAGGGAGATGCGACGTCTTATGACCTTAAAGATGGGTCAAGTGCTCAAGTGATACATCTTGCTAACTTGGTGAGATACACACTTCACATCACATCTTGATCACCTAAGTGCACCCAGAGGGAGGAGTGCCCATGGTGTCGGATAGTGAGCTCTAAGTCCTATCTTGGCTTCCTTTTGAACTCTGCACTTATCCTTTGGTATTTGGGTTGTGAAACCTTTGTGGTTGGATAGCCCTTGTTCTTAGCTTCAAAATGAATCCAAGATCACCTAATTCCGACACCCGAGTGAAAAGTTAAGCCCATTTTCGTCGGGGTGCAGCAGTCCACTTCGGAGTATCCGGGCCTTGACCTCGGAGTATCCGGAGTATCCAGGTGATACTCTAGGTCTACCCTCCTGGTTTTTGCTTCTTAGCTATCCAACGTACCTAGATATTGGTCCGGAGACTCCGAACTGTCCAGACTCTTTCCAACGGCTAGTTTTCTGGGTGCTCTATTTAAACCCCTCTCCTTCCCCACTTGCCAAGTGACCGTTGGAGGCCATTTTCTACTGCCTTGTTGAGCTATCTTCTTGTTCTTGAGCCCCCAATACACTTCTCCACCCATAGATCTTAGTGATCCTCTTTGTGAGATGAGTTGGGTAGATTGGGAGAGAGTGTGTGCTAAGTTGTCGAGTTTGAATCTTTGAGCACTTGTGGTCATCTCCAAGGTTGTTTTTCGTGTGGATCTTTTACCCTTGGAGGTTGAGGACTCCTAGACGGCTAGACGTCGTCCGTGAGCCACCGAGCTTTGTGTGGTTGGCCGCGGCAAGTTTGTGAAGGCCGGTTCCGCCTCCGCAAGGGAAGGAACCAAGAAGTGAAGCCGGTGAGCGCATCATGCAACACTGGAGACCGTGGAGTACATTGTGCAACATCGGAGACCGGCGACTGTATTTGTGCAACACCGGAGACCGACGAGTGTATTTGTGCATACCGGAGACCGGCAAGTACATTTGTGCAACCGGGAGGAAAGTGGTCGAGAGGGACCCCGGCTTGGCGCCGCCTCAATGGAGATGTAGGATCCCCTCAAGTATCCGAACTTCGGGAACAAACATCACCACGTCTCCATCTCCATTTTGGTTTTACCCTTTCTCACTCTCTAGCTTAATTATTTGCTATTGAGTTGATCACTTGTGCTTGTGAGCTAACTATCTTGTGAATCAATTGTCATATCTACCTAGGCAATTGCTAGCTTGTGAATTGACTACATTGCTTATTTCATATATTCACTTGTGTTGGCTTGGCATGTGCTAGGTTGCTATTGTGGTGTATATTGCAATTGAGCTTGTGCTAGCTTGCCATCTTTGTATTGAAAGACACCTGTAGGTTATACTTATGAGCTAACTCTATTTGGTGCAGGTAATATCTTTGTTTAATCCATGGAGGTAAACTCGGAGTATAGTCCGGAGTATCTGGACGACAGTCCAGAGTATTCGGAGTCTCCAGGTTGACCACCTCGGGTTGTTTAATTTCTGCTATGCATTTAAAGTTGTAATCGTCTATTCACCCCCTTCCTCTAGGCGACATCCCCATCCAACCTTGCACTTTCAATCAAGTCAGTCCTAATCCCAGACACCGCATCTATGATTAACATCGATAATTTCCCCTGGATCCTCAGAGAAAGACCCCGGTTTAGATAACAGAGCTTCTGAGTAACTAAACCCGGACTCGATACCCAATGAACAAAGACAGAACTCTCCTTGGATTCTGCACTCGGAAAGTAATGTGGAAATGTAATTTCTCAACTAAAGTAAATGAACAAGACCTGTATTAATATAACTTGAGTTGCACAGGAAAGTAGAGATACAGAAGATTTTACCAGAACTCCCAAGGACTCCTTCGGAACTCCAAGGCTAAGCTCGACTCAACTCTAACTCCCGAATAGACTAGCCTACTCTACAAAGTGATAAAGTGGAGCACTGCTTTGGTAATGTGTGTGTGATTAAAAGTGACCCGAGCACCCATTTATAGTGTGGTGGGAGGAGTGGCATCCAAGGCATCGTGCATGGTGCATGGAGAGGGGAGGCTGGTCGACCTACCTGAGCAGCCGATCTTAGGGAGGCTAGCCGATACAAGGTGGCAACATCCTGGCCCTCCGTCCCATCGTCTTTCCCTTTGTACTCTTCAGATCATCCCTCTAAGGCAGTTTCGGTAGTTGGAACAGATAAACTTGTTACTCTTGCATGTAAGGTGGTCCTCTTGATCCTTCTAAGGTGAATTGTGGTCTTTGGATTAAACGACGTGAAACCGACGATTGAGATGAGCCCTTGGTTTGTTTCTAGGATTGTGGAAGAAAACACAACTCATTTGGGTCGAAAGTGGGGCCGACCGATTTGGATGGGGCTGCCCGGCCTGGGCTAGGTCGGTCGGGCCCACTCCGGTCCCATTTTTGCCTAGTTTTCACTAGTGGTTCCCTGCACACACAATCTCACCAAACTTGTGGAATTTTATTAGTTTAAACCAAATATTGCATGAAACTTAGGTTTAAGATCCATTTTAGCGAGATGTTGGTGCAAATATTTGGAGTTCAGTGATTGCCAACACACACCCCAACTTGAACTTTTGCTCATCCCCGAGCAAACCTAAAATTCGGACCCAGGGATCAGGAATTGCATCAATGTCATTTATATTGCAAATACTTAGCACACAAATTAATACCTCTTTTGTTACCAGCATGAATTGGTACAAGTGTACCCCAACACTTATCTCTTATACATGTGGGCTTATCATTTCCTACCTTGCCTTGGGCAGTTGAAAGATAGAGCGAATTCGACAGAGTTTCATTTGGCTTAGTACCTGTTCAGGTTAGTTCTCGAAGTATTTTGAAAATTTCAAATAAATTCAAAGTTCCTCGAATGGTACTCTCAGATCACTCAGGTGGTTGTCATAATTCCTCACCAGGCTTCCTAGCCTTTAATCTCCCAACGACTATAGGCTTATGTGGAGCGTAGGGTAGGGTAAATGAAAGCTTACGTATGATGCATATGTTGTCAAGTCAAAATATGGTCCTAATGAAGATTATGTCACTTCTAATCTTGATCATTGGAAAGTAATGTTCAGAGCTGAGGGAGAAGATGGACAAAGTGAAAGACAAATGAAATAATGAAATAATGAAATCTTGTACGCCAAAGGAATAGAAGAAAAGACAAGTGAAAGGATATGGGGGGTAATAATGAGCCCAACACATCGGATCTTGTGGTTAGGAGAAATGGCCTTTATTTGAACTCCTTATTTAAAATGGTCCCCTCTAGATTTTTGGAGGCCCTAGAAAATATGGAGAGATCTATTTTCTCTCTCATTATTATTTTTTCTTCTCCTTGCTATATATTTTTGCAAGGGACAATTTTCTTCTTCTCAATTTTTTCAGTGAAAGACATAATATTTGGAGGGGAAACTACTTGGAATGGATGGAGTTTTTATTTGAATAGACCATAAAATGGGTAGGTTCAAGGATACACAAAGGAAAGAGATGGGCTTAATGTATTTGGGTGGACTGCCTAGCGAAGGTGACTGCATAAATCCAAGTGTGGAATTCAGCATAACCAAGCATCAGAAAGGCTATCAAACAAAGGGTATGCGAAGGAAAATGATCGATTAAGAAGGACACTATCCTAAAAGGACTCAAATTTTGACCCAAATCAACACAACTTTAGACAACATTTGTATAGACTATAATGTGAAAGAATTAATTTTTGCTCAAGTAGGAATTTACAACCACTAAGGAACTTCATGATTTTTTAGATTTTCAAAAACAAATCTTTGATATTTCACCTTACCAGAGCCATAAGCAGACTAGGCTTTTATCTTGGTTATCTCATATCTCATAACAACTTAGGCTTGGCTCAAAATGTTTGCTCCCACAAAGCATAGAATTCAGGTAGAATTACAAATCATACCATCATTGGATGCCTTGCTCTTACTAGTGCTCGACTTTGCTACCTATGCCATACTTGAACTTGCACTAAAATTGCAAATTGCAAGCTTGAGCATCATGATCTGAGTGTCTTGTGGACCTTTGGGTATGATCTAGTCACCTTGTTGTTACTGGCCTTGAGCTACTTGGATAATTTACAAAGCCTTTGTAGGTTGCATCTTATTTTCATATTGGTTACCAAAATAAAAAACACATGAGGTCTTGATGTGCATATTGCCAAAAGGGGGAGAACTAGTGCGAAAAAAGATCAGGCGTAGCCGTTTTGGGAATTTTTGTGATTATATTGCTTAGACCTGCACTTAGATTTTCCGCGCTTCATGGCTTATTCACTCTGATATTTTCTTGGATAGTGCATGACATCTTGGTTCCTAAGGGTTTCACCTGCATTTTTGGTTCTTTCTTGCTCTTCTCGCCTCAACTCAAATTCCTTTTCGAAGTGTTTGTCAACATGCTCATCAAGGGGGAGATTGTGAAACCATGTTTGCTTTGGCATGAAATGATGAGCATCTTGACGTGCATTATGAGCCATTAGAATCACTAGATTTGTGTTGAGAGGTATTAGACTTAATCCACGAGAGAGAGCGAGTGTTGACTGTTCGGGTGAGGTGAAATTCACCTCACCGGACGCATCCGGTGGGTGTCCGGACAGCGTCCGGAGAACACTGTTGAGCGTGGGAATGCACGGGCGCAGGAGCGTTTGAAACCGGCCGTCCAGATCAAGCCATGTGTCTAGTGATCCACTGGACAGCGCCCGGAGATCATCAGATAGTGTCCAGAGAGGCCCGCCCGGGGAAACCCTCTCTATCAAACACTAGGGTGCACTGTCCGAACACGTTCGGAGCGTGCGTCCGGTGACGCGTGTCGGGACACGGCACGATGTGACTCAGCACTGATCTTAAGTGGTCAATGGACGCGTCCGGTGACCACCGGACAGTGTCCAGAGACCGCTGCCGCACGTGTCCGGCTACTTGAGCGGACGCGGAGCGGGGTGGTGTGGCCTACGGTCAGTCTCACTGACCAGTGGGGCCAGTTCCCACCGAACGCGTTTAATTGGTGGGCACCGGACAATGTTCGATGAGGCTCGTTTTCACTTGTTTTCAAGTGAATTTGTGGGAATTTTGAATTGTTTCAAATTGCAATCATTTCTACACTTTTGCACTAACCTCTAATGCTTAACATGGGACTTGTTTTGCAATAGGGGTACGTTTGGGTATGTTTGCTTTGTCTCTGTTGTGTGCAGGTGAACCGGATATAGACGACCGCGAGGTTGGGGGCCCGGACACCGTGGAGGCAGCCCAGACTTGGTCGCTTGGCCTGGAACGCTGGGAAATCTTGGGAAGCTTCGGTTCGGGACACCTGGCACAACAAGGACAAGGGGATATGCTCAAGCTGGCAACGGCGAAGCAACCGAGAAGAATTCCGAGGTGGTCGAGGCGACGGAGTGGCAGGAAGACATAATGGTCGTTCATGTGTCATGAAGGCGATCGGACGATCTCGGATGTTTGCTTTGGGTCAAAGCGACCTTGCCTAGTATATAAGGGAGAGAGGGAGGCTTGCAAGCTTACCCTTTCATTCCACCCTCCCACTCTCATAGGCAGACAAGGAGATCTCTCTCCTCTCCTGGGGAAAAAAATCCTATGGCACCCGGTGCCATATTCCTAGCGTGGCACCCCTTCTCTGATGCAAGCACGTGGCGCTGCCACCAATCTTCAAGATCACAGGTTCATAGCCAGGTTTCCTATCCTCACGTGAGAGCACCAGGTCCATCTGCAGGCAAAAAATTACCTCCGCGTGAGTTACTGGCTGCAGGCGCTAGGGTTCCTCCGCGTTCGCTGGGCGCCGCCGCCTCGCGTCACCGCAGCTTCGCCGGCTGCCCTCCGCTGCCCTCCGCCGAGCGCCACCACCGCTCTCCACGACAGCTTCACCGGCCACCACCTTGGCTATGTCCCTGCGCTTGGAGCCCTGGCGACAACAGCAAGAACGAAGTTCAGAGCGGGAGGTAGAAGCATGTCATGTGAATTGGGAATTAGGAATTTGTGACTATGTTCTATGTGCTGTGAATTGGGGATTAGCTATGTGCTATGTGCTGTGAATTGAGGATTAGCTACTAAGGGCATCATCAATGCTAGGACTATATGTGGCCTAAAACTATCCTATTAGCACTATTTGGAGAAAAAAAAAAGGCCTAAAACTATCCTATACTTATTTTAATCCTTTTTTTCCCTCCAAATAGTGCAAATAGGATAGTTTTAGGCCACATATAGTCCTACCATTGATGATGCCCTAAGACCTTGTTTTGGCTGTGCTTTATAACATGTTTTTGATGGACAGGGTCTTATAGTGTGAGCATGTACATAGAAGTAATTTTTATCTTGTGTTGGTTTTGACAGTACATTTTAATGTCCTGTATGGAATGAAGATCTTGTATGAAGAAATGCTGTTACACTTTGGAATGAAATTGTGCCTTCTGTAAAGGTCATGTGCCTAAACTCTGAGAATGAAATGAACTGAAATGTTGCTATGCATAGTTGCATGCCTTCTTCCCTTCAGACATCTGAGACCATATTCTGACACAATGAATTGAATTTTGTTTAGAGTTGTGTACCTAAACTCTGAGAATGGATGTATATGAATTTTGTGAAATCAGTGAGGCTCAATTGAATTTGTCTGTTTGTGAATCCAAGTGCCAAAACAAAATTGAAAATAAGCAAGACAGGGAAGCTCAATGGAATTTGTCTGTTTGTGAATCCAAGTGTCAAAACAAAAGGGAAACTCATTCTGGAAAGACATGCAAATTTCATGGTACCTTGCCATTCAAATTTGTCAATATTAACATGTATTCTAAGTTGTTATATTTAGTCCTCACATAGCTTTGTATCTTTTTTATGGCTGATTAAATACCAATCCATCCCATCCTATTATGGCAAGGAAAGAAATAAACAAAGGTTCATTGGGTTCCTTGATAATATGAAAGACTAACAACAAAAAAGGACAGTGGATTTGCAAATTATACTTATAAGAAATAAAATTAGCACATGCTTTCTTAGCATGCTTTTGTCCATGTAGTGCAGACATACATCCAGACAAATTAATGCAAAATATAGCATCTTCACCGGACAGAAGGAAATCACCAGGTTGATATTTACCCAAAAGGGTTCAAATGCAATACATACAATTCAGGCATTACATTGCATATGTCACAGAAAATTACAGTATACTGCATACAGTTGAATACAATTCTCTTCATGGTTGCTACAGCATACATAACATCAATTTTCACGGAAAACACTACAATCCCAGCAGGCGAGCTCGACCAAAAACTTCAGAATCAAGTCTTTGGCGCAACGAGGTGGCTCCCTAGCTTGTCATCCTTGGTGCGGACTGGTCGCCGTGCGTCAGCGAGATGGAGGATGCCGCAGGGCAGCGACGACGAGGAAGGAAGACACAATCGGAAGAAGACGACAGACACGGCGGCTTCGGCGGGGGCGAATCGAAGCAGCGGCGTGCTCCATAGCGGGGTCGACATCAGCGGGGCGGTGCCGCTCCGCACCGGTGCCAGGCGACGGCGCGCTGTTGAGAGGCGATTTGGAGGAGGAGTGCGTGATTTGGGGAGGCGATTTGGGGAGGAGCAGGCGATCCAATTTTGGGAGAAGCAGGCGAGGCGAGCTGATCTGAGGAGGCACTGCGTTTTGGGATTTCAGGGAGAAGACGCCTTGGTTGCTTCAAGATTGGTGCAGCCAAGTGTGGGCATCTGCGTCCGTTTGCATGATTGCATCACTAATAGTGATTGCACAGGATATGTTCTTGGGAAAGAAATCGAATCAACCTTCCTCATCTTGTTCATCGCGTTTTTCTTTTTCCGGTGATTTTTGAGATGATTTTTGTTTTATTTTTCGGATCAAGTTTGGGACCGATCCGAGGGGGTTTCTGGGCTGGATTTGCTTCTCCAAACATCTTCCCACCTTCCTCTACCTATCTCCCTCACCTTTGTACAAGATCTTAGCTCCAATAACCATGGGGTGGTGAGCAACCCGAGTGCACACAAGGTGTTCGGTGAAATGTCCGTGTGAAGCAAAAGTGTTCGGATCTGGTTCAAACTTTGCGGCGACCATGGCGGCGGGAGCCAGGCTGCGTCCACCTCTCCCTCCGTGCCTCTGTCATTACGCCGCGACCGGATCTGCAGGCGTATCTACACTCTCCCTGTCGACGTGTCGTCCGGTCCTACGCTTCCTCCTGCCGTTGTCACGATTCGATTTTATTAGTTTTTGGTAACGCATAGTCTCCAGGCCAGCGCCATGAAGGTCGAAGGACCTGCTCCGAGCTGCTTACACGGCACATCAAGAACAGTACATTTGGTCTATGGTAATGGAAGGCCCTTGCCTCAAAACTTCTTCCAATATGAGCAATGTTATTCGGGTTGATCATCAGCGTGATGCGCGAAATATTGTTTGTTGAGTATGGTAGATTAGTGATTCTGTGACCAGCCCGGTGCCTACATGCTTTGCTTGCCATGTCTGTGTTTGTATCAGCCATGGCTTAATTAATCTGTTCCTCATAAGCACATCTATCTGCCTCCAAAATCCGTTAGCTTAGTTGTGTTGGTTCATTTTGTTGTATGGATCTTGCTACATTCAATTCTCTTATCACCCGAAACCAATAAATTGTGCATTATTTTTCAGTTCATGATCTGAGCAAGTTGAGAGAGAAATAGTATCATAATTGAGCGGTGCACAAAATTTGTGTAGAAGGATGATCATTAAATGACAGGCCCTGGATCTATAATTTTAAATGTAGCTGATTAGTATTTGATTTAGTGCATGTGCAAAAATGGCATCCTTAATAGCTCTCCATTTGTTAAGCTTTCATAGATTACAAGCTGCTTCAGGCGATCCTTCAAACGATGCTTCAGATATAGTTTAGCTGATCACTTTGGTTGCTTCGATAATATTGTACTATTTCCTGCGGTGTACTCCATCTCTTCTTGCCTCATTCTTTTATGTAACATATTTTCTTCATGTCTATTTATATAACTAAAAAGTTCTAAAAATCGGCATTAGTCGGCCATTAATCGCTAGTCGGCTGGGGACCGATGTGATTTTGGCCTAGTCGGCTCATTAATCGGCAGACCAATTAGTCGGCCATTAATCGGGATTAGTTGGCCATTAATCAGGATTAGTCGGTCATTAGTCAGGATTAATCGACGATTGGTCCATTAGTTGCTAAGTTCCTTTAATTTCACATGAACTATTTTGTTTATATGTGTCTTTCCTGGCTTGTGAGTTGTGACATGTCACTTGTGAGAACTGAGAACTATGTCTATGCCTACGCACCAGATATTTATTATTTAAATATGCTGATTAATATCCACAGACTAATTTTAATTAATCCCCGATTAGTCCGATTAATTCCTAGTCTCTGCCTCGCCGACCGACTAGCGACTAGCATCTTTTAGAACTTCCTTTGATAGTGAGGTTGTAGCACTGAGACATCGTTTCAGCTCAACATTTTCCCCCACGAGTTAGTTTTCCGTCACATTTGCTGCTATCCACACCTGGCGTTTTATAACTAACAGTGTAATATATACATATATGTCAGAGGTGCATTCCAATTTTTCCTGCAAGCATATTATACTCTCTTCAAATGAGTTCTTGTGTACCATGACTCATGCTCTCACGGGTCGGCCCGATCTTCTGGTGAGACTTACGGGGATAATTCCGATCTGTTTGGAGAGACGACCTTAACGATCCGGCTACCAACCTCGCAAAGATGAGAACCCGATAATCGCTAAACCACCAAACCTTCTCGTTATCAACCATGTCAAGAACGCGATTGACCTGACCATGAAGTTCGAATCCTGCAAGCGATCGAAGAACAAGCAAGAAACAGATAAACACAATCTAAAATTACTAATATGGATGAAGCACTAGATACAAATTGAGGTTCGATAACTTGATCCGGGTGGTCTAGTCGACACGCGCAAATTCGAGGGGGGACGCACACGGGGTCTACCAACACACAACCAAACCTAAGAAAAAAAGAGGAAATGACCTCTACATATAGCGTTGGGGTGACGGCTAGGGTTTGGGGCACAACCCTTAGGGAGGTACATGGGCCAGAGGCCCAAAACAGTGGTGATTCAGCACTGAACGACAGCCGGCAGATTCTGGACGTCCTCTTGTTTTCATGATTACCGTTTACTGCAGTGGAATTTGGTCCTAAAACTGGATCCATTGGAAAGCTCTCGTCTTTCTCTTGTCCGTGTATACCAAGAACGTTGAAAACGGACTTTGTATGACTCAATTATGACCATTTGAAGTTGAGGCCGAACTGGACTCGCGAACAACAAATTGGGCTTATTCTTCGGCTGGGCCTTGACCAACATGAGTAGTTGGGCCTGAGGACGTCGAGGAGGTTGATAGGCACCTTTCTTGAGTACGACTTCATTTATGGGAGGCGTCCAAGGTGGTGGTCGAACAGGCGACATCCAAACCGAAGTAGTCAATGACGCCATATCTAGAGGAGTCCCACCATATGATCGACCCGGCCAAGGTGGGGGTCGATAAAACCATATAGTGGCAGCTGTTGTAGATGTAGATGTAGCATTGGTGAACATGGTCTCATCATCCTCCCTTTCCTGAATTGGAGTCGTCCTCGACTCCACGATGTTCATTTGCAAAATGTTAGTAGCCATAGGAAGCATAGCAATATAGACATCTTGTGTAATGAAATCACCAGAGAAAGAATCTTTATCGTCCATGTGTTCCCTTTCTTGAAAATTATCATGTAACTTGAAGGAGCAACTAGGCATAACGATTAGAGATATTGCAGTCTAATTGAGCACAAGGTTGCTTAACAAATAAGGAATTCATATAAGTACACATATAAAGTCGTTGCATCATATGTTCTCCTTTATCATTATATTTCCCAATAACATGGAATGTATTTCGAGATAACCATGGAAAATCAGTATGTCCAAGAAGTCTCTTCTTAAAACTACCTAGATCACACAGAACATCAAATTCAATGTAACCCAAAGTATTCAAAGAAGATATCAATTTACGTTCATCATTTTTAGCAGCAATGTGAAGAACATGTTTAGTATTTGGACAAGTAAAAATTTCATGTTCATTCTCTAGTTGTGGAATTGATATAAGTGAAGCACTATCGCACAACTCTTCTTTATCACAAGTAATAGCAAGCAAATTATCTTGTGACAAAGAAAAATCAGTAATGGGTTTCACTAATGGTTGCTCTAAAATAGCATGAATAGTGGATAACTTCATATCATCATAAATACTATCATCGCATTGAGCAAGAAGATCACCTTTTTCATTACCTTGCAGGGTCCCATCAGTTGATGTAAGCGTAACTTCAACGGTTTGCTCTCTACTGACGACAATGATCTCTTCTTCTTTTATGTGCTCCTCATCATCCTCCTTCTCTCGACAATGTTCGTCTTTCTGCAAAGTGTTAGCTGAAAGAACTGGAGCAACAACAGGTACATCTAAAGAGGCTAGAAATTCATCCAATGATTCGATGAACATATGTTCAGCTCTACAAGCACATTTATACAATTCTGAGAGAGAACTGTATGTTTCAGTGACAAGAATATCATGAATCTCCTTGTTAAGTCCTTCTAAAAATCTATTTTCAATTGTCTCTTCACACTTAGATAATCCACTTAGCGTTAACAAGGTTTTAAATTTCTTATAGTACTTTTTACCTTTATTTTACCTTGTCTCAAATATTTCAAGTCGAGATAAGCATCTTCTGCATCATAGTCATCAAACATATCTCTCGAAGGAGGTGCAGCAAATGCGTCATACTTCTTCACATGACGATGAGAGCTATGACCTGTCATTGTTAATAGAGCACAAGAAAACACATAAGCATATATTTTTCCTATGAACTACTAGATGGTGGAGTCGTTCAAGTCACGCTCACTCAAACATTTACCTTGCCCTTAGAAGTTCTTACCACATAAGCAGGCGGTGCAATCGGTGGCTGGTTCGTGATAATCTGAGCACATGTGGTGATAAAAGCGATTGCAAGGTACTGTCCCTGTAAATTAGTAGAAGGTGGAGCTTGGACAGGTATTTTTATGTAGCAAGGGAGAAACTATAACCACACTAGTTAATACGAGCTGAATAAGCGTTCAACGACGGTACTGTGCTGGTCCTAGGCTAGACCGTGCTAGAGACGCGAGCCTAATCACAAATGTAGTCATAGAACAGCTGCTGAACGCCAAAAATGAAACTTCTCAATTTTTCTCCTTTTTTAATAGCGTGGCTTTTTTTAATGCGCTAGCCTTTTTTTTCTTTTCTTTCAGCACTGCCTTTTTCAACTTTTTTTTTGATGCAGCTTTTTTTATCTTGTGTACCGTTTTTTTATTTCAGCCGAGATATGGATGGATGGACAGCGCGACAACATAAATTGGAAGGAGCTGCTCGGCTAGGAAAGAAAACAAAATCTGCTACTACCTCCGGTCATAAAAACATGTCGCCGTTGACTTTTGGACACTGAAAGGATCCTAGGCCAAGAGGGGGGTGAATTGGCTAGTTTTCAATTTTTAGCCCACTTTTCTAGCACCAACGCACGCCAATTAACACCTTGCTTAGTCAATTAGTGATCCACTTAGCGGTGATAATCCTACACAAGGTTAGGAGCGAAGCACTAGCGGAAGGAACAATTAAGCACAAGCGGAGGCTAGCAAAACTACTTAGGAGCACAAGCGGAAGCATAATTTAGCTCAAGCGACTACTAGTGACTCAATGGTCACCCACACGCAAGCGTTCTCAAATTACGGAATTCAACGAGCTAGGCAAGAGAGTGCAAACCGATTTGTTTGACCGATGTTTGGTGCACAACACATGCGCACCTACTCACCGTTGAGCAAGTTCACCACCGTTGCACAACACATGCGCACTCGGGGGAACAGGGACCCTTTCGTCCCTAGCGCTCAATCCACTATGTGGAGCCCTTTCACCGAACACATCGGCGGGGTGGACAAACCCGTACAAGGTACCAGCAGCCTCCCACACATGGAAGACCCCGACACACCAACTCCACAAGCGGAGCTGGTCTCCGACACAATGGAGGACTTTGAACACCCCGGATGTTTCCGAGGAGAGCACCGTGAGAAGCTCGGTGGTCTAGACGCTTCTAGGGCCTTGCACACCACGGACGCTTCCGCGGAGAGCACCGGATACGTCTATCCGATGGCCAAGACGCTTCTTGGGCTTTGCACACCACGGACGCTTTCGCGGAGAGCACCGGATACGCCTATCCGATGGCCAAGACGCTTCTTGGGCTTGGAGTGGCAGGGACGTAGTCGATCGCTTGACGTAGTCGCTCCCGGGTACGGCTTGACGTAGACGTACACGTGGTGAAGCCCGACGAGCTCCCGGTGGCGATGAAGAGCACGAGCACAAGACCGAAGCACGGGTTCACCTCTCCTCCACCATGGGCTAGGCGGATAGCACCATGGGAGAGAGGGGAAACACAAGGGGAACCCTAGGAGAAGGCTTGGGGATGAACACCGGTGAGCTTCTCCTTCTCCCTCCCTTCTTCTCCCTCTCAAATCCTCTGTCAAACACACATGGATGTCATGGGGTGGTGGCAAGCCATGGGAGGAGCTCTCACACAAGACTAGAGCAAGGGGTGGCTGTAAATATGGCTTTCTCAGGTCACACACGAGCTGGTGACCCCCTATTTATAGACCTATCCTCGGAATCCTCGAGATAGGACAGGTGGCGCGCTCAGATTCGCTTTCGGAGTTTTAGATCGAGCCGTCGGACGCCGTCTGTCCACCGTCGGACGCCATCCGATGGACCAATCTGATGAAATTTCACCTTCGTCGGACGCGTCTGACGGATCGTCGGACGCCGTCCGATCGAGTGCTCTGTGCACTCCTCCCCGTGCACACCAAGTGTTTGGTCGGTTTCCTAGCCGCCGTCGGACGCCGTCCGATCACCGTTGGAAGCCGTCTGATGGAGTGGACTGTGCGTGTTTTCTGCTGGTCGGACGTCGTCCGGCGCCGGTCGGACGCCGTACGGCAGTGAGCTCCCGGCTGGGGACAGCCGCTGGGGTGAAGTCCTGGCTGGTCGGAAGCCGTCCGACAGTACGGTTCGGCTGGGGACTTAGCCAAATTTTGAGGCCGCCCCTATTACCGGCGCATCAGACGCGGTCCGATGGCCTCCGGACGCCGTCCAATGGGGACAATTTTCTCAGCCCTTTGCCCCTGGTCACTCTCTCTCGCTCTCGGCTATTCGACTCGGACCTTTAGTACTTTTGGCACTTTGTGGACTGGGAAGTTTCGCGCCCCAGAAATTCGCAGCCTCAAACTTTTCCCTCATTTCTCCCTCTCTCCTTGACCCTTCTCGAACCCTGGGCACGTGTCCACTAGCTAGGGGTTGACTCATAGAGGCTAAAGATAACTCCATGATGTGCTCTTGGCTTTGGCTTGTTGCTTGAGACGTTGCTTAAGTTGTCGGTGCAGCTGAGGATGTGGCAGAGTCGAGTCGACGACACACGCAATAAGTATAAAAGAAACAAGGAACAAAGTCCTTAGCCTTGTCGTCCCTCGGACTGTTGTCATCAATACCAAAACTCAAATCCAACGGGGCTTGAGCTTACAGACACGCTTTTGATCATTCGTCTTATTCAAAAATTTAGTGCAAACGTGCAAAAATATAAGTCATACTTAAAGTATTTTTAATGATAAAACAAATCACAACAAAATAAATAATAATTTACAAAGTTTTTGAATAAGACGAATGGTCAAAGATGTGTACAAAAGTCAATGACGACATGCTTTTATGATGGGTTTGGATTAGAAGGGAAATCACACGACAATTTTTGTTGTTGTTTTTTTAATGGACTCCAGGACGAACAAAAATAGATATAAAACTAAGGATAAATGTGTTCTCATCAGGCAACCACCGATGCTTTGATACCAAATGATGCACACACAGGTCGGCCCGATCTTCTAGTGAGACTTACGGGGGTAATTCTGATCTATTCGGAAAGGCGACCTTGACAATCCGGCTACCAACCTCGCAACGATAAGAACCTGGCAATCGCTAAACCACCAAACTTTCTCGTTATCAACCACACCAAGAACGTTATTGACCTGACCACGAAGGTCGAATCCTGCAAGCGATCGAAGAACAAGTAACAAACAGGTAAACGCAATCTGAAATTGCTAATATGGATGAAGCACTTGATACAAATTGAGGTTCGATAACTTGATCCGGGTGGTCTAGTCGACACACGCAAATTCGAGGAGGTGCACACGGGGTATACCAACACACAACCAAACCTAAAGAAAAACAAACAAATAATCTCTACATATAGCGTTGGGATGACGGCTAGGGTTTGGGGCGCAGCCCTTAGGGAGGTACATGGGCCAGAGGCCCGAAACAGTGGTGATGTAGCACCGAACGACAGCCGGCAGATTCTGGATGTCCTCTTGTTTTCATGATTCCCGTTGACTGGAGTGTAATTTGGGCCTAAAACTTGTTCCATTGGAAATCTCTCATCGTTCTCTTGTCCGTGTATACCAAGAATGTCGAAAACGGACTTCGTATGACCCAGTTATGACCGTTTGAAGTTGGACTGCTCCAGAGGCCGAATTGGACTCGCGAACAACAAATTGGGCTTATTCTTCAGCTGGGCCTTGACCAACATGAGTAGTTGGCCCTAATGACGTCGAGGAGGTTGATAGGCGCCTTTCTTGAGTACGGCTTCATTTATGGAAGGCGGCCAAGGTGGTGGTCGAGCAGGCGGTATTCAAACCGAAGTAGTCGATGACGCCATATCTAGAGACGTCCCACCATATGATCGACCCGGCCAAGTGGGGTCGATAAAACCATATAGTGGCAGCTATTGTAGATGCAGATGTAGTGAAAGTGCATCTAGGCCCTAAGTGATTTTGATGTATTGATGCATATCAATTATAGAGATATTCTATTGGAGAATGCTTGGACAGATTTTATACAGGTTTATCCATGGAGTTGAGATTTATAATTGATGGCACATCCCTCAATACAAAATGATTCAAGATGGCATCAAGGTTAGAAATGAAAAATGTATCTTTTATTTTTATTTGGGTCATAGGCATGCCGTACTATGAAGAGGGACGCTACAGGGAACCATATAAAGATTTCTAAGTGCTCAAAATAGGTATCTCGAAGTTCGTGTGAGGTCTACGTTCAAAAATATACACCTTCCCGAACAGCCATCCCGGAACTTCCGACCCCTGTCGGAACTTCCGACCCGTCGAAACTTCCGACCCATCTCGGAACTTCTGAGATGGGACTTGCTCCCAACGGCCAGAATCTCGAGATCTGAGCTATTTATTGTCTCCCCTGCCACTTGCCATCGACATCAGATCTGATTGAATCATTTGAAACTCCTGCTCCTCATCTGTTCATCATTCGTTTTTCGTTCTTCGTAAAAAGAAAGGATTCTCTCTTTTTGATCATCTTTTGAAATCAATTTCTTGAGAGAGTCAGGTATCTAGAGTGCTCCACGAATTAGAGTATTCTTATTCTTGAGCACTTGGAATTCTGACAATTTTTCTCGCAGCGTTTATTACTCTTGGAGGCTTGAAGGGCTCCTAGACGGCTAGGTGTCGCCGGTGAGCCGCTGAACTTTGTGTGGCGCGCCTCCGGATGTTTGTGTAGGTTTGATTCCACCTCCGCAAGGGAACGGTCTCACATAGTAGAGTTCGGCGAGTGCTTTGTGCAGCGTCAACATCGGGAATAGGGTCTAAGGATCCGGGCTTTGTGCCTTCCCAACGGTGAGTAGGATCTCCCTTTAAAGATCCGAACATCGGTAAAAAAATCAGTGATCCAAGTGTGTACAACAAGTATTTGTTCTCTACATGTATTTATTTTTGTTATAAGTTGTTTCTACCTTTGTATTGCATTTATATTGTCTTTATATTGGTAGAATCATACTTGGTCTTGGAAGAAATCACTTTCGTTGCAGGAACACGCAGTTCTGAGCTGGAACCCGAGACCTGGGTCCCGGAACTTCCGAGGATTCCCGGAACTTCCGACAGCAGTCTCTCTGGAACAGTGTTGAAGTTCCGACAGTAACCGGAACTTCCAACGCAGGGTTGTCTGGTTTGAGTTATTAATTCCGCAATTTTGTTTTATAGGACTATTCACCCCCTCTCTAGTCCTCTATCGGTCCTTTCATGTAGCGTTGGTGAGCATGGTCTCATCAATGACACGTATATACTCTGCCTTTCATGAGAAGGTCATTTATGTTGGTTGTTAGTCTGTTGTTCACTAATTTAATATCTGCAGCGAACATGTTTGTGCCAGCTAACAGAAGATTCCCCTATTTCTGCAGCCTCACGCTTATAGCTTTGTACATCATGATCACCAGCTGGCTTGATCCATTTTAGGTGTATGGCCTGCTTTTGTGCCAGCAAGCATCAAGGTGGTTGTTTCTATTTCTGCAATTTTCTGTGCGCTGTATATGTCAACTTTTTAAACTGGGATATTTTTGATCTGCGTGCTGCTATGTTTGACAATAACAAATCAGGCAAGGGGCTATTGATTATTGGCATTTAGGTGCTTTGGATGGAAGCACTATTTGGAATAGCCAACAGAAGGGCATAACAAAGGTGGTCTCTCTTTCCCTCCCTCCCCCCTCCCCCCTCCCCTGTTTATTTTTATGACACTAAACATGTTATTGTGGTAAATAAAATAGAACCAATCGAACTATTTGTGCAAATCAAATTTCATATTTAGAACAAGGAAAATGCTTACTGCCGGGCGTCCTATCCGTCGGACGCCCGGCCTAGCAGCACGCGCAGCGAGGCGGCCCAACATCCCGCACGTCCACCCGACCGGGTGATTAGCTCGCGGGCTCACATGATCAACGCTCGCATGACCAGCCAATCACGGACCTCCAGGATGCGTCCCACGCACACGCACGAACATGCACTACCTAAAACTACTAGTTATGCAGTTCATCTTCATCTTGTTTCTTTTTTAATTTTCACATTTTTGTATCCATTTCATCTAGAGTCCAAAATCTATAGAACAAATTTCATAATTCATCTAAAATTCTAATAAACTCATTTTAAATAATTTTTTATATTTGTTTCAGAAGGCAATATTAATTGTTCCAGCAGACAAAATTAATTGTTCCAGAAGGCAAAATATATTATTTCAGCAGGCAAAATTAATTGTTCCAGCAGACAAAATATATTGTTCCAGAAGGCAAAATTAATTGTTTCACAAGGCAAAATATATTGTTCAAGAAGGCAAAATTTATTGTTTCAGAAGACAAAATACATTGTTCCAGAAGACAAAATTTATTGTTATAGCAGGCAAAATTAATTGTCCCAGACGGCTACTTTTTAAAATGTTCCAACATGCAAAAATTATTGTTCCAAAAGACAAAATTTATTGTTTCAGAAGACAAAATTAATTGTTCCAGAAGGCAAAATATATTGTTTCAGCAGGCAAAATTAATTGTTCCAGCAGGCAAAATATATTGTTCCAGAAGGCAAAATTAATTGTTTCACAAGGCAAAATATATTGTTCTAGAAGGCAAAATTTATTGTCACAGAAGGCAAAATACATTGTTCCATAAGGCAAAATTTATTGTTCCAGCAGGCAAAATTAATTATTTCACTATCAATACATTTTGTTCCAGATGGCTACTTTTAACTGTTCCAACATGTAGAAATTACTAGTTCCAGCATGCAAAAAAATTATTCCAGAAGGCAATATTAATCGTTCCAGCAGGCAAAATTAATTGTTCCAGAAGGCAAAATATATTGTTCTAGCAGGCAAAATTATTTGTTCCAGCAGGCAGGCAAAATTAATTGTTTCACAAGGCAAAATATATTGTTCCAGAAGACAAAATTTATTATTCCAGAAGCCAAAATACATTGTTTCATAAGGCAAAATTAATTACCCAGACGGGTTGCATACATGTTACAGGCCATAGAACATGCGCTATGGGCCCACAAGCAATGCGTGTATCTATCGACAATTGGCCCATGCGGCCTGCAGCCCGGCCTGAAGCGCGCTTAATGACAAGGTGAGGCTCGCGCGGCGTGCGGCCTGGCCTTGGAGAGCACGTAGCGACAAGCAGCCGCGGGCGTCCGATCGCGTGGCGGGCCGTCGGACGTCCGACGGGTAGCTCTCCCCCAAACAATATGTCAATAGTGGTCTTGTTTTGTTCGTAAAAATACGAAGAACGTTTTAGTGCAAATCATTGATGGATTAGAACAACTGGTTAAAAGTTATGATCATCAAAATAAAATACAAATGAAATCTTGGTGATGTCAGCACTACATCATCTTGTGGACTATGGAGGCAAAAATTGTTGAAGACATGCACCGTGTAGAAAGTAGCATGCATGCAGTGCGTGAGTGCCGGGGAAAAAGTTTACATGCATGCAGTGTTGCGCCTTGTGCGTGCGAGGGCGGGGCAAAAGTAGCAGCTGCATATATGCGGCACGCGGGAGAATTGCAGCGTGGGCGCGCGGGCGTAGCTGGGCTGGGCCGGTGGGAGTCCGATCGCGCGGACGTGCGTCGGACGTCCGACCAGTAGCAGCGCCCAACTTAGAACAAATGTTAGATCGCTTCTAAATAAGAAGAAAAGGGTGGCTGGCATTTCGCTGCCAGCACTTCTAGTTCTCTACTATTCTTTGCCTAAGCTATTATAAGCATTAGTCTTTTGCATGCGAATTATCTTTTTGCTGTACCATTGTTTCCAGAATCTACGCAAACAAACCGATGTTAAACTTGAGTGAGGTTGCAGCAAAGCTAGCTTCTATCTAGGTGCTATGCTAATTCGTAGTACATTGTTAGAACCTTTTAATCATAGAACTTTATTCTTGGTTTTGATGTTTTCTTAAAAAAATGTAACTCTCGGAAGCTATCTCTAGAGAGAGAGAAATATATTTTGGGCCCGAAGAGAGTAGAAAGGTATAGCTATTGTTTTATAGGGAAAAAACGGCCAACCCATGTACAATATTGTCGGATTAGGTTAACGTACAATATAGACTTTTATGACCATATTTTAACATATGTTATTTATTACACCTGTGCAGAGCAGCATGAAAACACCATTGGACGATACCACGCCATTGGCGCGGGTTACATGCGCTAGTTATAAGTTATAACTCAAATTAGGTGGCCAGTAGTCATTATATTTTGAAGCTGTAAGCATCAAACTGTGAGGCGGACTGACTTGAGAATACAGCACAGTCTTTCGACGATTGAGGCATTACCTCATCAAAGAAGTGGGCGACGCGCGCGCGGAAGATGTAGCAGTCGTCCAGCTCCACGCTCGCTGCAGTGACCGGCACACTCGAGCTCGTGCGCAAAGCAAACTTATTGATTCCGTTCCGGCCGGAAGTTCAAAACGGAACAGACAGAGTTAATTCCAGTACCGGGCTTTGTTCCGCTCTGTCGGTCGTTCCGGCCGGATCTTGTCAATTCACGTAGGCGTGCATGCAGAGAGGGTCGCGTACGCGTAGGCGTGTATACACATGCACATGCAGTCCACGTGGGTCCCAGACCATGCAAAGGGGCTGGTTGTGGCATGGCACGCAAAAAGGAAAAAAGGTTTGCATGCAGGCTATAGAGGCTACAGCACAGCAGCAGCAGTCGGCCTGCATGCCTACGTTGCATTGATGGCAGAAAAGGAATTGCTAATTTGCTATTTAAACTCACTGCACTGTGATTACCAACTACCAGTATTTAATCAAGTTTCAGGGTTAGAAATAATATGCTAAATTAAGCATTTTCCCGGTGAATTTTGATAAACATATACATATTCTAACATTTATATTTAGTATATTAAAAATCCAAAACGGTACGTCAGAATGGACCGAAACCGGCATGTTTCATTCCAGTAAGAAAACTGGAACGAATTTACAAGTATGGCGCAAAGCCCTTCCTGTCGGCTGGGCGGCAAACCTGGTGACCGTGGCGCGCGAGGCTGCGACGCCGTCGACGGAGGCGCTCTGAAGATGTGCCCAAGCTGGAGTGTGCCTCCTCGCAACCCTCGCCGCCACCTGCGGCGCGGGAGGTGGGGAACGACGGCGGTGCGGTGGTGTGGAATGGCGGCAGCAGCGCGGTGGTGTGGAACATTGTGAAGGCGTGCTCAAGCTGGAGAGGGCCTTCCCGCAGCCATCGCCGCCAGCTGCGGCGCGGGAGGTGGAGAACGACGGCGGCGCAATGGTGTGGAACGGTGGCAGCGGCGCGGTGGTGTGGAACGGTGGTGGTAAGGGCGTGATGGGATGACATGGAGGCGACACAGAGGCGGTGTGCCACGTGCACCGGTGAATGGGAGATTATTTCTGTTATAAAACCCCGACTGTGGGCCCCACCGAGACCGGCGCGGTGCGGGCGGCTCGCGTGGGCCCTGCCCTCTAGGGCTGGCCAGCCGGGGATTTGTAGGCATACCGAATCCTTTAGGCACTATATAAAGAGAGGTTTTCCCATTGTAATTGGCTGCTGGCTCTATTGGGATTAATAAAGATTACCACCATCGTGTGTTTCCTCTCTACATCTGTTTTCCTGTGATTGCGATTGTTCGTATGTGACGTGCCGATACCGCTGTTTTACAACACATTATCAGCACGATCGCTCTGATCGTTACAGTTCCCCGGTGAACGGTACGTCCTTCGATCCAATCTATCTCGTTGTTGTTGTAGGTTGTAGATTGTTTCGATTTCTAGGGTTTCCGGGTAGATCGCGGTTAGGGAGAGACCGGTGCGCAAGGGCGGACGGCACGGCGGTGCGGCGGCGCGGCGGCGCGGAGGCCCAAGGCAGCGCGCGGGAGCTCGATGACCGACGACAACCGGCAGCGAACCCTAACCCTAACCCTAATTGCGGCGGTTTGTTATAGCTCGTTATCTTGGATAGTGTTAACTCTAAGAGATGCGTTCTTGATTTGTCCCCGTGCAAGCGCTATAGTAGATCGATCAAGTCTAGGTTAGACGAACGATCGGCGCAGTGACCTGCGCGGCCCGACGTAATAGCCGGCACGCGGCTCGGCGCGGGCGGCAACCCGGCGCGAACGCAGCGCGGCGTGGGCGGCGTCCCGACGCGGGCGTGGCGGGCGCGTGGTGGCAGTAGCGCACGGCGCGGTAGCGCAGTGGCGCGGCACGACCGACGCGGGTGCGCGCAGGCGCGCGGGGCGGTGACCCAGCACGGCGGCCGCGCGCGAGCAGTAACCCGGCGAGGGCGCACGACGCGGCAACTGGCAGCGCATGCGGTGCGGCGACAGCAGCGTGCGACGGCGACCGACGCGGCAGCTTGGCCTGGCAAGGCGAGCGCGGCCATGTCGCTGTGGCGGCCGATGGCCCAACGCCCAACGGTGGCTCGTGGCGCGTCCCGGCGCGGCGGCGCAGGATGGTGCAAGGCCTGGCCTGGGAGTGGCGCACAACGTGGCTGAGCGGCTTGGCCCGACGGTCGGCGTGGCGGTGCCTAGCCTAACGCGGCTTGCACGCGGCGCGCGCGTGAGCTGGCGAGGCACACGCGCGGCTAACACGGCCGACGCAACCTATGGCTAGGCGCGGTTGCGCGAGACCCCGCGGTTGAGACCAAAAGGTCAGAAGGTAGCGTAGAACGCGATGGCGCATACCGACGAGCGGCTGCGCGGGCATCGGCAAAGCCGTGGGGGCACCCGCGCGGCTCTTCCCGTTTACGCCACAGCGCGGCGGCGCAGGTAAAGCCAGCAGCGTCCGGCGACGGCCGTAAAGGCTTGGCGTAGTCCACTGACCTACATGGTATGGTCCAGTGCGGATCGGCGCGGTTCGACCGATGCGGTATATGCGAGACGCGCGGCCGCACAACATAGCCTGGCTCGGCGACCGGCCCGTTCTTGGCATAAACTAGCTCGTAGTCAACTAGCCCGACGCGGTTCGTTCTGGGTACGACCGGTGCGGGTAGTGCATTGCGGGGCTAGTGCGGCCATGGTAGTTTTGCGCGTAGGACGCGCGTCTCGACTCTCCGTGTAAACTAAACTCTATGTAGTAAGACTGGCGGTGAGCGGTAGCGACTGGTGAGGCTCGGCACAGCACCAGTCAGCACAATAGATTATCGGCACGATGGTTTTAGCTGGCAAGGCCATGCATGGACGAGGGTTTGGTAAACCCTAATGTGCGCACGGGCGTTGCCAAAGCGCGGCTCGGCCCCGCGTGAGCATAGCTAGCGCATGGCAACGACAACGTATGGCATAACCCTGGCAAGGATGCCACTGGCGCACAAGGAGATTGTTATATTGTATGGCCCTGGTGTGGTGCATAGCTAGCGCGGACGAGGTCTGGCGCGTTGCGGCGCCATGCGGTGCGCGAATGGTACAGCTCATGGCCCGGCGCGGACGAGGTCCGGCGTGGGCATGACCGACATGAACCCGTCTTGGCTTTTGGCATAACTGACGGCACGCACACACATCGCAACCAGAGGAGGATGTGGCCAGCATGACGCTGCTGCCAGTGCACGTGAACGGAGCACTCTTGATAAGAGTGTGGCCCGGCGTGGCCATGACAGTGACCGATGTGGCCCCGGTGAGGACATGCACAAGGTACTGCTTAGCGTTGCACAACAGGTATGACCCCAGCAGCGGCAATGGCATTGGTGGACCGGCGATACCTGGCGGCCAAGGGTGGCGCACGGGTGGTACCAGCGGTGGTACTGGCTAAGGGTTCTGAAACCTTAGTCGTCCTCCTAAGTCTTGGTCATTAAAAGCTTGGAGAGGTTTGCAAGTTTTTCCCTGGAGTTGGATAATTGCAAATACATGGGAATTTTGAGATTGGTCATGGTGGACAGTCTTCTTTGCGGGTAAGTTCCTATGTTGAGTTTCAGTTTGAACCCTCCAGTTTAAGGTACGTGAGCTTCAGTATTTCGAAAAATCTTAAACCTAGCCCTTTTGGGAAGCTTCACGTTAATTGAGTTGTTTTATAGCATTCAGTTTGTTGTGGTTATTTTCTGCACTGATAATTATGTGCCTAGCAGACCACTAATTTGCAGAAATTTATTAATTGCTTGAATGGTAAGTTGTTCTAGTTAATGCATTCCTTCTTGTGGTGGAGTTGTTGTTAATACTTAATAGAACATGGTGCCTAGGTACACATCTTACTTGGAGTAAGATTAGTAATCTTGCATGGAATAATTGTATGCCTACACTTGGACAAATATTTAAGCCATCGATGTACTGATGTGACCGGCGTGGCACACGTCCCGGCGTGGACGTGGCTGGCGTGACACACAACCGGTGCGGTGCATCCCGGTGCGGACGTGTCCGACGCGGCGAGACCCGGCGTGGTCTTTCGAGGTACAACTAGAGCATGTCTGCTTTTGATATGTCGATCCTTGATGGATCATTATGGTTTATGATTTTGACTGTTTCTCCTAATGATTGGTTTCACGCCATCAAAGTTACACTCTCGTGTAATATGTGTCCGACGTGAGCACGCGTGACATGACTCCGGCGTGGGTGTGGCCGACGTTGCTCAGCGTGGGCGTGTGTTTAGTATAAGTGTGCGTGGTGCGACCAGCACGACCTTATAACGCGAGCACGTGTGGTACGGCCTCGGCATGGGCGTGACCGACGTCACCCGGCGTAAGCGCAACCTGAAGTGGACGCTCTGGGAGTGGTCCCGGACTGGGCTTGGCTAGCCTAGCCTAACGGCATGCAGCATGTTTTATGGTTGGCGTGAAAAGGGGGGAATTTGGACTTCAGTGGGGAATAACGCAATAAAAGTGGCACTAGGAAATTTTATATTTCCATGAACCCATCTAGTTATTTTGGAAGACAAGGCGGCATGGTAGAGCGCGGTGTGACCCCGGCGTGGGTGCAGCCGGCTCAACCGATGTGTGTGTGTCGCTACACGGCGAGCGCGGACCCGGCGTGGATGATGTCAGCTCGGCCGTAACACGACTAGTGTGGCATAGCGAATGCCGCGTGACCCTGGCGTGGGCGCGATTGGCTCATCCGGTGCATGACTGACGTGGTCTCCGATGTGGGCACGGTTAGTGCACGAGCGATATGCCACCTACACACAGCGGCTCCGGTGCGGGCGTGACTGGCGTGAGATAATTCTCGAAATAAATGGTTGATGGTGTGTTTGCTTTATGTGATCTTATATGATCATGGTGATTATTGCTATTGTGTTGTCACTAGCATCGGGGGTTGCTAACGCATGACATGAGTCATGTGCGATTGTGATACATTTGAAGCCTTCGCCACCACTTTATTGCTACACACACTGGATGTGTGCATGGTGTGCCCCAGTCGTCCATAGGAGGTTTATTAAAATCGTTTGGAGCCGACCATGCCGACACTGCATGTGGTATCACGCATGTCAGGCATACAAGAATGGTTATTTTTGTTCCTGGGGAACAATGGCATTCTGTGCTGATTATGAGTAAATATCGCATTAATGCTGAACTTAGAGTTTAATGACCCAAATTATTAGAGTTTGGTTGAGTAATTGGGTCAGACATTGGGCATTCATATAAGAAGCTGGACTTTAAAGACATGGTGTCGTAATGTCTCACTTGATGTAAGGTTTGGATAAGTCTAAGCTCACTGCATATAGTTGGTTAGCCCCCAAATGGTAGTGCGTGGAATCGAAATATTTCCCACATATTATCACCATTGAGCATATGCTTTTGAGCTCCCACGGCGGTTGGGGGGGACTTTGGACGAGGTTCCATTAGTCCTATACTCAATAAAGGAGATTTTTGTAAGTATGCTATAGTAAAGATCGGATCTCGGCATTAGGAGGAGAAATGTCCATTGGTTTCGAATGCTTACAAGATGATCTTTATGTGTAAAGATTCACGCACTAGCCGGACTAAACAATGTTTAGTCAATACTCCTAGACGCCTGATAGCAAGGAGTGCTCTGCTACGGCTGTAGCAAGGAGCCTGCCAGATAAAAGGAGTTGCATTTACTGGATGTAAATGTGTCGCTAAAGAGTGGAATACCCTAGGATAAATAGTATTGCCATCTTTGCGAAATTGACTTTGGTGATTCACAATCTGAAAACTGCGGGGACGCCTGCGAGTTTTGGATTTGTTGACCCAAGTCACAGTTGGTTATCACTCTTTAATTCACCTGAATGGAAAGTCAGGTGATAGGCCTCCTGGGGAGGTCATCCCAGCAAATGCGCACATATGTTACTATGCTGGAAAAACGGAATAGCCAAGAATTTTTGTTTTGGGAAATAGCGAAATTCTGGTCAAAATTGGATTCCCTTAAGGATGGGAATATGGAGAGAAATTGTCGATAAATTATATAACTCTGATGTTGCTATTCGGATCCGAAATAAAAGTTCATGGCATAGCGCTGGATGCGCTTGTATCGGGTAAATGGGAAAGTAACTAAGGTCGAACCATGAGGCTAATCAAAGTCTGAGAGTCGGTTTGCTCTGACTTGATGGGTCATTTTAAATAAAGAGGTGGTGAAAGCTTTGGTTTAAGGGTCCCTGGTGTGACCAATACTCTCCTATGGATAATATATGTTCCGCTATGTGTTGAATCTGGCAGATGATATAAATGCAGTTAATGGATTTGGAAAATCCAAGATGAGGTCCTAGGAGGACTCACTATCCCTTGAAAGAAAGGTGATAAAATCGTAACATATCTGCGAATCTCATACCTAATGATCCCTTCTTGGAGGAAGGACTCTTTCCTATAGAAAGAAAGGTTCCATGGTGGAACATGATCACCAGTCGAATTTGGGAATATACCAATGTGGTTGATGGGCCATCGAAACCCAATAATATGAGATGAGGAAACTAAAACCCAGAAGTGCAACCAGCACGACGCAAGTCTCAGTGTGGGTGCGGCCGGCGTGGTATACATCCCAGCTTGGCTGGAGTGGCGCCATGTGTGCATAGGTCATATGCATCTCCTACCTGGAGTTAGTTGAGAGGTGGTATCCTCTAGTACCTGGGAGGTACGGCATACATTGGTGATAATGACACATTGTTTAATCCCCTTAGTGCCATAAAACTAGTTAGAGTGGTATAACCAAGTGTGTAAGACCTGTGGGAGAGGCAATTTGGTTGTAGTGATAGCCACTCACTGGTAATTGCAACTGTCCGGCATGGACGCAGCCTGGCATGGCGCGCAGTTTGGCATGGTGCGTAGTCGGCACGGACGAGGTCCGACGTGGCACGCGACTGGCACCAAAAGGTTTGACATTGCAATTAATTTACCCCCTCCTATGGTAAGGATGAAAGATGCTTGTATTGAGTAGGTGCAAACAGGTTACATTGAGAGCAATACTAGGAGGTGTATTGCTCCTAAGTCTGTTGTATGTTCACGAGCCAGGGGCATTGTGAGATTGTAGTAGTTCAGCTAAAATCGTGTGATAAATTGGTGAATTTATTCACATAGTCGTTGCCTACCTCTACCTTCTGACGTTGTTTGTGGAATTGGGACGAGGCGATTTTAAGGGGTGCAAGGCTCAGGGGGAGCAAGCACCTGAGGGGTAGCCTGTAATGATCTGGTAGATCATATATTGTACTCTTTTTCCCTTATATGAGTTTTCCTGACGCGGTTTCTCATAGTATGGTTTTTAACAAGACAATATTGCAATACAACATGCGTGTGCGATGTACTCTTTTCTCCAATCTTTTTTTCCACTGCATTTTTTGATGGAGTTTTTAATGAGGCATGTGTATAGCGCGGTTTGCCCAAGGGGGAGTGTTATAAAACCCTGGCCGTGGGCCCCACCGAGACCGGCACGGCACGCACGGCTCGCATGGGCCCCGCCCTATAGGGCCGGCCGGGCAGGGATGTGTGGGCATACCGAATCCTGTAGGCACTATATAAAGAGAGGTTTTCCCATTGTAATTGGCTACTTGCTCTATTGAGATTAAGAAATATTACCACCATCATGTGTTTCCTCTCTACATCTGTTTCACTGTGATTGTGATTGTTCGTATGTGCCGATACCGCTATTTTACAGCAGTTTCAATCCGATTGATTTCAATTTGGATCGGGAGATTTAAGGATCAATTTCAATTTGCATTTGTGCGGTCAAGGTGAGATTGGAAAACTGTTTCTTTCTATTTTAGTATAGAAGTGTAGATATTCGGATTTGCTATATCCTAGGCGCCTGGATTTGGGGGAAATGCCCAGGCGTATGGGATTTAGGGAGATTCAAGGGAGGTCAGGCGAGAGCGTATCTGGGTGTCTCTGGCGCCGCCATCTTCCTCATCTCCGGCGCCACCATCGTCTTCGTCTCCGGCGTCGCCGCTCTTTCGAGGTTCGGGTTAGGGTTCGGGGTAGGTTTCTCTAAGTCCCCGGCCTTAGAATGAGGTTGGGGGGTCGTCCGGGGCGGCGGCAGAGGCGGCGCCTGAGCCGGGGGAGGGGGCAAAGGCGGTCGGCCGGCGGCTGTGGGTAGGATTAGGTTGGGCGGGGTGACAAGGAGGTAGGGGGTAACGGGCGGGGCGGCGGCAGCGATGACGCAGGCCGCGGGTGGCGGAGGTGGAAGAAGGGGAATTGGGGAGGGGAGGGGGGGTGTGTCGACGAGAGCGAGAGAAGGGGATCGTGGGAGGAGGAGGCGTCCGCGTGGAAGGTGTGGGAGGCAGGCAAAAAAAAAGTGGGGGAGATCCGGGCCATTGAATTGAGATCCAACGGCCTAAAAAATCGCCTGGACTCCCCCCACACAAACCAAGCGCCTAGGATATAGATGGACCCATAGATTTGATATTAGTATAGATTTTGCAACTGCAGCCGGTCATTTTCCCCCTACATCTGACTATAGTTGCAGTGCTATTTTCTAGAGGTCAAACATTTGTTTTTTTTTTTACCTTGCTGTGTTTGTCTTTCCAATTTTAACATTGTTGCTGGTGAACATGGGTGCTCACAGCCTGATGGGCAATCTTGACAGATTTGGTTGATCAATTTTAAACCCTTTGCCACATTTGCCAACTGTAGTGGGGAACTATCGATTTTCAGGCATAAGGCTATCATCCCCAAACATGCATATATTCTGTAGCAGAATCGTATCTAATTTTAGCAAGTCATCAATGTTGTGTTGGGTGCATGTCAAGTAACATGTCGCAGAAGAATGAAAAGTTTCCATCCGTGCAATTCAGCTTCTGCCTTTGTCTCCTGACCACTTTGTCTCAATGGCAATATTTTCCTTAGGTGAAGAGGCATAGGGATCAATGAGGCCATGTACAATGCAAAACGTTTATAGCAGGTGCTTAAGGAGAGAGAGTGCTGCCACATCATCATTTATGTAGAAAAACTTATTTCTAATGCATAGATGGGTGCTTAGTTCCTCTAAGCACCTCTCTAAGCATGGTGTTTAATTAGGCACCCATAACCCTCTCTAAGCACCCATGCAAGCACCTTCTCTATCCTACATGGCAAAAAAAACTGGTTTTTTTCTTTAAACACCTGTCTAAGCACCTTGCATTGTACAAGGCCTGAGAGGATGGGCGACGCACAAGCACTGGTCCTGTTTGTGATAAGGTGAAATTACTTGACTAATTCTTGAGGTATTTGTAGCACCTGCATAATGAATTGGCTAACTTTGAGAAGAGGACTTTCTTTCAGTGCAAGTTACTAGAAAAGCTCTCATTCTAGATGATATAATCAATTATGCACAGTCCATGCTTAACCAGTTCAGGTAAACTAAAGTGAAGGATCGTAGGCGCTAAATACCCCTAAATCGCATTTAATCACGCTAATCAACACTAAACAGCGGAAGAACTAATTAAAACAGTACTAAACGATCGCAAAATAGAAAATAAATTAAATAAAACGATAACGAGATGAGAGAGAATCAATACCAAAACCACCAATCTTTATTTCATATTGACGTCATGTGGTTCCTTTACATTGAAGCACTAATCCTGTCAAAATCATCCTTAATCCCTCTCTAATTACCTCTAATCACTTCTGTAACTTCTCTAATTTTTGTGGCCGTCATTAACTCATTAAAACCCTAATCTCCTCTCTATTCTTTTTACGTCGGCGTCTCCTTTTATGACCAGCGCCACGGCTGACGTACGCGTGTGACCTCCTGCCGCACGTCTTTCACCTGGCCCGTTTGGCCTGTCGTCACGAGCACCTAGCTGGGCCTCCGCGTGAGCTAGCTAGCTAGCTCCACATACATACATATGGCCTAATCACCAACCTTAATTACCGGCCATACTGATCACCTCATGCACACACGCACACCTCCACGGGTGCATATGGACACACATCTCGTTTTTCCTTTTCTTTTCTTTTTCTTCTTCTTTTCTTCCTTCTTTTCTTCACCAAATCACTTATCACAAAATCATCACTCAACAATTTCTCACTTGATGAGTGATTTGACAACACACCATCTTTCGCACCAGCTCGACACGTATCCGACCTTGCCTAGGTCTACGTGTCCTCCTGAGCCTTCACGTCCGCCACGCCTTGCTCGACACGTATCCGACCACACCTTGGTCTACATGCCCTCCTGAACACCTGCAGGTCTGCTACGCTTTGCTCGACACGTATCCAACCATACCTTGGTCTACGTGCCCTCTTGAGCACTTGCGCCGCAACGTCCAGCTTCACTTCATGACCTCGTCACCTGCCCCCTGCAGCTCTTGGTTCCTCTAGCACTCGCGCTAGCTCGACATGTCGGACCCCGCCTGGGTCCATGCCATCCTGAGCCATCTTTGCGCTCCGCACCTAGACACCAAACCCTGCAACACAGACAAACAAGAACACAAAACAAAAACACATCCTATTCTTTCAAACATATCAGTCTAAAACAAAATCAATTCAGCTCCCCCTCAATTCAAACTTTTTATTTTTATTTTTCAAATTCCAATTCTTTTAGCTTCTTCCCCTTGAAACAACCTCTTTCTCAATTTTTTCTCTCCCCCTCGAAACATGCACCCACAAATGAACACTCTCTAATGCATAACCCACACATGCATACTCTCTTCTCACAAATGCAATTACTCTAATGCACTCTCAATCCTTTTTTTTAAAAAAAACAAATATGCCATGATATGCAAGCTCACAAGCATTATAGATTATTCAAAATAAATACACATATCATAGCCGATCACATTCACACTCCAAAATCAAGAATTGCCCCATAGTCAAGTCAAAAACATCAGTTTTGAGTAAAAATTCTATAAGAAAATTATATATTCATGGACAGAGTATAAAGTGCATATGGACAAGTATATCATATATATAAAAATATGCTAATGTGTAAAGATATTAGAATTGAGCACAGAAAGAATACCAGACTCACAATTAACTGTCCAAGTTTTTAAAAAATTATCATCCTCTTTTTTTTTCATATTTGATACCTTTTTTCACCTATGTGGCAAGTTTGAGCTTGCTTCTTATCATTGCAGGTATGACAAGGTTGACCTTGTTTCTTTTACTAATTCGCAAGCGACATCACCTAGTTAAGCTCACATTTTTTTATTTTGTCCTGCGTTTTTTTCTTTCAAGGACTCGCCATGATCATCTGGTTTATATAAGGTTGGCTCAAAAACAGTACACAATAACGCACTAGCCAAAATTTTCCTTTTTAAAAAAATCCATAATAGCAAATCAACCTATCCAAGAGAATATAATAAACTCATAGAAAGTCCACTCTCCACTAGAAATATTCAACGTAACATAGACGGCTTTATCATGAAAATTTTCATATGAATGTTCACAGCCATAAAAATAATATTCATTAAGAATAATAAACAATGCTTGTATTACACGAGATAATGCAAAACTATTCTATATGATATTGTTGGAATGCATGAGACCTAATTTTCCTCCCAAACAAGCAATCTCTTGATAACTCAATGGTTTCACGAAGATATCTGCTAATTGTTTTTGATTTTTTATAAAGATAAATTCTAAAATTATGTCCGGGGGATGCCTTACCTCATTTACCTGTTGCAAAGTAAATGATTCTTGAAATTTTTCTTGACTTACATGAGGTTCACCATTGTCTTCACTTCCATTTAGTATCAAACCTGCACTTTGCAAACCAGTTCTGGCATAGGTTGTACCAGACTCATCAAAAGTAATATCAAATGACTCATTGGGCCGGTTAGTTTCAACATCAAATTCATATTCCATGTCAACATCATCACATGATAAATCTAGCTCTAACTCCTCAGCCATGTTTAAGAATGTTTTAAGTGACTCTTTCATCTTTGCACCTATCAATTTATTTCCTTTGTTTTTGGTCAATTTTGTTTTTATGACGGCTGATATTTCTTCAGATAAAAAAAAGATCATCGATACCCATATCATCAATATTAAAATCAGGGGGTTTATTCATGGAGAAAGTGCTAAACTGCGCCATAACTCCTAATCGCAAGATTAACCCTAGAGCAATCCGCTCTGATACCAATTGAAGGATCGTAGGCACTGAATACCCCTAAATCGCACTTAATCACGCTAATGAACACTAAACAGTGGAAGAACTAATTAAAACAGTACTAAACGATCGCAAAACAGTAAATAAATTAAATAAAACGATCACGAGATGAGAGAGAATCAATACCAAAACCATAAATCTTTATTTCATATTGACGCCATGTGGTTCCTCTACATTGAAGCACTAATTCTCTCAAAATCACCCTTAATCTCTCTCTAATTATCTCTAATCACTTCTGAAACTTCTCTAATTTTCGTGGCCGTCATTAACTTATTGGAAACCCTAATCTCCTCTCTATTCTTTTTATGTCGGCATCTCCTTTTGTGACCAGCGCCACTGCCGACGTACGCGTGTGACCTCCTGCCGCACGTCTTTCACCTGGCCCGTTTGGCCCGTCGTCACCAGCACCTAGCCGGGCCTCCGCGTGAGCTAGCTAGCTCCACGTACATACATATGGCCTAATCACCAACCTTAGGCTTATGTGATATCATGAAACGATGATCTTTCTATCATGAGTTTGGTTCACCCCAGAAGTTTTCATTTCAATGAAAAATTGAAAACCCCTCTCTAATTTCTTATGATGATTTTATTACCTACCAAAGCAAAAAAGATTAGCATAAGATTTAAGCCTTCAATTGTAGTTTTGATAGTGTTGAGTTGGGTTAAAACCTAAATCCTTTTGAGATCGTGTCATCTATTCCAATCATTCTCCTTCGCGTATCCCTTGTTTGCTAGTCTTTTCATGTCTGGTAATGCCAAATTCTGTTTTGGAGTTGAGCGTACACCTTTGCCAGACATTCCACTTTGAAACATTAGAAACCATTCTGATTTTCTAGAGCCACCATACCTACCTATATGATGGTCTTTCCAAAATAAATGATCCACTTTGCATAAACTTTTCAAAAGTCCCAAGCTTGATAAGAGGCATGGAGGAGATTTTAGAAAAAAGAGAGGAGACAAGCTATCTTTAGTCTCCAAAAAAAAACAGATCCATAAGCCTCTTTGTTTTCTTTGAAAAAGGGACATATTTGAAAAGTGGATTTCTAAGGAGAAGACCATCACTCCTAAAATACAAGATCCGACGTGTTGGACTCATTAGTGCCACACATCCTTGCACTTGTATTCTTCTTATTCCTTTGGCGTGAGTTCATTCTCTCCCTCACCCCTGGACATTGATTCTTAAATGATTGAAAATTAGACAGACATGATCTTAATTATGATCTAGTTTTAACTTAACAAAAGTACGCATCATGACTACTTCATTATCCTACCCTAAGCTCCACATAAGCTTTAGAGGATAGGGGTAAGGCTGTCTTGGCCGTGGTGAGGTTGAAACACTTTTGAGCGATTTGAGAATATAACTTAAGAAAAGAACCAATGATTCTTTACAAAAACTTTGGGTTATACTAAACAATTGATGAAAGTCTCTTCGTGAGTTTGCTATTCCATTTGTCAACACTTATAAGATAAGGTTAGTAGCCACTATCAGACCCCGCAATTTGAGTAATACCTTGAAATAACCTTTATGCTTGTCATTTGAATTCCGCAGAGTTATAAGTTTTAAACCTGCTTAATTGATATACCTTTACTCGAGGACGAGCAAAGACCTAAGCGTGGGGGTGTGTTGACGGTCACTATTTACAACTTTTTATACACTTTTGACCGTCAACATGTCTCTAAAAGGAAGGAACATGGATATAATTTGTGCAAATTAACAAGGTTACACAAGTTTTGGTAAGTTTGTGTCCTCATGACTCATCTGAGCAAAATTGGACCCGACCCAGAGAAAAATGCCGATCAGCCGACCATCTAGGCCGGCCAACCTACATCTGGTCCCAATCCAGGTGTGCTTCCTCGAGTGATCCTAAAAGCACACCTAGAGACTATTGCAAGCATCCAAAGCAAGTCGATTTAATCCTAAGGACAAGATTACATTGAGAAGGCTTAATGGTCCCACTTGGAAAGCCCTTTTATCGGCTCCAACTACCAAAATCATCTTGAGGAGATGATCTACACCGTTCAAGAGGTGTCCCAGGAAGAATTGACGGTCGAGAGAGATCGAAGGTGGGTCGGCCGACCCACCTAGGTCGGTCGGCCCCCTTGGATGCTCCCTCGAATCCCCCTTTGGCTGGTGAGGAGGTGACAAGTGTTCCTACACATGACAATGCCTCACTTGCTCCGGTGCACTATAAAAGGACCCCCTCTCTTCATTTGCAAAGTACGGAGAAGTACGGGAAGAAGAAAGCGGCGTTACGCTACCCAAATAGAAAGTAGAGTAGGTGAGAGAGGAGAGTTAGTGCTGAGGAGAAGCCGCCGTGTCGGCTCTCTTCCACTAGTGCTCCGAAGCCAAACTCGGGTGTGAGTTATGCTTCGCTCTACTGTCGGTACCACTTAGTCCCATCCCTTTATTTATAAAGAAAAGTTATTTCATACGCATTGTTTCTCTGTTGGTATTTGGCTTGTGCTAGATCGTTGTGTTATCTAGTGCGGGTTCGTATCGAGTGATGACTTGGTGCGTAGTGCTGCTAGGTATAGACGTGGTGTCTAGACTAGTTAGTGTCCGGTAGACACCTGATTCAACGCTGTGCGGTAGGTAGTAGGTGGTGACAGCCCTGCTATCGGAGCGGTATTTTATGGAATCCACCCTGTTAGTCTTAGCCTAGTCGAGCCTAATCGGGTGGTGATCATAACCATCCGGAGTTTTTAACTGATATCGGGTGGTAGTGAATCGGCCGAGCTCCGATACAGAGTAGCTTGTGTGTTGAGTGATTTTGTACCTTTGACTATAGTCAAAACCTTCATTAGAACCTCTCATCCTGAAATATCTTATCCCACTTCTGTCATTACCACCATATCCATCCGGCCAAGTAAGAATAGAAATTAGACTCTTCTCGTTCTTTGTGGGAAATCGATACCTTTGGAATACTTCCGGGTGAAAGCTATTACGATATCCGTGCGCTTGCAGATTAATTCTAATAGGCATAAGAATCGCCAACAGTGACTAGAGCTGCGCCTGTAGAAGAGAACCTAGACCGTGGAGGCCGCCACTGCTATCCTCTCCTAGGATGAGCCAGATTCATGGACGGGGAGGGAGCTATCGTCGAGAGCTCAATTCACCACGATCGTTGGCAAGGTGAGGTTGTGAGCTCGATTCGCCACTGCCTGAGCTCGGTTTGCCGCCGCAGTCACCACCAAAGAAGAGCAGCGCGCACATGGACGAGGGTCGCCACAGTGACCCTGCTAGAGAGCCATAGGGAGATCACCGCACCGCCTTGCCTGTAAGACCCCGAGCAGGCCTGGCCTGGTTCACTACCGTGCGCCTTGGGGAGCCGCACGGAGTAGCCAACCACGCTAGAGAACGCCCTTCAGGCCACCAGACCTCGAATCCACCGCTGCCTTAATCACCGGATCCCATGGTTGCCAATGTTGCACGTGTCCAGGAGCTCGCCGCCGGTCACCACGAGGGAGGAGGCTATCGTCCCGTGGCTGCAGTCTCTTTGGGGAATGGAATGGGGAGCGAGGGAGTGAGATGGGGATTGGGGATTGCTATGAGGAGGGTGATGAGATGCTAGGCTTGGGTTGGTCGGTTGGCTGCTGACCTATGTTGTTGGTGGTGGGAATATATGGGCTACTGCACACCAATGGGCCAAGTCAAGGAAGGCTAGGTTGGGGCAGTAGTGAACCTAGACTCGACCCCGCTCCAACCCGACTGTTGGATCGGGTCAACATCTACATTTCTAGGCGTAGGTGGAGTGTCGGTGGGGTAGGGATGTGAAGGGATCGGAATGACGTCTAGAGGGGTGGTGAATAGGCATATACAATTTTTCACCACTTTTCGCCTGCAAAACGATAGAGATAACAAATGCGAAAGCGTAATAATCGGAGGCCCTGTCAAACTGCATAGTCTATCTACAGACTGTCCGGATACTCCGGACCACCCTCCGGACTTGATGAACTAGAGTTTGAGCAAACCCTTAGCAAAGTTGTAGATCAGGCAATGGTACAAGCACACAAGCAAGATATTCAGCAGATTGAGCTCCACAAGTATAGATCTATAATAAATCTCAAAGCTCAAATCCACAAATCGCACAACCACAAGAGAGACAAGATTGCAAACTACAAATGAAGGAGGACATGCCGATTTGTTTCCCGAAGTTCAGATTATTGAGGGAATCCTACTCTTCGTTTGAGGTAGGCTCGGTCACACTTTAGCCCGGGTCTCTTCCAACCCTTCCCTCACCAAAGCTCTCCACCCCTTTTTTTATTCCTTGTTCCTTCCCTTATGGAGGCAGAGCATGCCTTCACAAACTTGCCATGACCACCACACATAAAACTCTAGTGGCTCAGGGCAACTCCTAGCCGTCGAGGAGTCTTCAACCTCCAAGAGTAACAAATCCACCAAAATGTGGAAGTAGTTAACAAATTGAGTGCTCCAAAGATGAAATCTTCTAAGCAAGCTCAACCCAACCAAAGATGGAAATCGTGAAGATTCTTAGTGGGGATTTATTTTGGGAAGTTAGAGAATGAACTTAGGGTTTTGGAAGAGTGAATGCTCAAAATGAATGTTCTTTTCGTTAGGTATGCTTGTTAGGTGGAGTGGGGACACCCACAATAAATACCTTTGGTTCAAACTAGTTGTTGGTTGGCAGATGAGTTCGTTGACTCTGGATTTAAGTTTAGATACTCTGTCTAAATTCTCTAGACACTCCAGATGACATTCCAGTTAATTTGGCAGACTGACTGAGCGTACAGAAATAGGAATTTCTGGATACTTCGAGGGACATTCCGGGGTATTTTCTGGAATTGCTGAGCGCTTCACTTTTGCCCGAATCTAGATACTACGGAGGACATTCCAAAGTGAATATATATGTAGATCTTTGTCGAACTTAGGGGTATCAAATAGATAGGTGGTGTCGTGGTGAGTCACTCAACCTAGTAGAATCTTATTTTTTGGAGCACTAAAGAGGCTCTAAATACCACATTTCATCGCATCCCTCTTTATAGTACAGCATGTATCCTTATACTCAAATATAAAAACAATTACAACAAGTCTAGAGATACCCAAAAGGTTGATCTTTATAGAACATGATCTCACATCATCACCACTTTGTTTTTTTATCTTTTCCTTTACATAGCACATTTCAAATATTAATCTATTACATCATGTTGTCATTGATCACCAAAATCGCTTGGGGCCTAGATTCACTTTCAGGATGGTGCCCATGTAGAGGTGGAAATCGGGCCAGGAGAGGAAGGGCGCCCGGATGGGTCCTACTCACAAGAGAAAGAAGAGAAAAAGAAGGCTAATTTAATCCTTAAGGCCAAAATTGGAAGGTACATAAACACATAATTTAAATTCAAAATACTAAAAATCAAATCCATATATTGTTCTATTTCCTTGAAATAAAATTATCATGCAACTTTTATTTTAAATATTATTTTTGATATTTGTTGACGCAAAAGCGTGACACTTTCGCGAACACACCCGGAAGCGTCTAGTCAGGGCTAGCGTCGCAACCAAAAACCAAGCGTGCCAGTCGATTTGTCCTGCAATCGACAAGGGAATAAAAATTGTTGGTTGCCTGGCCCTAATCGGCTTTATAGAGCCAGATTAGGTTTTAGTCTCATCGGTTTTTAAGAAACCGATGGTAAAAAGGTTTCTATCGGCTAAATTTCCGATAGAGCAATTAATATGATAAAACAGTAAAACACAATCTCTTTTGACTTTTTTTGTTATTTTTTAGGGTTTATACTAGTTCTAAACCTTTTCATCAACTTATCCGATTAAACCATGAGATTCGATCAAATAGATGGGTCAGGCCCAGACAGTGCGTGAAACTTTCGCGAACACACCCGGAAGCGTCTAGTCAGGGCTAGCGTCGCAACCAAAAACCAAGCGTGCCAGTCGATTTGTCCTGCAATCGATAAGGGAATAAAAATTGTTAGTTGTCTGGCCCTAATCGGCTTTACAGAGCCAGATTAGGTTTTAGTCTCATCGGTTTTTAAGAAACCGATGGTAAAAAGGTTTCTATCGGCTAAATTTCCGATAGAGCAATTAATATGATAAAACAGTAAAACACAATCTCTTTTGACTATTTTTGTTATTTTTTAGGGTTTATACTAGTTCTAAACCTTTTCATCAACTTATCCGATTAAACCATGAGATTCGATCAAATAGATGGGTCAGGCCCAGACAGTATTCAAATCTAAATCAAGGCAAAACATCTAAGCCGATTAAAGTTCTAGAGACTAGTTGAGACAATATCGATCGGTAAATATGCTAAACATGCATGATCCTAAAACGAACATATGTGAGATCGATCAGGTCGAGACAGTCGCATATATCGGAATTAAGACAAAACACGCATAGATACGTATCAATCGGTATTGTAAGGTAAACACAGTGCCGATCGGTAAAAGCTTTTCTCATGCAAACTCCTAAGCAAACGCACATAACATCGATCAAAGTCGAGACAGTCATATGCATCGGATTATAGAGAAAACAGTCATAAAGCATCCAACGATCAACAATGCGAGGTAAATACATACTGCAGATCGATTTAACGAGACAGTGCAATATGCGTCCATGCTAGAGATCAGAAAACCGAGACAGTCTAACATGCTTTGTACACATGAGATCAAGTGATGCAGCCATGCATACGATACAACAAGCAAAGTATCGATTACATCGAGAAAGCTTTACCTGAGGTTTGAACCTTTCGACAAAGTCGATCGGATTCGAGAGAGTTGTGTTTGTAGATTGATTGGATTGGATCCTCAAGCACGACCCGTCGGGTCCTTATTTATACTAGTGACTAGACTTAATAAACCGATTCCGACACTTCTGAACCGATTGACTCTAACAGGACTTGGCTCGAATTTCCTAACGTACAATGGAGTCAAAGATCCCACGCTTGCATCCAGTCGGATTTTGAATATGCGCCATCTTCTCTTTTCCTGCATTTCAGCCCAAAATGTCGATGGGGCCCAAAATTCCGATGATTCCAGTCCATAGCAATTATCCGATTATCTGCCAAATTTGGGTGTCAACATATGCCCCTAAGTTTGGTAATGTGATCTTCGCATTCGCCGAACTTTTCTTCATAATTGGATTTTTAGCCTTTGACGCTTTCATCAAAATCTTCACCGTAGATTTGTTACCCCATAGCTCCAGATGTAGACATGGGTCCTTCCATTCAGCGGGAACGACCGAAACAGTAAGTTGCGCGAAGCCCGATAAAACCCTAATTTTACCAGCTATAAATAGGCAGCCACCCCTCGTTCATTCGCACGCTCTCTCTGTGCACGAGCTCTCGCATCGCATTCTCAAGCCATCAGGTTTTCTTCAGCGCACTGCCTCCTTCTTCCTCCAGCTCCTCAGTCTCCATCGAAGAAGATGTCTCAGGTATTGATCCGTTCTTCTGATCCCGATCCTCTGTACGGTTTGGGTCCAGTGGGAGATGTCGATCCCATGGAGTTTATTGACACATCCGTAGCTAGACTGCCCATGTTTGCGGAGAAGCTAAAAATAAGCAACTGGCAATCAGCTTTCCGTGCATGGCCAAACCCGATAGACGGATATACCGATTGGTTACTTCGGGTTCACAGCCAAAAGAAGTCTGAATGGAAGGATTTGGGAATTGCCGATGCCATCCTATTATCACTGAATCCAATTCCGATTGACGAGCCCTTCATGGCCGCAATCTCTTACTTTTGGTGTGACACTGCAAATGCCTTCCTGTTCCCCAATGGCCCCATCGACCCTACTTTACTGGACATGGCCATGCTCACCGGTCTTCGTCCCGAAGGTGAGATGTTATCAGCTTTTGACCTGAAAGCCGATTTGAAGTTAACCCCCAGCAAGAACTGTGGATGGAAGAAGTACATTGAGCTCCATTAGAAAGAAGGCAAAGTCGAAAGTGAAGAACACATCGCCTTTTTGAATATGTGGTTAGACCGATTCTTCTTCTGCGGACAATCTTTAGCTCCAAGCAAAATTTACCAAGGAATAGCTGAAGCACTGGTCGCAGTAGAGAAGCTTGCAATCGGAAAATATCTCCTTGGAGCCGCCTATCGGGTCATGCATGATATCAGGGAAGGCCTCTGCTCCGGGAAATCTGATTTCACAGTTGGCAACATCGGCGGTCCCTTCTGGTTCGTCGAAATGTTCATGAAGCTGCATGTGAAGAACTCCATCGGAGATCTTGATTTTGATTTAAAGTTTCCGACAGAAGACCAAGAAGCCGATGACAACTCCCGCCCATGTAGATCATATGGGGAGATGGTATTAGTCAATTGCTTCAGAAGACGTCTGAATGAAGAGGATCTCTCCACTTGCCTGGTGAACTTTTTTGCATGGCAGGAATTGGGATATGGTCTAGAGCATTTCAATCCTTATATCGATATCAACAAATACTTCGTCCCCTCTTTCTTCAAGTTTTCGTCAACTTTGACGGGGGACTCATTATCTGTTTTTAAAAATTTTATCTCTCCTGCCATCCTTTTTGCAATTCTCAGCACAAGGATCCATCTGAGGAAACCTTCATACGAGTTCTATCATCCATCGGTTTATGCTCGGCAGTTTAATCTGATCCAGCACATTCCCAATCTCTTTATTTACCGAACCTTGGATGCTAGAACAGATTTAGATTGCCAATCGGCATACGCCATCTTGCCAGTAGCTCACAAAAATTTTGAAATTCCGATGTCAATCGATATGTGTGCTGGCACCTTTGAAGATTATCCTGCATGGTGGAAATCGATTGCCAAGGACATCTATGCCACGGAGAAGGGCGCGTCGGGTTTCACCCATAGCTTCACTGGAGATAATATTGGCTATAAGCCCAATTGGCCCAGCATTGTTGTGATGACTGAAGACTCTTCATCGGAATCAGAAGATCAAGAACAAGAACATAATTCCGATGATAGAAATTCCGATGATGGTAGCTCCAATTCCATCAGTGAAGCAGATGATGAAGATGATTCTGACAAGTCCGAATCGAATAATTCTTCATCGTCAGGAAATGACGATGATAGCGATCTCACCGAGTCTCAATACTTTGCCTCAACTTCTGATAATGAGGTCACTAACTATCTGCGTGTGTTTTACTGACTCACATCATAATTCTGATTCTGATTATTGACATTCCATTTTCAGACCGATGAGAAACGCCCACGTTCCAAGGTGGTAGGCGACACTGCTGGCCAAATCTTTCCTGGCGCCAAGCCTGCATCAGCTTTCACCCAGTCCACTGGCCAGCAAGAGCCCAAGAAAAGAGGTATAATCGGCTTTTATCATTATCTTTTGCGATTTTCCGATTATCAACCTTTTTTGATCACCAGGGTGGACTGATGGCGACGATACCCGGACGAAAAAGAAACAGGTAGCCACCAGGGTAAAGCCAACAAAGGTGCGTCCATCTTTAAGCACCGAATCGGTAGGTGAAAGTGTAAGCGCTGTTACCTTTCTTTGATAATTTCTAACACCATCATCGGTTTTCTTTGTCTTATCAAAATTTATTTTCAGACTAGCACCCCTGATAGGAGCAAGTTTGGCCATACTCCTGCGCCACCGCCACTGTCACAAACTCCTCCTGCTTTCAATCCAGAGGAGGTAATCGGAATTATTTTAATTTAGATTCAAAAATCTAACTTTTCCGATTATAGTGACTTATAAAAAATTCTCCAGCATGTGCTCCTGCCACAAAGTCCAGTGTGGGTAACAGTAGTTTCAACGCAGGTGGTGACCTACGGCGCCAAGAAATCCGATGAGCTGAACTTCGATCCGTCTAGCATGGACTGGTTAGAAGACGACGATGACTTGCAAGTCTTGGAGGTCTCTCCAATCCGCGCTGCACCGCCAAAGCCGATCAGCACTACTGCTACTACTGCTGCCACCGCGACGACCTCAACTCCGCGTCAGCTTCTCCCCGACACCATCATCAAATTGAAGCAAATGTTTGACCTGGTTAGCAAGGAAATGGAGTTCTTGGGCAACCCTGAAGCCATAAGGGAAATAGCCAACTCGATGATGGAGAATTCCGGAAGAGATCGTATCGGCTATCAAGGCCTTGCTGCCTCTTGGTCGAAGGAAAGCCGATCTGGAAGAAGCTTTGAAGCGCATGCATCAAAGGGAGGCTAACAAACAGGCTGAAGATGATCTGTAGGCCCTCATCCAAGATGCAAACACCCAAAATGATCGATTTTTGGAGCTGAAGGGTGAGGTAACATCGGCAAAATCCACTGCGTCTGAAGCCGATGCGCGCGCTCACTTCGATGAAGTCAAATCAGCTTGGAAAGAGCAGCATGGCGTCGTCAAGGGATGCGGATTGGCAGCGATAGCGGCTAAAGAGAAAATTCCGATCATCCCCGGATCCGATGAAGAAGATTCAGCTGTGATCAATGATATCCGGGGAACCATTGGTGATGCCGTTGCTTCCATCTACAAATATTGTAATTAAACTTTTGCTCTGGTAATCGGTATTTTTACCGATTGAATACAATGTCTTACCCACCCCAGGGGCGTAAAACATTCAAGCTTTTGAAAGCTTTGTAATAACTTTTATTTTATCTTATGCAATTCCCTTTTCCAAATTTGGTTGAGCTTAAGACGATTCATCAGAATCGGCTTTTCTGAACTATGATGTTTTGAACGCAATTCGATTTTAGCGCGATCCAATAGAATCGGCTTTTCAAAATATCTTTAGTCAACAAGTGTTTTGTCGGCTTTTTCATACTATAGACGATTCCATTAGAATCGGCTTTTACAAATTGTCCTGATCAAGCTCGGACCCAAACGCTAGGATAATACTTCTTCAAATATTTAGCATTGATCGCTTTTCCAAAAATTTGACCTTCAAGCGTCTCTAAAATCTACGCATTGCCAGGAATAATCCGATTTATCTTAAAAGGTCCTTCCCAATTTGGCGACCATTTTTCGTACTTAGGATCTCTTGAACCAATCGGTAAAAATATTTTCCAGACAAGTTCTCCCACTTCAAAAGTTTTTGATACCACTTTTTTATTGTATGCCCGGGCCACTCTTTGCTTATCACGCCCAATGTGCTCCAAAGCCTTTAACCGGATTGCTACCATATCGTCCAATTTGTCCATCATAAGATTTTTGTAATCATCAGTTTTAATATGATTCTGCTCTTCAATTCTTGTAGAAGCGATGATCACCTCAATCGGTAAAACCGCTTCTTGTCCATAGACCAGTTCAAATGGTGAAACTTTAGTAGCTCCATGCTTAGCAATCCGATAAGCCCATAGCGCATCTGCCAAAGTGTTATGCCAACCCCGAATCCTTTCGTCGTTTTTCTCTTGATCAGCTTTATAACACTTTTATTTGAAGATTCCGCTTGGCCGTTGGCTTTAGCATAATACGGTGAAGAGTTTATTGTCGTGATCCCTAGGCTTCGAGCATAATCTTAAAAAGTTTCTGACATAAATACCGATCCTTGATCCGTAGTGATCGTTTGAGGAATGCCAAATCGGTAAATTATGTATTCTTTGACAAAATCGATTGCTTCAGTGGCAGTCACTTTTTTCAAAGGCATAGTTTCAACCCATTTAGTGAAATAATCCGTTGCCACCAAAACATACCGATGCCCCTTGGATGAGGAGGGAAATATTTCTCCGATCATGTCTATCCCCCATCCTCGAAAAGGCCACGGCTTCACTATCGGATGTAAAATTGATGGTAGAGCATGCTGAACATTACCAAATTTCTGACAGTCTTTGCAGCCCAATACTTGAAACAATCTTCAACCATCGTAGGCCAGTGAAATCCGATACGCTTCAGCATCCACCTCATCTTATAAGCTGATTGGTGTGTTCCACAAATTCCTTCATGGACTTCTCCGATTGCAACTTTAGCATCTTCCTCATTGAGACACTTGAGCAGTAACCCATCGAAACCCTATAATATAGCTTGTCATTGATCAGTACATACATTTGGGCTTTTCTCTTAAGCTTCCTATCGTTTTTCCTTGAGAATTTTTAAGATAACCGATAATTTCTGCCTGCCATCCAGTTAGAATCGGATTTTGATAAGGCACAATTTCTAGTTCATTGATCGGCATCTTATATCCCGATGCTTCTTGGGCTAATTCATTGGCCTCAATGTTCTGTTCCCTCGGAATATGTTGTATCGTAAAGATAGTGAAGTACTTAGCCAAATTTGAAGCCCTCTCCAAATAATCCTGAAGTAGTTCACTGTGACATTCATATTTCCCGATCATCTGAAAAAACTACTAGCTGTGAATCTCCATAAATTTCGACAGCAATTGCTCCAGCTTGAATCAACCACTCCAACCCTTGGATCAACGCTTCGTATTCCACTTGATTGTTGGTCAATCCAAAATTCACAGTAACACTAAATTTGTATGAGACTCCTCCAGGCGACACTATGAAAATGCCGATGCCACATCCTTTCTCACAAACCGATCCATCGAAAAACATTACCCATGGCGATAAAACCGATAGATTAACATCCCGATGGTGTGTGTGATGAAATCGGCTAATACCTGCTCCTTGACAGCTTTTGGAGATTCATATGTTAAATCAAACTCGATGAGGGTGTATGCCCACTTTCCAAAACGTCCTTTGATGATCGGAGCATTGAGCATATATTTGATGACATCGGTTTGACATACCACTTTGCATTCTGCTCCCAACAGGTAATGCCTTAATTTGGTGCAAGCAAAGTATAAGCAAAGGCAGTACCTTTCCACAACTGTGTATCGGGTTTCTGGATCAAGCAGCTTTCGGCTCAAATAGAAAATTGCATGTTCTTTCCCATCAATTTCTTGGACCAAGACTGCCCCTATGGTAGCTTCCGATATCGATAGATAGAGTTTGAACGGTAAATCTTCCCTTGGAGCAACCAGAACAGGCGGATTGACCAAATATTCTTTGATGTCATCAAAAGCTCTCTATTGCTCTGGTCCCCATACAAACTTATCGGAATTCTTCAACTTAAGCAATGGAGAAAATAGAATAATTCTTTCCGATAAATTTGATATGAATCTTCTTAAGTAATTGATTTTACCAATCAACTCTTGGAGGCGAACCTTCGAATCAGGAGGTTTAGTCTTGAAAATCGCCTTTACTCGATCGGGATGTACTTCAATTCCACTCTCATGGACCATAAATCCCAAAAACTTCCCAGCCGATACTCCAAATGCACATTTCTTTGGATTCATCCTCATGCCGTACTTCTTAAATCGATCCAGTACAGTCACAATATAGGCTAAATGTTGCTCTTCTTCTTGGGACTTAATCACCACATCATCGATATAAATCTCAACCAATTTTCCGATCAAGTATGGCAAATTAAATTCATGCCTCTTTGATAAGTAGCACCAGCACTGATCAGCCCAAAAGTCATTACGACCCACTCAAATAAGCCGATAGTGCCAGGACATCGAAATGCTATCTTGCTCACATCTTCTTCAGCCATAAAAATTTGATTGTATCTAGCATTGCCGTCCAAAAAACTGGTAATCCGATTGCCCGATGCGGCATCAATTAAGCGATCAGCAATCGGCATCGGATATTCATCCTTATACGTAGCCTTGTTCAGATCGCGAAAATCGATACACACACGAATTTTATCGGAATCTTTCTTCCCGACAGGCACAATGCTAGATATCCAATTAGCATACTTGCAGGGCCGAATAAACTTAGCATCTAATAATCTTTGAATTTCGGCCTTCACTTGATCGTAAATTTTCCAACCGACCTTTCTTGGAGCTTGCTTTACTGGCCGAAACCCAGACTTCATTTTGATCTTATGTTCAACTATGGATCGGCTTAGACCAGGCATCTCATGATATTCCCAAGCGAAACAATCAACCGATTCTTAAGAATTTGAATAAGCCCATCCTTGTATTCCCGCGGCAACTTTTCACTGATATAAGTGGGCCTTTCTTTTCCATCAGTTCCAGTATCGATTTTTTCAAGTTCATCAGCCGATATAAAGCCCTAGCCCAACTTATGTTCCATCTCCTCTAGTGCCGCGGCTCCCATAAAAAACTCTCGTTTCCCTGAGAAACCGATTGAGATTCTATTGTCGTCGGCTTAAAGCCTGACTTACTGAAACTGACGAAATCATAATCATCCAAAGGTTTTCCCGATAATGCTTCAAGATGGTCATAGATATCCACATGATCGGTTTCTGCTGTTAAGGTTTCTCCTTTCACCACTTCAATATGATCACCAACCCATTGGATCAACAATTGATGCAAAGTCGATGGAATACACAAGTTGGCATGTATCCAGTCCCTTCCCAACAGCACATTATAATTTCCTTTTCCTTCAATCACAAAGAACACCGTCGGGATTGTTTTACTGCCAACTGTAAGCTCAGCTACTAATATTCACTTGGCCTCTGTCGGATTTCAATTAAAATCGCTTAGTATCATATTGGTTTTTACCAAATCTTCAGTGGACTTCCCAATTTTCCGACAGGCGGAATATGGCATCAAATTAACAGTAGCTCCACTATCCACCATCATCTTTGATATTGGTTTTCCATTGACATATCCTGTGATGACCAGCGGTTTTAGATGTAATCGGGAATTTTCTGGCTTTTTAAACACCGCATCTTCAGCTCCAATAATAAGTTCAGCAGCATCTTCTTCATAGTCACACATAAATTCCCGAGGCAAAATATGAACCATGTAAGCATCCAGTGTACTCTCATCAGTTTTTGTATCAGTATTAATAACCGATTTTAACTTTGGTCTCCACTCTTGCTTGCCCCTAGCCGGTTTCATCGGCTTTGCTTGCTCCAACAGTGCTTATCTGAACTTTTCAGTTTCAGCTTCCTTAGTCTCAGTGCTCCACATTCTCTGTAATCGTCTTTTCTAGGACTTAGTAATCCCACTTGGGTACCATCGTGGCAGTGGTATCTTAGGAGGGCGATGCACATCGGGTTTTCTTTCCATCAGATTTTCTTCAATTCTTTCTTCAGGAAATACCAATCGGTCTTTTACCGATGTCCTCGTTGGTGGAGCAAACATATGATTCATTGGGCAATTCTCAATGGTAGGCAATAACATCTCCTCTTCCCAACAGTATCGGAAAAAAGGGCAATCCCAATGTTGCATATCCCAATCTTGATTCCTTTGATTTTCTTGAGGAATTGGCTTAGCAATCTTAGGTCGAAATTTCTTCTCTGGAGGATTCTTGGCCATTCGATCATATTTGCTTAGTAATTGATCAAAAGTTGGCCTTGGCCTGATGATCGATTTATCACTTTTCCCATACATTTTGTCGGCTCTTTCATTACCTTGTGGTTCAACTGGTCGGAATCTAAGTCTTGGCTTTTCGTCCACCACAATTCTTTTAGCACCAACAAACACCTTAAGCCGATTAGAGCTTTCTGGGATATCATCGGCTTTTCTCTTTGAAATGTCCACCATACTGATGAAGCCGACTGGGAAGGGCTCTATATCGACTTTTGAAGTTTTGCTTTGATAATGTAGTTGCGCATTGTCAATCGCTTTTTGGATGATCTGTTTAAATGTGTTGCACTCGTTGGTAATATGAGAATACGAGTTATGCCACTTGCAATATCTCCGTTTCTTCAATTCTTCGATTGGAGGGATGGCATGCCCCTGCTTGAGCCGAATCTGTTTCTCTTGCAATAGATGATCGAAAATCCGATCACACTTGGAAGTATCAAATGAAAACTTGCTTTTTTCAGATCCTTTCGGCTTTATCCAACCTAGCTCGAATCCTCTTTTGTTATTCACCCATTCTGCTACATAGGCCTCAGTTTCTTCAGTATCGGAATTATCAGAATCGAAAACTTGTTCTGTGTGGACCATATTGACAGTCTTCTCTTTCCCTTTGTTACTATTGTTATTCTGATACTCCTTCTGGTTTGGATAAGTATTTTTAGAGAATCGGCTTTCATAAAGTGCGATTTTATGAGCAAGGTGAGAAATATCTGCGAATTCCTGATTGCCCACCTTCTTCTGATTCACAGACAGCAATCCCTTGAAAGCCAATTCCGCCAACTCATTGTCGGGCAGTGAAAGGCTATAGCATCGGTTTCTTACTTCCATAAACCGACGTAGGTAATCATTTACCGATTCACCATATTTCTGTTTGATCATCATGATATCGGTAATTTTGCTCCGTTCTCCCTAGAGTAAAAGTATTCATGAAATTTCTTCTCCAAATCCGTCCAAGAGGTAATGCTGTTAGGAGGAAGTGAAGTGAACCAGTTAAAAGCTGATCCCGACAGAGAGAGTGGGAACAATCGGCATTTGAGTGTATCTTTCGTGGCAGCATCTCCGATCAGCATGATGAATCTTGCGATGTGTTCACGGGTAGAGGTGCTGTCACTTCCGCTGAATTTGGCATTGGCGAAATCGAAAACTCTATACTTGTAGGGAAATTCCGTTTCATTGAATGCCGATGGATAAGGCATAGTGTAGTTTGGAGCGATTTTGAGAGCGTTGATTCCACACTGCGTCATCATGTTGAACACCAAATTCCTTGTGACTTCTTCAAGAATTTCATTACCTCCTGGGACAATCGGCTGATATGGAATCGGATTTTGTACTGGAACCAAAGCCTGATTGTTCTGTAAAGCATGCATCGGATTTATCATTGGAGAAGTACTATATGCACCCGATGCAGGAGGAAAAATTGGTGGAGGCGTGCTGAAAATTCCTGCTGGTGGTGGAGCCATCTGCGAAGAACCTGCCTGAGTGGATGGATATCGGTTTATGGGATTTGGAATTGGTGCAGTCACAGTTGGATTAAACCGAATCCCTTGAGCATTGTTCACAGGAGGAATTTGCCCAGCAGCAAGTTTCTGCCATGCAGCATTGGTCCTATCCTCCACTATTTGCCCTATTACCGATGACTGATCAATCATCGATCGGTAAACAGAAGGATTGATCTGTTCTCTTATGATATCGGAATAGTTTCCAGTAAGCAGTGGATCTCCAATAGCAGCTTTAGTAACATGCCCACTGCGAGTTTTCCGATAGCCGGTGAGCATCCTTCTCATGTTTTCTTCGTTGAGTTCAGCAAGTCGATCTTGGATTTCTTTCTTCTGCTCAGCGCTTAACTCATCGTAAGTCACTGCCTCAGCAGCTTGCTTGAGAGCCTCCGCTGCAGCTTCAGCATCGGAACGCGTCATCTTTAAAAAATTCCGATCGTCAAGTCCCACCGGGCGTGCCAACAAGTGTGTTGACGCAAAAGAGTGACACTTTCGCGAACACACCCAGAAGCGTCTAGTCAGGGAGCGTCGCAATCAAAAACCAAGCGTGCCAGTCGATTTGTCCTGCAATCGACAAGGGAATAAAAATTGTTAGTTGCTTGGCCCTAATCGGCTTTACAGAGCCAGATTAGGTTTTAGTCTCATCGGCTTTTAAGAAACCGATGGTAAAAAGGTTTCTATCTGCTAAATTTCCGATAGAGCAATTAATATGATAAAACAGTAAAACACAATCTCTTTTGACTATTTTTGTTATTTTTTAGGGTTTATACTAGTTCTAAACCTTTTCATCAACTTATCCGATTAAACCATGAGATTCGATCAAATAGATGGGTCAGGCCCAGACAGTATTCAAATCTAAATCAAGGCAAAACATCTAAGCCGATTAAAGTTCTAGAGACTAGTTGGGACAATATCGATCGGTAAATATGCTAAACATGCAGGATCCTAAAACGAACATATGTGAGATCGATCATGTCGAAATAGTCGCATATATCAGAATTAAGACAAAACACGCATAGATACGTATCAATCGGTATTGTAAGGTAAACACAGTGCCGATCGGTAAAAGCTCTTCTCATGCAAACTCCTAAGCAAATGCACATAAGATCGATCAAAGTCGACACAGTCATATGCATCGGATTATAGAGAAAACAGTCATAAAGCATCCAACGATCAACAATGCGAGGTAAATACATACTGCAGATCGATTTAACGAGACAGTGCAATATGTGTCCATGCTAGAGATCGAAAAACCGAGACAGTCTAACATGCTTTGTACACATGAGATCAAGTGATGCAGCCATGCATACGATACAACAAGCAAAGTATCGATTACATCGAAAAAGCTTTACCTGAGGTTTGAACCTTTCGACAAAGTCGATCAGATTCGAGAGAGTTGTGTTTGTAGATTGCTTGGATTAGATCCTCAAGCACGACCCGTCGGGTCCTTATTTATACTAGTGACTAGACTTAATAAACCAATTCCGACACTACTGAACCGATTGACTCTAACACGACTTAGCTCGAATTTCCTAAAATACAATGGAGTCGAAGATCCCACGCTTGCATCCAGTCGGATTTTGAATATGCGCCATCTTCTCTTTTCCTGCATTTCAGCCCAAAATGTCGATGGGGCCCAAAATTCCGATGATTCCAGCCCATAGCAATTATCCGATTATCTGCCAAATTTGGGTGTCAACAATATTTTAATAGAAATAAGTTTTGAATTATTTTTAACTAGTACAATGCTCATGCGCTGCCACGGACTACAAAGAGGAGAAAGAAAAATATAAATTATAACGAAACATCTAAACATAAATTAGAATAGAGGGCACGTCGGTCAAAGACTTAGAGGTGCATGCTAGTATGAAAAGCCAAATCAACCACACATGTTGAACTCTATAAAACAAAAGCAACAAATTTGATAAAATCCAGTCAGAACAAGCGCACCAAAATTCCGTAATAAGCCTAGTAGCCATAATCCACACAAGGATCTTCAACCTCCTTTTGATTGAATTAAAACATAAATTAATAAATAAATTTATTAAGAGCAATTTAGATATTAATCGGTGTGCCATATACACAATGACGTAATCAGGAAGTCCTGAGTATGCAAAGTTAATTACCAATTGCAAAATCTGAAAAAACTAACTATTACCTGCTCAAGAATCTACCTCTCAGAAACATTATATAGTAGCAACAAATGTATTTAACTTAAATAGTGCTTAACTGGTACATACCATCAAATAATCAAAATTGTTAAAATGGAAACACATCATGTTGTGCTGCACGAAGGAACATATGATATTCTTTCACCTTAAGTCAGCTCCCTGGTGAACAATATAGTTTACAACAAGTATATATTAAGAAAAGAATGCTTGAGAAGGAGCTCCTTTCCAAGTAAAATTGTGCATTAGACCACAAAATGCAGTCTCTGAAGAGTGGCCTTCACTGTCCAAATTACCAGAAATATAGAGCAATGCAAAGCTCATATTCAGCCGCAAAAATCAATTGTATCAAGCATGAAAAGATCATTAGTACCATAACTATCTAGATTTCACGTAAAGACATCTGTACATCATCTGAAAACTGATATCTGCTGCTTTCTAAAGTTCAAGTGTTTTGATTATAAAAAATAATTTCATAGCAATAGACCGAACACCGAGGATTAAAATTAACATTGCCGCATGATGAGCCCTAACATTTAATTGAGTTATACATTGGCCTAAAATTGATAGGAGCCCAAAGCATGATTCTTCCATGCTACAACATTTACATTATGATTTCCTCTCAAGCTCATTGTCTGATTGCCCAATAGCAGTGGGACCTACCAAATATACATGTTGACGTGCATATATACCTTCAATAATAACTATCAGGAGAAAGAAGCATGATCATGACGAAACAAATATATGTTTTCCATACTATAAATGGCAATGGCTATGTACAAAGTTTTACCTGCATATATCTATGTACAAAGTTTTACCTGCATATATGTATGGTAGATCATTTTGAAATCATATATTCGATTTTGAACTAATCATCCTTCCTTTATACCATGAATATTTTTCGACAATGTGTCCTAGTCTGTTAGATACATAGACGTGGATCTGACCAAACATCACGAGGTAAAAACATGAAACATGTACTTTTCACCAATGATGTATAAAAAAAGCTTATAGCAACAGAACTCACTAATACTTCCATCATATTATTACTAAGCATAATCAATTATTTCAATATTTTCAGTGCAAAGGCCCGCAGTTCAAAGAAAGAATTATACGAGCATATATCTTGGCCTAGACATATAACATTTTACCCACATATACGCAAGCTACAGTGTAAAAGCTCTTAATAAGATTTAGTTCAAATAGCAGCTCCACATCGATTCTGGCATTAATTTAATCTATATTTGAAATAACTTGGTTGCTGCCATTTATGTTCATAAGAATTCTTCCATAGGGATTGATTGATAATATCTAATCTTTTGACATGCAGTAGTAGCAGCTTTGTGATAGTTCCAGAAGGGATTTTTCAAGGTGCAGCAGATAAAAGGATATACATGCTGCATATTTTCAAGGTGCAGCAGATGGATAAAAGGATATACATGTTGCATATTTTGAAGGTGATTTGGCACATGGCCTGAAGCAATCCATGTTCAAGCATGGATCTGAAACTATCATACAAGGTCATTCATCTAAAGTGACATAGGTTTGATTTCTCATAGGCCATTTAGGGGCTCCAAAACAGGGCAAAGGAATCTAACAAAAAAATGCAGTCATTAATGCTAGAGTGACAAAAAAGGTGATGCTTAACATAATGAGCTCCATATATCATTTGAGCATTCACCTTGTGTGCTCAATGCCTATTGTGGACAACATATATAGTCAAACCATTACCGAAGGGTTCGGTAAATTCGACGAAGATCTACATCTATCTATTTTGCTCACTTGAATACATCCCATCAAGATTGTTCATAGGTTTCTTTACAAAACACACTAAAATAATTATACCACAACCTGGTTATAATCAATTGATAAAAAGCTTATAAAACACATATGCACTATAAAGAAAAATTCACGAATCTCCACAAGCTTTTGTGCTCACACCCCAATAAATCCATAGAAGGGCAAGAAGACAGTGTTTTAAACAAACACAAGGAACACCCGTGCCCGACGACCACCCGGTGGCCGGTGCAGCCAAGATGTTAATGGAGCTTGGGGACGAGGTGTACCTGGAAATCATGTGTGCGCACGCGCCGCCGTCTCTTGAGGAGTAACCCCGGCAAATGAAACGATTGCTTAAAGACTTGTAATCAACTTTAAGATCTGAAAAGACTTTGGACGTGACTACTAGTCAGACGTCCTTCCAAACCACGATTCAATCGGACGCTGAATGCACAACCGGCCCAGAAATCTTGTGTGCGCCTGCATCTCTCGATGCATGCGACACAGGCACTAGCCCAAATAAAAGAACAGTGCATGCACGTGATGCAAGCGCTGACGTCAGCGAAGATTCCTTCCTCTTTTTTTTCTTTGAACGGAAATAACGTTTGACTGGGATTTCCAATCGACAAACCGTTTTCACCAACGTGTTCGTCGCATTTTTTCAAACAAAACAAGATCCATGTTACTATATAAATTTTTACTGGAACAATTTGTCTATACTAATGGAACAATTAATTTGGACTATTGAAACAACACGTCTAATACGATGGAACAACTTGGTATTTGACCTGCTGTAATAATAGGCTAAGGCCAATTGGAACAATGCATTTGGTCTGATGGAACAACTTGTATACCTATTGGAACAATGTATTTGGTCTGCTGGAACAGTAAAAAGAAAATGCCTACTAGAACAAGAAGGATTGTCTACTGAAACAATAATTTTTGCTGCTGGAACAACAAGGTTTGCCTACTGAAACAAATAAAAATTTGACTACTGGAACAATAAGGTTTGTGCTACAAGAATAGTTGAATTTTGCCTACTGGAACAATAACTTTTGCCTTATGGAACAATAAATTTGTCTTCTGAAACAATAATGTTTGCCTTCTGAAACAAATAAATGTTTTGATTACTGGAACAATAAAGTTTGCCTACTGGAACAATAAAGTTTGTCCTACTAAAATAGTTGAGCTTTGCCTACTGGAACGATAACTTCTGCCTTCTAGAATGATAACTTTTGTCTACTGAAACAATAACTTTTACCTTGTGGAACAACGTGGACTGGCGCGTGTGGGCAGCCTTCTGCGGAACAAAACCTGCACGCTTTTGTTCCAGATCTCCGCGCTTCTGTTCCATCCTGACGCGGCCCACGCGCGGCCCAGCTTCCCGATGTAGCCCTGTGCGGAACAAAAACCAACGCTCTTTTGTTCCAGATCTCCGCGCTTCTGTTCCAGCTGGGCCGCTTGTTGGGCTGGCACCGTCTGACAGCGTGAGGACGTCCAATCTGAAGCATTTTCGAAAGACTTTTAACTTTTTAAGAAACTTCTCTCCATATTTTCATAGCACCTCTAGCGCCGTGAAAATGGGTGTTGCAAGCGATTCTTTTAAGACTCTGAGAAGATTTAGATTAGGGTTTAAAAGATTTGATAAACAGATGCAAAATATTGGACAAAAAAATGTAAAGCCAAAAGAGGCATAGCCAACTTTACAAAGGAATTCTTGATAATGATGTCCACGGTGATTGAGGACTGGGTGGTGGCCCAGTGGTGAGGATCGGTGGTGGCTGTCTCACCCACTAGAGATCGAATACTGGTGTCTCACCTAGAATTTAGGGAAAAAAGATGCAACACAACATAAATTGGAAAGAGGGAGCGCACGAAAAATTAGCCGAGTGATGCGGGAGGACACCGCCGATGCGTAGCTGGATGCTCAAGGTGATAAAAGAAAAGAGGAATTAAAAGAAGCTTGAAAAACTGCAGCAGCAAGGGGACGCCCAATGTGATGAAGGAAGGGGAACTAAAGGAAGTTGTTGTATCTACAATGGAAAATGGGGAGCCCCTTTTTTTAAAAAAAGATAAAAATGTTAGCATGTTGCTAGCTAAAATCTAATATGTGAATTAAAACTGGTCCAGTGGAGCTACCACATCAATTCTAAAATTATAGATATTCCCACATTGATTAGAAAGAAAGAAATAAAGATATACACCATTAATTATCGTGGGCTTGGATTATAGAGGATTTCATATCAACCGGGACGAAAAATAGAAATTAAAAACAAAATAATGTAAATAAGAGTCAATGCCAGATTAAAAAAGAGTTTACATCAGCTAAGAAAAAAAGAGAGAAGAAATCAGCTGCAACAAAACATAAAATTTGAAATAAAAAATACTCCGTAGAAATAAGAGTAAATGTTAGATTAAAATAAAGAGTTCATTTTTTCTATAATAAATAAAATTACATAATTTGAAATAAATATTTGTATAAGTTTGGAATAGAAAATAATTATAGGAAAAGAGAATCTTTTGAGACGCGGGGCACCTCACCATGCTCGTTTACAATGCCATCCCAGCCCATATGGCACACTGCTTTCTTGGGCCGCGGGAAGACCAAAGTTTTGATTTATTGGACCAGAAGTCGAACGCATTCCACATGACACACCAGACCGAGACCCCCCAAAACCGCCCAAGGATTTTCCATTTCCCACTTTCCCCCGTCCAAGCCTCTGCTTCCCCTCCCTTTCTTCCTCTCCTCTCCGCCTCCGCCCCCGTGTCGCCTCGCTCTGGAGCCTCCCCGCCGGCCAGACCATGCTGGCCGCGCGCGTCCTCAGGCTATCTCTCCTCCGCCGCCTCGGCACCTCCGGCGGAGCGGCCGAGCTTCCTCGGCCGTGGCGGCCCAGGTGAAGGCCCCTCTCCTACCCCGTTTCTGCTTTGCGATGCTCCCGCGCATGCCAGCTGTTTGCGCTAATGCCGCAGCGAGCGCGTCGGAGATGGCGTCCTTGGATGCTGCGGTTCTCGTCGGGGTTGCTGATTTAGGCGCTTAGGGTGGTCCGCTCGAGGCTTTGAGTCGCCTCTACTCATGTGCGTTGCGCGAACTGGGAGGACTCGGGCGGAGGCTCTGTTTGGTGTTTGTCGGAGTAAATCAGGACATGTAGCGATGAAACGGAGGTGTGGTTATGGTTAATCGCAGTATCCTGTTGCCGTAAACGAGCAATGGGTTGCCGACCCTGCACGCCATTTGGTCGTGTCACTATGTTCAGCATCCAGGTGCTGCGATTTGAGTCTGGATGCGAATAAACGACTGCTTAAACTACATTTTACAGTCAGTTGACACCTAGGTAGATTATTATCATGTTCTAGTGTTTAATTTTGCTCGTGACTCAGTAATTGTGCCATCCCTGGTTTGCTACACTACATGATCTTTGACATTTCATATTACAATGCTACATATGTACTTCATTGATAGCTCACAATAGCATAATTGTCTACATTATGGTATGGATTAGAAGTTATACCGCACATTCGAATGGAAACTGTTTCATTTCACATGTAAATTGGTTTTGCAGCTGTTTTCCTGCCCCTAATTGATAGTTTGATACTACTGTTTGCCATGGATCCAGTGTCATGAGTTAGCTGCTCAAAGTACCGTACCTCTTGAGTGACTTGAATGCTACATGTGTGTGGTTGCTCTTCTGCAAGATGTGTATCTGACTGCCTGTTGCATGTACACTTTGTCTTGCGTGTGCGTCTGTTGTTTATTTCTTGAGTTGAGTGGTTCTTGTATTTTTTTTCTGCAGGGTTTTTCCTGTGCAGGGTTGCCATTCACGAAGTTATTCTAATGGAGGAAGCTTCAAGTATGATAGACCAGTGAGACAATTTGCTGAAGAGAATGTGTCAAATCCTCAGCCACTGATATATTACATCGTTGTATGTTGTTTATCTTGATTGTCTCATCTTATTTTAACATATTGCGATTCATTGGGAATTTATAATATTTTCTACAGCACAATCTTGTTAAGTATCAAAGCGTTATCGGCAAGCTTTAATAGTTCTATTTTTTTTAACATGGGTACTGTATTTTTTCCTGACAGATCTTTGGGAATATTCTGCATCTACACTATTCTTATGTCAATGTGAATGTTGGTTTTGCAGCCATCTGCCCTACTAGCTTTTGTTGGACTAGCCACTTATGTTCACTATAATGATGAGAAGCGTGCAGTTCCCTTAGGTACTCACAGAATTTTCCAGCGGTGCAGTTCATGTTGTTTCTAAAGTTATACATTTAATTGCAGTTCATTTTTGTCTTTTCAGCTCTACTCTGTTAGCTTAGTATCAGCTTGATGAAATTGCATCAGTATTGTACTATATGATACCATGATATATTTAGGGCATGAAGGATCCTTGAAATGCTCCCTTGCGCTTCATCTTGATCTTACAAATAAATGAGAAGCGCTGAAATCCTATAACTTAATAGGAATATAACTTTTCATGCTCCGACACCTGATTAATCTTTCTTATGGTGGATTAGTGTATTCTCATCATTTAGTCCTTTCTAGGTACTTCTATATCTGTTGTGCACAACAGCTTGTGCTTTTGCTGCTATAATGCCAGTAGCTGATTTGGTCTTCTTTTATTGTAGAAAAAGAATGAGAAGTGCATGATAGTAATGTTTTTTGAATTACTTTGTTTTGTACATACTACATGATTTATTAGCTTGGACAACTAACAGTTTTCATGAAGCCTTTTGCATATCCTAACTGTAATTGTGTTATCTATTGATGTTTCTTATTTTGTATTGTGATGTTTCCATATGAAGAATCACAACAGACCAGCATTCCCAAGAGGTGTACTACCAATAGACCTGCAATTGGAGGGCCATTTAAGCTATATGATACCGAAAACAATGTGGTGGCTGAATCAAAGCTTCGTGGAAATTGGACACTGATGTATTTTGGTTATACATCCTGCCCAGATGTGGGGCCAGCAGAAGTTCAGAAAATGGCTGATGCTATTAAGCTGTTAGGTGTGTTGCTATAAAATCCATATCAACATCCTTTTTAGGCATACATGATAGGAGGCACCTCATCTGTTGACATTGTTTATTATTTTTGTTCTTGTGACATAAATGATGGGAGGCAACTCTTATGTTGACATTTTTTTTATTATTCTCATGCTTGTTGTTTTATCAGACCATTATGTTCTGTATTTTCTTTTATATATTTAATGGTTAGTGGCCTTATTGCATGAAGCATGAGTTCTCTGGCTGTTAACCTATTACTGCAAACATGCATGTGTGCTTATAATATTTGTGTTGGAAACAGTTAATCCAATTTCTCTATAATGTTAGTTACCTATGGATACAGGAAGAAGGTTCTACTGTATTAAATAATTATGTATTTAACACTGTTTTAGCTAAATCTTGTGTTCTCTCATCCACGCTTTCAAGGTTCTGAACTCTTCTGTGTCAGGTAGGTTTGAGAAACTGGGGCCGTTCCCTTTTGGTAGAAAAAAATTGGGGGCAACCCAAAATGTTGAGCATCTGTTTTTTGTGTGCTATAATTGGCTTATAATGAGTAGAATTTGTCGAACTTTGCTGTTTGTACCACTGATTTGCGATCTTCGTAATTTTTATGGAACTTCATTTCTTGTTTGATAGAGTCAAAGTATGATGCTAAGATTACTCCGCTCTTTATCACAATTGATCCTCAACGTGATTCACCTGCTCAGCTTAAGGCATACCTTAGTGGTAAGTTGCTCTCTATTAGTCTATTTGTTCTTTACTATTGGAATCTTCAAGTTTTTGCACTATGTTTTGAGTGATGATCTTTACTTATTTGAACTGCAGAATTTGACCCAAGAATAATAGGATTGACAGGTTCCATCAATGCAGTAAGACAGATTGCGCAGGAATACCGTGTTTTCTTTAAAAGAGTTGAGGATGTTGGTCAGGATTATCTTGTAGAAAGTTCTCATAATATGTAAGGGTACATGTGAATCATCTGTATATAACTTGCCATGCTGGTATTGCTTCAAGAGCTTGATCATCTAAAGTTGCAGGTACTTGCTAGATCCCTGTTTGGAGACTGTAAGATGCTTCGGAGCTGAGTATGAGACATCGGACCTTGCTGAGGCTGTTAGAGTGGAGATCGAGAAAGCATCTAGCTCATCAACAAATTAGTTCAGTTTTCTCTTGTCTGGGGTATACCTATTGATGTTTCTTTATTTTAATTAATTGCAGTTGTGAACTTGTGATATCAAAGCAAAGCTATGCTTTTTTCTTTGCTAACCTCTTTTTTTTTCTTGAAAGAAAATAATTAACTGCACTGTTAATATATTTTTTTATCTGCATGTTTTTACTATATGTGATAATGAAACCATTCATCTTGGTAAATGCTTGCTATTTTTATTACCAATAAATTGTCATAATGACTAATGTTTACCATAGACCTAGGTTAACTAGCTAAAGAGTTTAAATACAGCAGTCTCATGTAGCTTTTCTGTTTGTTCCACTGCTATCACCTTTTAGCTGTGCTGTGCTATTCATATTGTTCGATAATTATTTTTCTTTGTTGTCATTAAATAAATCATTATTTCTGTTTGCTATTTTAACCTAGTAATCTCATGAAAATGTCTATTTGTACTATTATTGCATTCTTTGAATAAAGACTTCTCTGGTCATAACATGGGGCAGATTTCCCTTTTTTTTTCTCATTTACATCTAAAATATGTATAGTAAGATAAGTACATCGTACATTAGCCTATTTTTGCAATAGAAAGCATTTCATGTCATTGTCTTCCATAATTTTCATTTATGCTACTAACACTGCTTTGCTGCAACAATTTTGCAGGACCTAATTGAGGCAGGGTTGGCAGTTTCTATTGTTTGCTCTGAAAGTATTTTTCCCCACCCACTATAGCTTTGCCCACACAAGGGTGACACGGTGAAGCTCTCATTTAGCTCCGCCTTCCAACTGATTCAATCTTGTGTTCCCCCTCTTTCCTGTGTAAGAATTGAGCAATACTGTACAGCGCCTCATTCGATAAAAGTTGCTTCAAAAATCACAAATCAGTCACAGTTTCGCTGTCTGAATGATCTTTACATAATGTGGTGGTCATGTCTACTGGATGAGTTAAAACGACGTGTAAAATGGTTTAGCATAGACTCATGAACTAGTTTCTTCCTTCATTTTGGGTGAACAGGTAAATAGGAAGAAACTTTACAGCGCTGACCATGTTCTGCCATGTGTAGAGATCTCTCTTCAGAGAACAACTGTTAACACGGACTTTTTGATTTGTCAACAAATTAGCTTTTCAATGGTGATGCTTCCAGTTTGCAGTGAGCATGCGTAGAATAGAGCTTCCCTTCCCTTTTCTCTTCCTCCTTTCCCTTTTGCAGGCACTCGAAATGAACTTCACATACATAGATATGCTCTGTGTCGGGCCCCAGCAGGACAGACGCCACCTACTGCCATTATGCCTGCCGAAGGTGAGTCGGCACACTCATTTCTTTGTATTCGCTTTGCTAGGTGTTGACATATATGACACTCCTTGGCTAATCACAGATCTAGTAAAATTAATCAGCCTGTAGCGTAGTGGTATATACTTTACTGCTTTGTGCTCGTGTGTTTGGTGCAAAATTAATCGGCCTGCAACGTAGTGGTACTTTACTAATCTGTGTTCGTGCGTCTGGTGCAAGACTGACGCCGGCTGCTGGGTTATGGGTCGTGAGATCCTGCTGTAATGCTGATTTGTTAATTATTCGGTGATTGATCTTTGTGATTGCGACGAAGCAGGTACCCTGGTGGTGAAAAATGGGGCCAAGATTGGTATATTTTTTCCTTGGAAGGTGTGCAGGGTTTTTGTTGCGAGCATTTGGATTTCTGTGCCTCTGATGTCGTGCAGTCTGCTTATGCCTCTGCCTTTGCAGCAGCAGCAGACGACGATAATTCCTGCAGAATCTGCTGCGCTGCTACCGATATACTAGCTGTCGCATCGATGTCATACGGAGGAGCTTGTTGGGAAAATAGACGTGATCCGTCCCAATGGGATAGTGGTACATCTTCCGGTGCCGGTGAGAGAATTTCCTTGCGACGTTTTTTTTTCCAATGGAAATTCTGGCGTTCCAAACATGCATGAGCGATACCCTTGCATTCAAAACATTCCTACGCTTTGTATCGACTTTGGCCAAGTCGTCGTCATGTCTTAATCAAGGTATCATCAATCGTACGTATGTTTACAAAATTTTACCGATTGGTAGAGCACTAGGTACCATCTTCTCGAAACAGATGATACCTGCATTTTTCAAAATTATTCTAGACGATCTTTTGATTAAAATTAGGATTTGTAAATTTATATCAGCCAAAATCGCTGAAATTTCAGTGTTACTGGGAATTTTGGTGTATCAGCACAATTTTGGACAGAATTCTTATAAATTTAAATGCATCAATTTTTTTAGTCGATACTGAACACCACCTATAACAATCATTAATGACAACAAAAAATTCGGTGGTATACATTCTTGAAGGTGGCTCTTGGTAGCATCTGGCAAGAGCAAACAATGATAAGACTCGGACATTTGTATAGCTGTTTTATTTTTTGCAAGTGAAATAAAACATATAAGCATGGCACACAACACAAGAGATTATACTGAGAACTCGAGAAGTAACTCTGTACAACGAATCCAACCGCCGCAGCCTCGCCGGCGCTTACCGGACGGCCGGTCATCTCTTCCAGCTCCGGCTTCGGGCGAGGGGGTCTATGCCACCGACCACCCATGTCTCTTTGGCAATATCTATGGACAGCTTCAGGAAATCCGGCGCCGTGCTCATGAACACCAGCTCGTCTCCGTCCTCTGCACCGTCGTCATCCCCAGCGGCAGTGGCGCCACCCTTGTCCTGCTCCACCTCGCCGGCCGGTGTTTCCTCTGTTACTCGCCTCGCCAGCCCCTTCGCCGGCGCCGACCGGCACCGCATGAGCAGCAGCGCGTTCGGCGGCGGCACGGACGGCGACTTGAAGCACTCGTCCGCCGCCTCTGTGCTCCGGTGCTCGGCTTCTTCGTCGTCGTCGACTGCGGAGTCTTGGTCAGGTTCTTGGGTACCTTCCAGCACCATGAGCCACTTGGAGAACACGCTCGCGGCGGCGCTGCTGCCGGCGGTGGTTGACTCCCTTTCTTGCTCCCCCGCGTAGTCGTCGTCGGCCTCCGTCGAGGAGTCCGCGGCGCCGTGGAGCGACCCGAAGCAGAGCGTCTTGAGCCGGAGGCTCCGGAGCACGCCGCCGAGGAAGGGCAGCGCGTCCCGCCTGATCCCGACGGCTTCGAGCCAGCTCACCTTCTTCCTCTGCTTGCGCAGCCGCTCGATCTCCTCCACCACAGTGATCCAGCTCTCACCGCCGCCATCCTTACCGCTCCTCGCCGCCACCACCCTCTCCTTCTTCGGCCGGCCGACCTTGATCTGCCCGGCGCACGTCACCTTGGGTGACTGCGGCTCCTCCTCCTCCACGCTCTGCTTCGCCTTACTAGAGCCCCGGAACAGGGGACTCCCACGCGCCCGGCCGCCGCCGCCGCCGGCGGAGAGCTGCCGGCGACGCGCGGCCACCGCCTTGTCCAAGGTCGTCCGCGACGGGCTGCATATGGGCTTGGGCATGAGCGCCAGGTGCTGCCGCGCGGGGAAGCAGACAAGCAGGTCGGTCGGCGCCGTCGCCCCTCCCTTGGCCCCGCCGGCGGCGGCCTTCTTCTTCTTCTTCATCTCCCCTTCCGGCAGCCGGCAATGGCGAGGCCGAGCCAAGCTAGCTGGAGCACGCAGCAATGGAGGCAAAGGCGGTAGCTTTAGGTGGAAAGGAGGAGGACGAGGACTGGAGGAGGCGCTTTAAAAGAAAAGAAAGCGCGGGCATGCTGCTGCAGCTTTGCGCTCGCTTTTGTTGGTTGCTCTCGCTCCCCGTAGTATTGCATCGCGTTTGAGATTTTACAGTACTCGTACAGTCGTACTACTCTCGCACACTGTAGCGTTTGTTCAGCCGCTCTGTCAGGTCAGCCGTTCTCTGTTCCTCTTGCATTGATGTCTCGTTTTCCTTCTCCTCGACGTGTCTCTGTTTGGAATTCACTGCCTGAACTTAGGACTGACTAGCACCACTGACACTGAGCTGGGCCTCAGACAGGCAGGACAGAGTGTGTACTGAGACCTGCAGTTCTGTCTCCAGTTCTATGGGGTTGCCACGCTGGAATAAACCTCTACCGCTGATGAGAAAGTGTTCCGGTGTCACATTTTTTAAGGAAAATTTTGCTGTATTTACAATGCAAAAAAGTATGATTACTTAGGCTACAACCAATGTTTTGAATGTCAATAACACGTGTACTATATGTAGGACTGAAACTTTAGCTCATGGCTCGTGAGCAGCTCGTGAGCAGCTCGGGCTTGGGCTCGGGCTCAGCTCGTTTACAAACGAGCATGAGCCGAATAAGTTTTTTAGCTCGGTCCAAAAACAAACACGAGCTAAGCCAGGCCTGGCTCGCTCGTAGCTCGTACAGATTATGTCATTATGTACATGTTTGATGTTATTTTTAATTTATTGTAACTTGTAAGCTAATATTGTTGTAAACTTGATGCTATTATTAATTTATGTATGAAACTTATAGGCACTAGGCAATAGCTAGCTACTCCATATTATCTGGCTCCCTGCCCAATTGCAAACAGGATTTTGAGATTTTGCAAACGAGCTCACGAGTTTTACCGAGCCCGACCCGAGCCCGCTCTTCACCTCGATCATCCAAGCGAGCTAAGCTGAGCACGGCTCGGCTCGCAAAAACGAGAGTCCCTTCATACGTTCCTTGATTAGGTTGTTTACTTATATAATCCTTACTTCCAATCATTATGGGTTATTTTGTGTAATGTGCATGTCATTCTTGTGTTCGTTTCATCTAGAAATACTTGTCCATAGGTGAAAAAAATAAATATGTATATTGATTTATAGAAATATGTTTACAAGTGTTTTAAGTTATTTTAAAAGTAATATAGACTCTTCTACAAATTCTTGAAACTTGCTATACTCTGCTTTAAAGAACAACCCAACCAAGAATTAGATGACAAGAAAAATATGATGCATCTAAAATTTAATATTAATATATATTGCTAGCTACTCCCTATTATTGGCTCCCTGCCCAATTGTAAACAGGATTTTGAGATTTTGCAAACGAGCTCGCGAGCTTTACCGAGCCCGACCCTAGTCGGCTCTTCACCTCAATCATCCGAGCTCGGCTCGCAAAAATGAGAGTCCTTTCATACGTTCCTTGATTAGGTTGTTTACTTATATAATGCTTACTTCCAATCATTATGGGTTATTTTGTGTAATGTGCATGTCATTCTTGTGTTCGTTTCATCTAGAAATACTTGTCCATAGGTGAAAAAATAAATATGTATATTGATTTATAGAAATATGTTTACAAGTGTTTTAAGTTATTTTAAAAGTAATATAGACTCTTCTACAAATTCTTGAAACTTGCTATACTCTGCTTTAAAGAACAACCCAACCAAGAATTAGATGACAAGAAAAATATGATGCATCTAAAATTTAATATTAATATATATTAGATCATAGTAGGGTCTCTAATTTAATTTCGCTAGGGCCGGCCCCGTGTAGTACCGGATAAAGGTATGAAAATTACAAGGATGTAGTGCCAATTGGCCCTATACGCTAAACTCACGATAGTTTGAATCCTACTTTGGGTTCTTGCTCAACCTGCCTGAAAGAATGAACTATTATGGTATCAATTAATTCAAAAGGTACTATGGTATCAAGTTGCAGCTTGCAGACCATGGACACCTAAACATCTGTAGATGATGGAGTGGACGTTGTTTCGGCCTTTCCATTACAAAATTGGCATATGATTGCGACTATACCTAAGGTCGGTGTCATGTTGTTCGAACTTCGAATTTTCTAAATCGAGCGCCAAGAGGCTGCCAAATTGTACTTTCGTTTTTAATGCTCAACTTATGAATGTGCTTGTTTTATCTTTCGAAATTGCCGCTCTCCATTCAGTTTCCGTAGGATTATCCTACTGTACCTTGCCTTCTAAGATGTGATCTTGTACTTGAACCACTATAATTTGCAGTATGGTTTTGTTCCGTGAGTTGCCTAATTTTGCACCTAATCCACCGACAGGTGGATCGATGAACTGTTTCACTGGCAAAACGCATTTTGGCATGTACTTTACCTTTTCCATTATGGATATAACTCACTTTTATGTTCAGTACTTCAGCAGTTGCTCACCCTACCCTCCCTGCTGCATCATGGACGTGTCTCTTTCCTAATTTTCAATGCCATGGCCTGCTTAACTAAACACTAATCAAACACAGCATAAGAACATTTACAACAGCTCATATTAACCTTCTATAAGATAGACGTGGATGAGAGAGAACGAGCGTAGTGAATTACGCTATCTCTTTTGTTATATACTCAATTATAACAAGAGAAACAAGAAAATTGAATATAAACGAGATGTCTACGCACAATGCATTAAAACAAGCTATTGCATGAGCGATCTTAGGGCATGTGCAATGGTTGAGACAACAACTGTCTCTAACCATTACCATGTTACTTATAGATATCAATAGATGCAACTTACACCGTGGTAGAAATGGCTACATGCTATTTTAGACAGTTTGATCACACATAAAATTTCTTAATTCTTATATAGAGTTGACTCTTGCATTGGAGATGGCCTAATTTCTATGCACACTCTCCTCCATATCATCATCTATCCTACGTAGCAAACTGTCGAGAGTGGAAAACCTGTCTCCCAATCATGAGCAACAAAATTTGTATGTGGGAGGAAGAGATTTCGTGGAGAGGCTCACATGATCTTTCTCACTCTCTTGTGACTTGGAGGACATGTCGCTTTTTTATCCTAGTTCGGGCCTCCTCAGGATAATAGCCCAACATCCAGCGATTTTGTTGACGTTGGGCGAAAATAGCTCGGATGTGTACAAGATGGAGAATTACAAATATCACTAGGAAACTGTTATGCTTGTGTTTCTTCTAACTATAGTGTCTTAAAGCTACTATGTCTTTTGGTAACTCTAATGAGCTTGCCGTCCTTCGTGGTGCAAAAGCTCCCTCGTGGTGTTATCTTTTTTGTTTTTTTGCTTGCGCCTTATGAGTCCTTGCTCCTAACCTTTTTGGAGCCTTGGTCCACATGCAGTAGACTAGATGACTTGTCACGATCCCTTGGTTGATATATGTCTTGTCATGATTAGGCTCTTGCTTGGATGATATGCTGGCGTCCTTGCTGTGGACCCTGTCAGTGGGCTCACCTTTCCTGTAGCTGCTGTCTCATCAATATTAATGGAGCTTCAATGACCCCACCGTGGGTCCTATGAGTAGGCATATGCCTCCTGCTCGGCATTTTGTACTGTGAGGTAGTGTTACCCCTATTTCGTTGACGAGTGACCTTTTTACCGGACATTTTGTTGTGCCACACGTTATGTGCGAGACTACCAATTTTCCTATTTAAACCTGTTGTGATTACCCAAAGAGGCCTTTTTGCGATAATTCATCGTCACAAAACTTATAAATGGCTTAGAGCTAGCTACCGTGTACCATTGTACATACTATTAGTGGTGTGCATCGATGGCATATGGCTTATACAAACTGTTGTGCGGATTATCTTTAGTGATGTGTATCGATAACATATGGCTTATAAAAAGCGATCATCTCATGCCGTTAGGAGATTACGATGGCAAAGAATATCTATCTAGGATGTGTTGCAACTTGGTGGTGTCATACCTAGATCTACTTGATGTGCATATCTGTAATGGCACCATATGACACCTAATTGCGCAGTCTGAATGAATCATTTCATACGTAGAACGAGGGGAGCTGCTGAATCCAATGGAAAAAAACTTAGATGTGTGTTTTATTTTAATATGTTATCATATACTGACTACTTGGTGGTTTGCAGCTAAGCATTGCTAGATGACGCCTAAAGAAGCATAAACTGTCCAGCTTTTGCATATGCCCTTAAACCTTAAATGATCTGTCCAACTTTACCAACCAGCCTTCCCCCCAACACGTACGGAGGTATGAGAGCAAGCAGTAATTTACTAATCTGAAGATGTTACCTAGTTCTTCCGGTTAATTAATTACTTAATCCTAGCTAGAGTTATCATGGATTAAACGTCAATAATGACATAGTGTTATGCTCGAGTAAATGACACCTGAAGCTCTAAAAAAATTGACACATGGACGTTCCTTTCTTAGGGTTATCACAATCGTTAGACGTGCCATGCCGATTGCGGGCAGCTGGCTACTGCGTTTATTAAAATAGAATTTCCCATATTTATTTCATAATCTCTCTATTATCAAGTTTTTGAAACATCGTCATTTTCAAAAACCCATGACATTGCATTGCAGGAAAAATAATTTTACATATATTTTTATTTAAAAAATAATTACATTACGTCTAAACAACTTCGTTTGTAAAACTAATTTAATTTAAATAAAAAGGTCGCAAAACAAATAAAAGACTTGTATTTCTGTTTTATAAAATATTAACTAAGAAACTTTGTTGATTTGATTTTAAATTATATGTGGAAGTATCGCGACTCTCATTATTTATAATATATTAGTTATTCGTTTTTTCTCTCTTACGGTTGGACCCCATCGTCCTATTCTTTCCCTCTTCCTCTCCAGGTGCCACCCCTCCTCCTCAACTCTCTCTCTCTCTCTCCCCTCCTCACCGACCCCTCCTTCCTTCTCTTTTCTTTCCTTTCCCTCTGGTTTAACTTGCAAGCTAAGTCAATTGCTTCTATGGAAAATTCTCAAATTCCTTCGTCTCCTTGGAAACACTCTCTCAGCATGGAAACATTCGGTATTCTACCGATGTCCCATTCTCGCTATAAAATCCTCTGCGATCCCCCTCTCTCTGACATTTCATTGCAATTCTTCATGGGTGAGCTTCCTCGACCTCTTGTACTTCTCATTGTTCGTTGGCGAACTGCACTGAATCTGTTTTTGCTCCTGTACCGCAGGAGATGATCGCTGGATTACCGTGAGTTATTTGCCGAAGACCTCATCGTCATCCTTCCCACTGACGCCGATCGTTGCTGATTTGTGAACATTGTGCGGTATACATCACATCCCCTATTCCTTGTTGTTCCTAAGCGTAGAAGTAACGTATCCAAAGGTTGTAGTCACCGGAGGTTGTAGGAGTTGTCACCGACACAGCCCCCTTCCTTCCCCTTTGATCGGCCATGTTGTCGCGCGCCTTCGCCGTCCTAGGGCCAGCCAAGAACACCCCCGCCATCTCCTCTCACCTCTATGATGTTGCCCCTTCCCCTGCCCCGGCCACGTTGCTGGCATGTTGCGCCATCATGCTGCCATGCCCGCCACCACATCCTCGTCACGCTACCATTTTGCACCTTTCCACGCCAATCCGAGCGCACCACCGCCTCACACTTACCTCCCTCTATCTCTTAGAACCCCCTGCCCTCTCCATCCCATCGACAACAACCTACCTGTCGTGCGCCCCTCAGTCGTGCCCTTTTTCTCGTTTGGGTCGTTGAGCCAGTTGGGCCGCGCCCCTGCCTCCTTCCTTGGCTGGACCGAGACGACGCTTGGCCGCTTCGCTAGGTCACCTCCCTCCACCCCGCGCTAGGCCGAGCCAACGTGTCGTGCCTCGGGCTAGGCTGAGCCCACACTCCCCTCCTACCTTTGCTCACTAGGCCGAGCCAAGCTAACGTACCTACTACGATCTTTTTCTTTTATTTGTTAAAGCAATAGAACTTGTTTATTTAGTACGTTGACACATACAACTGCTAACATTTGAAAGAAATTTTATAATGTTTGTAAAATCAAGATCTGCCCCTCTGCAATTTTTTATAATTATGTAAAGGGAAAATACCACTGTTGCCATTATAACTCACCCCTAACCGCGCTTGTCATTTTTTAAAGGCCTCAATCAGCGTTGCCATTTCAGCCGTTCGTCCCTCTCATACGGGCCATTATTGGAGTTTTCTCGCCGTGAGCCGAACGAATACGTAACGAAATACGGAAATACGGTCTGACGGGTGGGACCAACCCGTCAGACCTCACTTAAACCCCCCAGGAACGACCCGACCGCGTCGTGCCCCCCCCCCCCATTCTAGGGTTCTTTTGCCCGATTCGCCACCTCCCCTAGCCTCCCCCAAATCAACGCGGGCAAGCAAGATTTGGATGGATTGAGCAAGAAGCAGCAGGGCAAGACTTGGGCAAGCGACATAGATTTTACGAGTGGTTCAAGCGCATTACCCCCAGTGGCACCGACGCCGCCAGTGTTGCCATTCAAGTAAGTGTGAATCCCCTTCAATCTCTAGGGTCCATATATATGGGTTGAATGTCGATTTGCTGTAGGGTTTTCATTTGTTCCCGATTTGAATAGGTCGGTCTTTATGATTCAGTTTAAAGTGGAGGCTTTCTCCACGAAGGATGCACGCGGTAGAAGGAGATACACCAAGTCTTGCTCGATTATTTGGTCTTTGGGTGATCAGTCTCTATTTACAATGGCCAATGCACACCGCCAGCTCTCAAAGCACATTACTTGGGGGTCTGCGCAGTGGCCAAATTTCTTCTTCTATGATAAAAACTATGGAGAAGATGCATGCCTCCGCGAGGATATCCAAATGCCTTATCTGGTAGACATGTATAAGGGTAAGAAGTACTGTCTGATTCTTGTTGCAGTACTTGACACACATGGTATGATTGTTGAGCATGAACCTCAGGATGAGCAGCTAAACCCAGATGATATGCCTGCTCCATCTCAACCTGGACCCTCATTAGATCCTTTTGACAGCAACGAGGACTATGTTGGGGTGGATGATAAGCATATCTACATGGGTAAATCCAAAGCTGACCACTTAGAGCCTGAGAATGAATGTCAGCCTGAGGTGGAAGCAGATGAGAACCAGCACACAACATTTGTTCACATGGATGCTGCTGACATAGAGGAGGTGGGAATTCAAGATGCTGATCCAGATGAGCTTATCTTTGCTCATGATCCTGATAATCCCTGCATTAGAAAAAAGGAGAAGTATGCAATCATAAATGGGTTTGAGATTAGAACATATAAGTCTGATACAACACGTTTCATTGGCATTTGCAATTATGAAACTTGTCCTTGGCGCATTCATGCATCTAAGATGCCAGACGGTGTATTAATCATGGCATGTCATCATATCATAGCACTGCCTTTTATGTGTGAATTTACATGTTTTATAGCGCTAACACAATGTATTTATCATGTCAACGCAGATCAAGACACTGACAGAAGAGCATACCTGCCCAACAACAAAGCTTGTGGAAGGGAGGATGGCTTCTCAGTATTGGATTGCTGACAGACTGAAAGGCTGGTTGAGCAGTGATCCTTCCAAAACAACAAATGATGCAAACAAGAAAATCCATGATGAGTACAAGATCAAGCTCAGGTATGGTAAGGCTTGGAGAGGTTTAAGGATTGCACTAGATGAAATACATGGATCATATGAGGAGTCCTTCTAGTTACTGTTCAACTGGAAGGCAGAGATAGAATCTAGGAGCCCAGGTTCTATTGAAGACATTGAACTTAAGAAGATTGGTAATGATATGCATTTCTCTAAAATGTTTGTTGCACTGAAGCCATGCATAGATGGCTTTCTAAATGGTTGCAGACCCTATGTAGCTGTAGACTCCACATTTCTCATTGGTCAGTTTAAAGGTAAGATGGCCTCAGCAACTAGTGTAGATGGGCATAACTGGCTTTACTATGTGGTATTTGGGGTATTTGAGTCAGAGACAGAAGCCAATTGGGAGTGGTTTTTTACAAATCTCTATAGATCAGTTGGGTGTCCTGATGGCATGGTCATATCCAGTGATGCCTGCAAGGGTTTGCAAACTGCTGTCAGTAGGGTGTATCCACATGAAGAATATAGGGAGTGCATGAGGCACTTGTACACCAATTTTATGAAGAAATATCATGGTAGTGTGTATACAGCCCATTTGTACCCTGCAGTAAGGGCTTACACAACCGCTGCCTTCAATTATCACATCAAAGAAATTAGGGAGCACTCTCCTGAGGCAATCAAGTATCTTGAAGAGCACCACAAAGGTATATGGTACAGGAGTGGATTCTCAGAAGCAAGCAAGGTGGATTATCTCGCTAATAACATCTCAGAGAGTTTCAACAATCAGATCAAGTCTACTAAGTCTTTGAACTTACATGAATTGTTTGACAGACTAAGGCAGTTGGTAATGGAGAAGTTTGCTGTGAGGAGGGAAATAGAAGAAACTTGCTGTGTGATTTCTTGCCTTCTGTTATCAAAGAGCTGTACAATGCAAGCAAGGCAATAGGCCCCAATCACATTGAAAGGACAGATCATCAAGAGGCAGAGGTTACTTTGGTGGATGGTGTTGGTGCGAGCAGGAGGCACAATGTGAAACTTGAGGAGGGCAAGTGCTCATGTAGACAGTGGCAAGTTTCAGGAAAGCCTTGCATGCATGCAATTGTTTTCTTCTGTTCTATGAGAGGAACAGAGATAGAAAACTATGTCCATGAATATTACAGTGTGAACAAATTTAGGGTTGAATACACTGGTTTCATATTTACTTTGCCTGATAAATCTGAGTGGACAGTTGTGGACCTTGGTTTCCACAGTTCATCCTCCCATACAGGAGAAAAATGTTGCTGACAGACCCAAGAAGCAAAGGTATATGGGATTTTTGGATGCTGGTAGAAGGCAGGTGCAGTGCAAGAGATGCAGGAGATATGGTCACTTTACTAAAGGTTGTAAACTACCAATTGTGCAGGAGGATACAACAACACTTGATCCACCCGTCAGGTACTATAACATTTTGATATAAACATTTCCTTACAACTATTTTTACCTTCTGTATGGTACTATGACACTCTATGGTATGCAACAAAAGGGCACAGAAGCCAGGTAAGAGCAAGGAAGAAGCAGCACTAAAGAAACCTGGGAGGCCAAGGAAGAACCCATCAGAGCAGCAAGCATCACCACCCAAGAAGCCAGGAAGGCCAATGAAGAAACCAGCAGAGAAGCAAGCAACACCACCCAAGAAACCAGGAAGACCAAGGAAGAAACCAGTCCAAAATGCTACTCCAAGCAAGAGAGTGACAAGATCTACATTCAAAGATGCTACACCAACCAAAAGAGCTACTACAGCCAAAATGAAGTTGTCAGATTGGTTGAGGAATCAGGAGTAATGCAGTATCTGACCATGTGTCCTTTTGTACTCCTTTTGGGCATGGCATCTGACCATGTGTCTTGTGTACTAGATGATGATCAAGCAAACACTAAGTGACTTAATTCATGATGTGCCAAGTGCATGTTCTTATGTCAAACTCTAATCAGTACATGTCTTGTTCAAATGTAGCAAACATGTCTTGTTCAAATGCAGCAAATATCGTTCTCCAATTTCATTCCATCAATTTGACATAAACTAGTAGTTAACATCTGAGAATGTTTAATGAATGATTACATCATTAGCCTGATTATATGAGAATGCTAACTGAACACACATCACATTGTCGATTACAGATTGCATCATTAGCATGAGTTCAACATGACTATGATTATTGCGAGTTCAACAATAATCACAGAAAGGCCTACAACTAAAATAATGTTCAACATGGCTGCACGTAGCTTCAATTGTGTAAGTTTTTGAAGCTCATCCCTCTTCTTCACATTCTACTTTTCTTCACTCTTGTTCATCTCACTATCACTCTTCATCTCAACATCTTTCTTCACCTCTGAACAGATGGTCTGCTCTTCATCCTTCTTCCTCTATTCAGGGCATACTTTACACTTCAGCAGCAAATAGTCCTCGTATTCCTCCTCCCACATGAAGAAATATCATCTCGAATCATTCTATCACACAAAAGAAAGAACAGCTCGATTAAATTTTCAAAAAGCAATCTTCAAATCGAGCCACTTACCCGAACATTGTTGCGACACTTGAAGAATATCCTTGCGGAATTCTCATCACTCTTGCTCCGCAGCTTCACAACAGGAATTTTGCAATTTGGGCAATCAACGAGCAGCACGTCTGATCTCCCCGCCGTGTTCGATGCAGAGAATGGGGAATCCATCCGCGCGCTGTGCAAACTTCCGCAGCTTGCTTGCCCGCGTCGATTTGGCGGTGGCGGCGAATCGGGCGGATCGATTTGGGGAGGAACCCCAGAAATCGCCCTCGATTTGGGATTGGGAAGAAACCCTAGCTCGTGCATCAATTTGGGATTTTTCCAGGGGGCGACGCGGCTGGGTCGATCTTGGGGTTTAAGTAAGGTCTGACGGGTTGGTCCCACCAGTCAGACCGTATTTCCGTATTTCGTCACGTATTCGTTCGGCTCGCGGCGAGAAAACGCCCATAATGGCCCGTATGAGAGGGACGAACAGCTGAAATGGCAACGCTGATCGGGGCCTTTAAAAAATGGCAAGCATGGTCAGGGGGTGAGTTATAATGGCAATAGTGATATTTTCCCTTATGTAAAATAGAGTTATTTACTGTTATTATTTAGTTTTAGGAAAACGACTCTTTAATTTTTGCAAACTTAATTACTATGAAAATAATATTTAAAATTTTAGAAAATTGCATGATCTATTTTTTGTATATTAAATTTAGCATGTGCATAAATATTCATTCATTTCATTTTCCCCTATTATGATTATTTGTATTTTCTAAGTTAGATTTGTTTGCTGTCAATCCCTCAAAGAACGTTGCCATCAATCCTGCTGAGCATGCTGATCAAGGCAAGTTCATGTTGACCCATGTTACAAATCCCATAATTGCTAGTGTTTTGATAGATAAATTGAATGCTATATTAAACATAAAATGCTAATTGCCTTAGGTTGCTAGTTAATGTCCCAATTAATATTGAAATTGTTTTTTTTGAGAGGATAAAAAGAAATCGCACACAACTCACTCCTAACTTATAACCCCTAAACTAACACGCACGCACACGCGTGCGCCCTAACACACGCTAGAAACAACGACTGCCCCAAAGGATAGGCATCAAGGTACACACGTGTGCGTACCCTTACAACTCTAGGAAAATCCTAGAAAAATGCGACACACGGAGCCAAACTTGGGGTTTGAACTCTGGTGTGTTGCGCTGGCACTGCAACCTCTACTACTAGACCAAAGCCTCGTCCCCATATTGAAATTGCTATGAACATGCCTTTGCTACCTTAGTATTATTATTATTTAATGATTATTGTTACTTTCCTTGTTTAGTTTATTTAAAACTTGCTTCATTAATCAAATATTCTTTTGATATGATGAATTTATCTTGATAAATGGTTTATTGGTGCTGTTGGTGATTCGTAAGCGGCCCACCCCGAGGTAGACCTTGGGCCGAGTCCGTACCGGCCCACCACACGTAGAAACGGTCCAAAAGGCCGCCCTTGGCCGTACCAAAGGAAACATCTAGCCCGCCAGGGTCTCCCCCAGGCTTGACCAGGTCAAAACCACGCCCCCGGTAGTGTCACGCACCTCCCGGGCTATCCTTAGCCCGGGAGAGGGTCCCGCGGTAGTCCGCATGTCCGTGGGCAGGTGGCGACAATTGTCATGTCCCACCGCACTTTCCTCGGCCTTGACTGGGAGGATCTGTGCCTCCCCGGGGATCCGCAGCCCAGGGAGAAGCACACGGGCAGCTCGGTTTGTCGTTTGCCCCTTTGGCAGGCGACGACGGTTGTTACACTACGCGACGCCCCCAACGGGTGGCGAGGCTGGCTCGGTCCAGTCAATGCTATATTGGGGATAAAGGAAAAGTGCTTTTGTCCCTGCGCAGCTGGCTTCCCCGTATCGACATTCCAAAACGAACACGTGTCCAGTACTAACCTGACCAGCTTCTCTTTGCAGGCCTCAGACAGGACGGAGCCCTAGGATGAGACAAGGGCACCGCCACTAAAGCAAGAACGGGCGCGGGGCCCGCCGCATCAGCTCCGGGCGACCCGCCGCGCCTATAAAAGGAGGACCTGCCCAACGTGGAGAGGAGGCCAATCCTTGGACACATCATCCGATCCTCTCGCGCAATACATCTCCAGCAACATACGCATCCGAAGCTTCCTTGGCAGTAGCCGTAGTCCTTAGCCACTAGAGTGTTCGAAACCCCCTTGTAAGTTCGGGATCGGTGCCTTCGAGCCCGGTCTCGGCACCTTTGTACTGTTTTCCACCATATAATCAACGAGAGCTAGAGTAGAGCTATTACCCGGCAGTGGGGGCTCGAACCAGGGTAAATCGCTTGTGTCTTCACGGTTTGTATCTCTTTCGTTCTCCCTCTCCCCCTCTTCCTCTCACCGTACGACGGACCTGTACCCGGATCAAAAACTAAGTACAATAGTCCGACCATTGAGTGCTTGGCAAGTGCACCCTAGTTGATTAGCCTTCAGATTATTAGTTCGGGCATTCCAGAAGACGACATAAGAAATGGATATCGACCATGTTTTATAACGCACAAGAGGGGACTTCTGTCAACTAAATGTACTAGTACAACAGTGGAATCCTTAATGGGAATTTCTAAGCTAGGAGAAGGTTGGTCAAAGATTGTGGTGTTCATCCCGCTTTGGGTGACTCCAGGGGATGTCCATTTCTCGTGAGTAAAGCGTACAAACTTTGAAGAGCAGAAACTTTCATCAAAATCGTGCTCATCATCAAGGGTGGACGACAGTGACATGATCACAATAGTAGTTTTATTCCCTCCCCCTTATTTATGAACGGGTTTTGCTATCCTGCGGTGCGTGTCTAAGGATAGCACTGTGAGATAGCTAGTTTTTGGGCAACCCGATTGGTGCTAAAATTTCAAATAACAGTATTCAAATGGCATTACCCATTTGCAAAACACTTTCAAATGATTAGGAGACATTCGTTAAAATTTTATTTAATCAAATAAACTGAACCACTCCTTGGAACCACCTTGCATTAGTTAGTTGGCTTGCGAGCATGTTAAATATACTCAACCTCGTGTTATAACCATGGGGCTGCTCAATCCAACGAGCAGTTCTTGGCTCACTGTGCTATGAGTTTGAAGGAGAGGAGTACCACGAGGAGTTCGCTGTTGTAGTTCAAGACGAAGACTTTGACGACATTTAGGAGTTTGTCCTACAATTTGCCCGTGGGATATGTTTATTTGTTACTTTACTTTGAAGTTTAACTTATTATTTAATGTTCCCGCCGTCTAGGCCAGCTAGCGTGCCTATTATCTGTAATAATTGCCATGTTGACATGCGCACTCTGATGTAACAAAATCACTACGATGATTGTATTTAGTTTAATGTTTTTAAAATCTGTGTACTAGATTATTTGACACAGGAACTAAAATAGGTAAGACACAAGAGAAAACCGACTCCGGTTTCAGGTCCCGAATGTTTTTAGGATATGTTAACTTTGATCACATTTTTTAACCAATTTTCTAGCACATTTTTTATTTCTCTTCTTGGAATTTAACTATTCTGCATGAAATGTGTACAAATTTTCATGTGAAATTCCTATGTTTGCAAACGGGCATGAGATAGCATGTATGTGATCAACTCAGCAAAAAAAAGCAAGAAAATCATCCATCGCCAACGCTTAATACATAGGAGTACTAATCAATTTGCAGTAATATATCTATTGTAGAGTAAAAGGCACTGACGGTCCCTAAACTTTTCCCGCATTGCCATTCAGGTCCACGATCTTTTAAAATCGAAAAGCGCATCCCTGAACTTATTAACGTGTGTCGTTTAGGTACAAATCTCATCCGGAGGAGTAATTTGCCACCATAGACAGTCTACGTGTCATTTTTTATATTTAGAAAATTCAAAAAACCATAAAAATCTGAAAAATCACAAAACAATTTAGGAAAAAACATATAAATCATTAAAAAAATTAAACAAATATCAGAAAAATCATGAAAATTAAAACAAAAACAAAAAATTCAAAAAATTCAAAAAAATTAGGAAACTTATAAAATATACAAAAAATCATAAAAAATATAAAAAGTGCAAAAAAAATAAATTCAAAAAATTAAAAAATAATAAAATATTTAAAAATAAGAAAAAAAATAAAAAATGATGCAATGGTTATATTTTTGATTAATCTACTGTCGATTACGTGCTTTCTCTTATGGGGCTATTTGGCTACGGTAAGACTAGTTTGCTCGATACGCATGCTGGTACGATTCCTAATCATAAGTATAATACTGGTGATATTTGTGATATACTAAGATATGTAATTTGTATGTATTAGAACTTATTTATTATAATTTTTTGAAAGTATTTTTGTATTTTTATCTTTTTAATGTTTTTCCATTTTTTCTTGATTTTTCATAATTTTTTTCATTTTCTGAATTTTATATTTTTTTCATATTGTTTTGTGTTTTATGAATATTTTATGATTTTTGCTGAATATTTTATAATATTAAAAATTCGTAAAAAATATTTTATGATTTTTTCAGTTTTGTTTGTGATTTTCTAAATTTTTTATGGCTTTTTAGGTATTTTCCTAATTGTTTTATGTTTTTTTTTTATTTTTCATATTTTTCTGAATTTTCTAAATATAAAAAATGCCACGTGGACTGTCCACGGTGACAAATTACTGCTCCGGATGAGATTTGGACCTGAACGACGCACGTTAGCAAGTTCAGGGATGCATTTTTTGATTTTAAAAGATCGTGGACCTGAATGGTACCGCGGAAAAGTTTAGGGACCGCCAGTGCCTTTTACTCTAAATTGTATAAAGATGGTTAGAGAAGCTCGTATATTATGGCAAACGTGCACCGGCAGTGAGGTTTGGTGATGCAATTGTTGGTTCATCGATTTCAGTGCGCAAGTAGGCAGTTAGGCAGGCCTTTTTGTTGCTACTGCACAATTTTTAAGTACTGTGGTACTGCAGTTGTATAATGGCAAGTTGGCAACATAAAGCGCACACTAATGTAGGCACCAGTTGGCTCATGCAAGAAGAATTATTGGGACCAATAAAGAAACCACATTAAACAAGTCCAGAAATACTACTGTAAGTTTACTCGACGTAGCCCGAGATTTCAGCAACATGATTGATACTACAGAGTACAGACGCTGATTGGCTCACCCAAATTGTTCATATGATTTGGTCGTGTCATTAGAGCATAAGCAGCAGCAGCTTTAAAAGTTGCTACAAATTTTCATGCTGCAAATTTACAGCTTTGCTGCAAACATCCTTTCAGACTTTACACTACACTCTAAAAAGATTCCCTCACCTACCAGACACTCTATACGTGCTGCAAATTTACAACAACATATAAAGCTTCTACTAGCTTTGCTCTTAGTTCTCATTGCTCAACCATAGGTTTTTTTTTGGCAGAGTTTGGTTTAACAACAATTAATCATGAGTATTGTTCATGCCTATATGTTGAAACAAGTCTCAAATAAGCTATAACATTGTCTAAAAAGCCTACAGTAATGTTTATCTGAAATAATGAACATTTCTTCTCAGAAACTAAAGCAAAGAATAATTACTACCTCACTTTAGGGTGTTTGATTTGCAAGATTCTAAAAAAAATAGTAAGAAACACATGTTTAGAGTGTCTTGGCTTCATGAATTCAAAAAAAACATTAATTTTAAGATGATTGGCTAGATAATAGAGCGAAGAAGAGAGAAATTGCATTGGAATTCTTACTACTTTTTTAGCATCCTGTAATTTGAATTGTAATAAAGAGAGTGGAATTAAAATCCCGGTATAAATGTGTTTGTTTGCCACTAGAATCGTTCAGAATTGGAATCAATGATTCCCTATGCGATTCTAACCCATGCTATTTTATTGGGACACCTATCTCCAAAACCCTACTGACAACGATCATCTTGTGGGTATTGGCCTCCGCTTAGTTAGGATCCTCTATGCCCTCTCACTCGATCCTCTCCACCTCTCGCAAATTTCCAATCTCTCCCTCCTTTTCCCCATCCATGCCTCAGCAGTGCAAAGGCATGCATTCTTATGCACAACAATAGAGAAAGCATGCTTATTGTAAACCTTATGTTTATTTTCTCCACTTTGTTTTTATATATCTCTAATGGGATAGACTAAAAACTGAATTAGCTATTACATATCAAAGGCTATTGAAGATATTTCGATGTTAGTGTTCCTATGCATATTTATATGCAAGCATAACGTACAACCAAACTTTGCATTTCAAGGATCAAAACAAGTCATCTACTCAATTTTATTAGTTTGTTTACTTTACTGCTTATGTGTCAATCTCTATGCCTAGTGAGGTTTGACCTTTTTGTTTGCTTGACAACATCATGCGTCATAGACACATAATATTCTATTAAACAAACTAGTTTCATGGATGATATTTTGGATTATTCTTGCACTTATGTATTATGTATGCATGAACATTTTATTTTGGTGACAACCTTTTATCAATATAACTACCTAGATTTTGTTTAACATGGTGGTATAGAAAAAATTTCTTGATGCTAGATTAAAATTTTAGTGGCTCTTTTTGATGATTATGGCATGTTCTTCAGAAATTTTATTGTTGGTGACTTGGCGTTCTCATGTGTTTGTGCGTAACTCAATGTTCATGTGATGGTTATTGTTGTCATAGCATCAACTTCATGAGCTCTTTACCGGTTGCTTTGGCACTAAATTGTAATAGCTATATAAAATGGGACTGTCTCTGTGGCAGTCGCCTGTAAATGGCACCCGCGCGCAGGCGATTTTTCTGGCCGTTGGATCTTGATCCAACGGCCAGCACGCTTGAGCATCTGCCCATTTGAGCCAGCGCCCCGTCTCCCCCGATCCCCTTCGTCTCCCCTGATCCCGCTCCGCGCTCCTCACGCCCTAGCCCCGCCGCCTCCTTCCTCCGCCCCGGCCGGCGGCGCCCTCGCCCACCCTAACCTCGCCGGCGCCGCTTCGATCCCCCATCCACCGCCGCCCGACCGCCATCTCCCCCCTCCCCCGGCTCCGGCGGCGCCGCGCCGCCTCCGCCGCCGCCCTGACGATCCCGACCAACCGCCGTGCCTCCGCCTACCCGACCTCCCTCTAAACCCCGGGGAACACAAAACCCCTAACCCCAACCCCCCGAACCCTAAACCCTAACCCGAACCGGCCGGCGGCGAGCTCGAGGGCGGTGACGGCGAGGTCGACGGGAAGCTCGACGGCGGCGAGGTACGCTCCCTCCTTCCTCCTCCCCCTCTTTGCTCGTCGAAGTCTCTCGGGCTGCCATGTAAAGTTCAATCCAATTAATAGTGAATTTTCACGGCCCCCTGAGGCCCTTTTCACTCCTTGTCCTCTCAGACTATCTTTCTCTCTGGTAACACTTGATGGCTGTCCGGTCTTGCGAACTTTTGGCTCCGCGATCTTCAGGTTTTTCCTGCCCGCATCTAGCTTCAACAAGTTCCTAAACTCAAGGTTGTGTAACAAGGCTTTTTCACCTTGCGGCCAAGTCTGCTCTCGTAAGCCCTCCGCGGCAGAGGCACTTACCGTTTGGTACAACCACTTGGTAAAGCCTGCTCTCGTAAGCCCCCCGCGGCAGATACACTTTCCTTGTCCGGTTACCTTTGAAATCGCCTAACTTACGTTAACGAGCAGTTCATGGAACGAGTCGATCAAGATGCGGGTGTCGCTCTATCTCTCTACGCACGCGCTCGAATTCGCAATCTTAGGTCTTCGAGCATCGTCCGTACCGGGGGCTAGGGTGTCGCTCTTTTTCTTGTGCACCTGTTCGAATTCGCAAACTCAGGCTTTCGACCAGATGCACAACGGGGGCTGGGAGTTAGGCTGGCGCCCTACCGTGTTTTTCGAAACTCTTTAGCGCTGTTTAACCTTGCTCTTAGTTTCCTGTTCGTTCTTAGTTTCCTGTTCGTTCTTGTCTTTTTACTGCTCTTTTTGCAGGGAAAAAGGTAAGGCTTTATTTACATTAACCAAAAGTTTCATAGGTACAAGGCCCTTTTCGGGTGCTGCCCTACTGTTGCTTCTTAGAAGCAAGCTGCTCCCTTAGCTCCTCAATCACTAGCTTGAGGCGCAGGACTTCCCTTTGGGCCTTGATCCCCCCTCTGGCTTCAGCTCGGAGACGCTCGGTTTTCGCCTTGATGTGTTTGGCCTGCTCCGTCGCCTCTGCGCGAAGGACTTCGACCGCTTCGGTCTTCGCCTTTAGGTCCTCGGTCAGATTTTCTCTCTGACTAAGGCGTTTCTCGGCGGTCTTGAGCTGCTCGGCCAGCTCTTTGACCCTTTCTTGCACGGCTTGCGCCCTCGCGGCCAGCTCGCGAAGCTCCTCGGCCTCTCTTTGAGAGAGCCGCTGGGATGGCTCCCTCTCCTCGGCCAACTGGGCCTTGAGCTCCTTCACCTCTGCCGCAAATTGGTTTCGGCGCCTAGCCAAGGCCGCGAGCTCATCCTCGAGCCACCTCGTGCGGCGCCGCCCCTGAAAGGCTCCTAAGATGGCGCCACGCTGGATGGCGACGCCTTCTTCGAAGTCAGCCATGGTGCCCTACAGGACCTGAGCGAGAGAAGAACGAGTCTGTTATATTGGGTTGTTGATAACTTAAGACGGACAAGTTTTTGGGTTTGAGACTTACCTCTCGAAGCCTGTGCTTCAAGTTGAGGCGTAGGCACTCCCAGAGCCCATGGGTTACGAAGCCCTGGTCACTCGGAGCGGTCGCAGCGCGGCGTTCTCTTCGCCGCGTCTTCTCCTTGTGCCCTCGAGCTCCTGCTCTTCTCCTTCTTCCGCCCGATCACCCTCGGGCAAGACTGGCGTCACTCTGCTCGGCGACAACGGTAAGACCGCGGGCAGGGCACCTTGTGCATCCTGCTCCCGATCGTCCCCCTCTTCCCTGGCGGTGGGACCTTCACCCTGCTCGCCAGAAGATTCCTTTGCCGCAGGGACGAGCTACCCTTGCGACGAAGCACCTAGAAGGACCGCCTGCTCGGTCCCGCCAAGGGCTACCGGCAGAGCCAAAGCCTTGGCTCCGCTCTTCGTGGCGTCGTGCCCCGCTTCTTCCGTTTCCAGCCGCTCCACCGCGCTCTTCAGCGCGTCGAGTTGGTCGCTAGAGCCCGGCGAGAGAACGCTCCACGCTGCCAGCTTGTCCTTGAGGCTGGCTAACCTCACTGCCCGCGATGCACCGTGCAGGTATTCGGGCAACAGAGACTGCTCGATCGCCGCGTCCACGTCATCCGTGGCAATCTCCTCCTGGGCAGCTGATGAAACAGAAATGTGTTAAGTCCTTTGCGGTTTGGTAGAATGTAAGGAAGAGAGCCTCGCTACTACATACCTGCCGCAGGGAGCTTGACCTTCTTCTTCGCTCCATGACGGAGCTTGCGCCTCTTGCTCGGCGGGTCCTCGGCTCCTTGTTCGCCTCGGCCCCCAGGGCGCTCGCGGTGATAGGCTCAGCTCTCTTGTGAGCTGAGCACTCTTTTTTCGCAGCGCAAGAAGAGCTTCCTTGCGCGCGACTTCTTTCTCGAGCCTCTTCTGCTCGGCAACCTGATGCAGCCGTTCCATATAGCCCGGATGAGCCCTTGCATAGCGCTTAAGCCATAGGGACATGTTTCGTACCTCTTCGTCGCTCTGCTCGATGAGGAGGGAGGGACTTGGACGCCTCCCACTTGGCTGGCCGCGTGCACGCTTGGCCTGCTCGCCGTGCCACTTTGGTCTTGCCCTTGCTCGCTTTCTCTTTGTCGGATCCTGAGAGCTCTTCGACGATCCCGTCGATGATGAGCTAATCTTCCTGCATATTATGAAGCGAATGTAAGCATGCGGTTATCGTGCAAGTCTAGCGACTCTGTGGGGGATCCAAGTTGGTTGCCTCAGGGAAACGGACGAGCACGTTCCTCAGGCACGTGTAGGCCACCTCGCCGGTGACCTCATTGTCCTTCCTAGCAGCCTTCAGCATGGCGTCGACCTGTTCGGCCACCCATGCATTTGTTGGTTTCACTGTCCGAACGAAAGAAACCCTTAGTTCCTGTTCGGACGAAATCACCAAGAAAGGTTGAGTGTTTAAGGGCCTTACCCATACTCTCCCTGGTGATGTCCTCCCAGCCTTCTATCTTGTAGAAGGGGTAGGACCTTTTCCGTAGCGGACATATTCTGTTCGCCACGAAGTCTCGGATGATCTCCCTGCCCGTCAGCCCGAGGCCCACGAGAGAGGCGATCTTCCGAGTGAGATACCACTCCTCGCCGCTCGGCTCCGGCCGCGGCATCTGCGTTCCCTTCGCCGGAGCTTGCCTGGTGAAGACAAGCTTGCTGCCATTGCCCTTCTTGGTGTAGAACCACGTCATCCACCACGGCCCCATCGAGTCGAGCAGTGGTGGACGAGGGTACAGCGCGTCGTCAGCGGTAGCCCGGAGCTTGAGGTAGTAGCACCCAAGCGCCGAAGCGCCGGAGCTGCTCCTCGTCACTGTATAGTAGTGGAGGAACAGCCCCACCGACGGATCAACTCCTAGATAGCCCTCGCACAAGTGTGCGAAGACCGCCATCTGCAGGAAAGAGTTAGGGTTGAGGTTCGCAACCTCTAGCCCGCTAATGTTAAGGAAGGCCTCCACGAAATTGCTTACGGGAGACCTAAGCCCAAACAGCGCGAACTGCTCGAAGTTGACGAACTTGTCCTCGAGCGGCTTCGAGATCTCCTCCTCCCCGGGCAGCCTCCAGCTGCCGTCGTCGATGTGTTCCTCCTCATCTAAAGTCCTCAAGTCCTCCTCGGTCATGGTGGTGCCTGAGAACTTGGCCATAGCAATCCCTAGGTTTGGACGAGCAACTTTGGAGGTGGGTTGTGGCTGTTGATGTTTTGCGCAGTTGGAAAAGGGCTTGGGAAGGAAAGGTGCGCAAGAGCGGAAGTGGTAAGCCGCGGGCGGCTTGGTGCTATTTATAGCCTCAGACGAGCAGCTCTGCAACGGTTTTTTGCCACAAAATGGCTAGTTTTTACTGCAACGGCTAGGTAAAAACGGTTGCCCATTCTGGCTGCGCAGCAGAAGTTACCGTTGAGATCTGCCAACGGCTACCTTTTCCAGTATCTGCACTGAGGGCTGGGTGCTCTGCTCGGACAGAAGTTGTTCCCTGTTCGACGCAACAGAGTTGCTCGGCACTGGGCAGGTTTATTCTGTCCCGGACAAGTCTTATTCAGTTGAACCATAACCTGTTCGGTCTTCTGTTATACGTCTTTACAGCAGAAAAATTTCCCTCTTTGTGACTTGGAGTCTCCAGAGGAAGACCCCACTCTAGTGAGTCCTTCCACTTGAGTCTCGGGGGCTAGCTGTCGGGGGATAAATTATGACCCATTGCCATGGCCCACTCCCTGACGGCCCAATCGAACAGCTTCCTAGGGCCCAGCTCCCTGGGAGGTTCTATCAGGCCCATGTGCATCCTGTCGAACAGCTTCCGGGTTGGCACGGTGCGTAACGGCCTAGGATTTGTGTTCGAGTCCGACTCGAACAAGAGTTCTGCACGGCTACGTGAAGACCCGGACGTGGTTTCCCGGATTGGAGCAGACGTCGTGATCCCCAAGAATTGGAGTATACCTTATCTACCGCGGGATGTATTTGGCATGGTTCGAGTTCGTTACGTTCTCGTAGTTAGCCCGGCCCGATTATCCTTCAGTAGGTCGGTTGTTCACCACTATATAAACCGAGCCCCTACGGCGTGTGGAGGGCACGAGATCATCACATACAACATCTGGTACACCCATAATCTCGCCGAGACTTGTTCGTCTCGCCGAGTTTCTCCTTGTAATTCTCTTTTACATAAAGAAAGGTTGGACATAGGGTTATTATCTCTTTGAGAGGCCTGAATCAGGATAAAAACCCTGTGTCTCCCTGTTGCTCGTTGATTGCAGTTCGCCTTGCTCGGCAGGTCTTCTATCTCCCTTTCTCAAGAACCTTAGTTGACTTGGGACCGATATCCCAACCGTCGACAAATGTTGAGTTATGTTTTACTATAGTAAATTTGTGATCCACTCGAAATATGTTTTAAAATTTTTTAAAAATTATGAAAAAAAATATTTTGTAAACTTTAAGAACTATTTAAAACCCCAACAAAATAACTACAAAATATTACAACATATGGCATATAAAAAATAACAAAATTTCATTTAATTTAATTTCATTACATTTCATTTGATCTGAAACAAACAAGGCCAAAGAGAGTGGAATTAAAATCCCGGTATGAATCCCGGTATGAATGTGTTTGTTTGCCACTAGAATCGTTCAGAATTGGAATCAATGATTCCCTATGCGATTCTAACCCATGCTATTTTATTGGGACACCTATCTCCAAAACCCTACTGACAACGATCATCTTGTGGGTATTGGCCTCCGCTTAGTTAGGATCCTCTATGCCCTCTCACTCGATCCTCTCCACCTCTCGCAAATTTCCAATCTCTCCCTCCTTTTCCCCATCCATGCCTCAGCAGTGCAAAGGCATGCATTCTTATGCACAACAATAGAGAAAGCATGCTTATTGTAAACCTTATGTTTATTTTCTCCACTTTGTTTTTATATATCTCTAATGGGATAGACTAAAAACTGAATTAGCTATTACATATCAAAGGCTATTGAAGATATTTCGATGTTAGTGTTCCTATGCATATTTATATGCAAGCATAACGTACAACCAAACTTTGCATTTCAAGGATCAAAACAAGTCATCTACTCAATTTTATTAGTTTGTTTACTTTACTGCTTATGTGTCAATCTCTATGCCTAGTGAGGTTTGACCTTTTTGTTTGCTTGACAACATCATGCGTCATAGACACATAATATTCTATTAAACAAACTAGTTTCATGGATGATATTTTGGATTATTCTTGCACTTATGTATTATGTATGCATGAACATTTTATTTTGGTGACAACCTTTTATCAATATAACTACCTAGATTTTTTTTAACATTGTGGTATAGAAAAAAATTATTGCTGCTAGATTAAAATTTTAGTGGCTCTTTTTTATGATTATGGCATGTTCTTTAGAAATGCTATTGTTGGTGACTTGGCATTCTCATGTGTTTGTGCGTAACTCAATGTTCATGTGATGGTTATTGTTGTCATAGCATCAACTTCATGAGCTCTTTACCGGTTGCTTTGGCACTAAATTGTAATAGCTATATAAAATGGGACTGTCTCTGTGGCAGTCGCCTGTAAATGGCACCCGCGCGCAGGCGATTTTTCTGGCCGTTGGATCTTGATCCAACGGCCAGCACGCTTGAGCATCTGCCCATTTGAGCCAGCGCCCCGTCTCCCCCGATCCCCTTCGTCTCCCCTGATCCCGCTCCGCGCTCCTCACGCCCCAGCCCCGCCGCCTCCTTCCTCCGCCCCGGCCGGCGGCGCCCTCGCCCACCCTAACCTCGCCGGCGCCGCTTCGATCCCCCATCCACCGCCGCCCGACCGCCATCTCCCCCCTCCCCCGGCTCCGGCGGCGCCGCGCCGCCTCCGCCGCCGCCCTGACGATCCCGACCAACCGCCGTGCCTCCGCCTACCCGACCTCCCTCTAAACCCCGGGGAACACAAAACCCCTAACCCCAACCCCCCGAACCCTAAACCCTAACCCGAACCGGCCGGCGGCGAGCTCGAGGGCGGCGACGACGAGGTCGACGGGGAGCTCGACGGTGACGAGGTACGCTCCCTCCTTCCTCCTCCCCCTTCTTCCTCCTCTGCACGTAATCGACTGCCGCGGTATGCCACCGCCCAGGCGACTGGCGGTGAGCAAAACCGATATAAAAAAGGTGCAATAGAGGGAAAAAAGTTGCATAACTATGATATTTCGATGTATAAACTTTTGTTTCCTTATGAAGCTGGTGGAAACTAGCATTGGTTTTAGCATCATAACAACATAAGGAATTCATTTTATTTCACAAATCCATCTGACAACCAAACATAAGCATTGGAGCCTAGAATCCAAATCATAGAAATTTCATTTCAAGTGGAAGTGATATTGGAATCCAATTATATTTTATCGATTCAATTCCTTGATGTCAAATAGGGTGTTCAAGAATTCCAAACATGAAGCCATGGTCCGTGTTGGAAATCCCCCTAGATTTTAGTGCCTCTTTGATTAACGAGATGATAAAAGCACATGAATAGAAAATTGTATAAATTTAGATGTCGATGCGTGTTAACTTAAATACGATATGATTTAAATCCACATAAATTACTTGAGAAAGATGTTTGATTATAACATAGGAAAATACGAGAATTTTAAGCTTACATATTAACCGAGCAGAGATATAGAATGCACGAAGGATGAGAGAAGGTTGCATTGGAATTCTAAAAAAATGAAAAAGGAGTTTACACCACATAAGCTCGCAATTCTTCATACTTGGACAACAGTACAAAGTTTCTCTAGCGCAATTCTTCAAATCAAACTTCCTTAGGTTTCTTTTCTCTCTTTGATTATATTCTTCTATTTTTTTCCTTTGAATCAAATTGGCTCAAAAGGAAAACTAGCTATCATACAAAATTTCTATGAAGTAATAATGCAAATTAAGGGTTAAATCAAATGCTATTGCAATTTGGTAAAACAAATGTTACAGTAATATAAATAAAATGTTGCAGTATGTATGAACTACAATTTTGCATATATAACCAAATGCCGGCCATCCCTTCCCCTCCTCCCTTCCTCCTCCCTCCTTCCCCCTCCTTTCCCCCCTTTTCCTTCCTCCCGTTTCTCGCGCCCGGCTGATCTGTGTCAAGGCCGGCGGTGTGGCGGCCGGCCTCCGGCGGCGCGGCGGCCAGATCCGGAGGCGAGGTGGCCGGATAAATAAAAATTTTGCAGTATGTTAAATCAAATGTTGCAATAATGAAAAACTGCTGCAATATTGAAAAGTAAGCACAACAACGCTGAAAAGTAGTTCCTGCCACATTGAAAAATAAGCACTGAGAAATTTAAAAGTAACTGTTGTAACATTTAAATTAAAGCATTGAATTAAAAATTAAAAATTTTGTAGTATGTTAAAACAAATGTTGAAATAATAAAAAGCTATTGCAACATTGAAAGTAAGCACAACAATGTTGAAAAGTAGTTGCTGCAACATTGAAAAATAAGCACTAAGAAATTTAAAAGTAACTGTTGCAACATTTAAATTAAAGCAGTGAATTAAAAATAAAAATTTTGTAGTATGTTAAACCAAATGTTGCAATAATGAAAAAGCTGCTGCAACATTGAAAAGTAAGCACAAGAACGCTGAAAAGTAGTTGTTGCAACATTGAAAAATAAGCATTGAGTAATTTAAAAGTAACTATTGCAACATTTAAATTAAAGCAGTGAAACATTCATGTGAAAGCATTGAACCATTTTAATTAGAGCAACTCAACATTGACTTTTTGCTACAACAATTGAATTAGAGTACTGCAACATTCTAGTGAAAGCACTAAAACTTTTGGTTTAGAGCACTGTGACATTGAATAGTAGTTGTTGCAACATTAGGGATGTTTGTAGTGAAACATAAGAGGAAAAAGGAGACCATTATAGAACAAATAGGATGTTTCACAAGAGCAAAACGAGATGTTACAGTACTCAAATGACATTGTTTTTAGCAAATTTGGAAATCATCTCCTTTTCTAAATCCAACCATCTCCTCCCAAACCTATCGTGCGTGCCAACATCAACAATAGCTCTTGGTGGCGACTATGCATGCATTCAACAGCGTGGTGCAGCTCACCTACGGACTTCATCTCATGCTTGCCTTCCCGTTCCCTCCACTTTTCGCTCTGGGTCAACGTGGACAAGTTCCCGGCGTTCACTGGGCACGGCTACGAGTCGCCACTGCCGTTGCTATTGCACTGTAGGCCTAGACACACTTGTTATTATTGCTATATTGTTGCTGCTACCGTGGAGTGCCGCTGTTGTCAGCTCGATAGACGGCTGTCGGCCAATGCGTCCACAACCGTGGAGCTCCTCATCTCTTTCCTCTATCCTTCCCCGTCTCCCTTTGCTTTCTGCGGTTCTAAGTTCTAAATGGGCCGCAGAATGGAGATAAGAGGGGAAGGGACAAGATGCAGAAAGATAGCAGGTGAGCGAAATGTTATGGATGGGCTACGACGCAATGAAATGTTGTGGGCCACCGAGAGTAGGAGCATTTCCGGCAAATTAAACACCGGTATAGAAATTTGTTCCCCTCTGACCGGCCCACATAACTGTGAGGGAGATGTGGTAGGCATGTACAAGCCCACGCAATCTATACCATGGAAAATTGAGAAGCTTAGTCCGGCGGCCCATCGCTCAGAAGAGAGCCATGGAAAATTGATCTCTGAGTTCAAAAAAAAATGGAAAGAAAATTGAGGCCTTGATCATCAGGCGGCGTCGGGCTTTGACGACGGCAAACCTGGTGGGCCATGGACGAAATGAGACACAAGAGATGAGGAAACAATTGACATTCGCGGGCCGAGAAGCCACACAGCCGGCCCACCGAACTACAAACAAAGCGCACCCCGAGTCCTTGGAAAATTTATTTTTTTTATATTTATTTTTATTCGTTTATACAAAATTATATGGCGCATTGAAATTTAGACAAAAATAGACCCCGGTCGCACTTTGAATTAGCGACCGGGTCCCGGTCGCACTTTTGCATGCCTGTCTTTCCTCTCCCTCCACTTTTCGCTCTGGGTCAACGTGGACAAGTTCCCGGCGTTCACTGGGCACGGCTACGAGTCGCCACTGCCGTTGCTATTGCACTGTAGGCCCAGACACTGTTGTTATTGCAATATTGTTGATGCTACATTGCTACCGTGTAGCGCCGCTGTTGTCAGCTCGACAGATGGCTGTCGGCCAATGCGCCCACAACCGTGGAGCCTCGGAATGGGCCGCGGAATGGAAATAAGAGGGGAAGGGATAAGATGCGAATTTATTACTGTTCTAGCTTTAATTTAAATCAGAATTAAAAAATAGAACTCTGTTTTAATAAATTAAAAAAATAGCCTTCCGGCGCCCGTCTGACGGGCGATTAATAAAAAACGCCCGACCAACGAGGGATTTTTACACGTGGCAGCAAAAATCCCCCGTTGGTCGGGGGATTTTTATAAATCGCCCGACTGACGGGCGTTTTTTGCCTGCAGGGCGGCTGCAATAGGCGTAGTGAAAAAACACCGTATGTAAGGCCACTGGACGGGCGATTTCTGGGTACTGCTCTTAGCCGTCGGAGCAGGTCGGAGGAATAATCGCCCATCCAACTGATGGATTTTTCTAGTACAAAAACCGCCCGTTGGACGGGCGGGATTTGTCTGTACAGGCCGCGAGTCGCGGCTGCCGTTTTAATCGCCCGACCAACGGGCGAATTTTATTAAACGCCCGTTGGGCGGGCGCCGGAAGGCTATTTTTTTTATTTATTAAAACAGGGATCTATTTTTTTAATTCTGATTTAAATTAAAGCCAGAACAGTAATAAATTCGATAAGATGCAGAAAGATAGCGGGTGAGCGAAATGTTATGGATGGGCTACGACGCTATGAAATATTGTGGGCCACCCTGAATAGGAGCGTTTCCGGCAAATTAAACACCGGTATAGAAATTGGTTCCCCTTTGACCGGCCCACATAAGTGTTAGGGAGATGTGGTAGGCATATATAAGCCCACACAATCTATACCATGGAAAATTGAGAAGCTTAGTCCGGCGGCCCATCGCTCAGAAGAGAGCCATGGAAAATTGATCTCTGAGTTCAAAAAAAAATGGAAAGAAAATTGAGGCCTTGATCATCAGGCGGCGTCGGGCTTTGACGACGGCAAACCTGGTGGGCCATGGACGAAACGAGACACAAGAGATGAGGAAACTATTGATATTCGCGGGCCGAGAAGCCACACAGTCGGTCCACCCAACTACAAACAAAGCGCACCCCGAGTCCAGTCGACGTTCTAACTATTGCTGGATTTTACATCCTGTCCCCCTTCTTTTGTTATTCATATGAAAAAACGCAAATCTCCCCATAAAGTCCGAATCCACCCCGTTTAGTCGGCATGACATCCTATTCAGTAGGATTATCAAGAAAATAAATTACAAAAGATCTAATAGACATTTGAAAATCATAGAAAGCTCAAAAACAAAAATGAAAATGCCTGCAAAATAAAAAAATATGTAGAATCCAAATATGCAATAAAAAAATGTATGTGTAAACTTATATTAAAAACTATTTGTGTTAGAGGCCATGTTTGTTTCAGTTTAAATTAAATTAAAATTTTTTATTTTTATATAAGCCAAATGTTGTAATATTTGTAGTCTTTTTGCGGTGTTTTTAAAAGTTCTTCTTAGAGCTCATAAAATAATTTTTCATAATTTTTTGAACACTTTAAGATGTCTTTCGAGGGGGTCACAACTTTTTCATATTAAAGTTTTCAGGAACTTTCGTCTCAAACAAACAAGACTAGGGTGTCTAGTGATAAAATAAGTCAAATATTTGAAAAAAAAATGTTTATAAGGATGTTTGGCTTATGAAAAAAGGAGAAAATTACTTTAGTGTTTTGAACGATGGAGTAGTTAAGAACAATGGAAGGATGGAAGGATGTTAGTTGGAACTTTGAATTTTATAAGGTCAACCAACTCTGAATTTAAATTTATAATTTCAAATTCAAAGATCAAGCTAACATCCTTTTATTTGTCTAAGTTCGCTCCAATTTTCACATGAAAAAATAAATTTTTTTAAATACTTAATTTATTTAATCAATGAAAGACCAGGCGATTCAAATAGGAATGTTTTGTCTGATATAACTAGTAACGAGCACAGAAAGGTTGATCGCGTGGTTTTGAATCGAGGTGAGAGAACCGAACTCGGTATAACATTTCATACCGGAAATGGAGTTTTCTCTTTTGTCGCGCCGGTGGGGACAACCAGTCCATGAGCCATTTGAAATCCCGTCACGCGATGGGGCCAACCCCAACGCGGCGGGCTGGGCCCTTTTCCGCCGGGTCCACGTCGCAGGTGGGGCCCGCGGGAAAGCGTTTGACCCGTGTGTTGACCCAGGGGCCATGCGAGCCCATGCCGCCACCGATGATGGCAGGCGTTCGTTTCCGAGGAGGGTTCTGCCCCTTGGGCCGCTCCGGGGGCCTCTCCCGCCGGCGGCGGCGGAGACGGAGGCGGAAGCGGATCGCCGGGGGCACGTGGCGCGCGGCGGGGAAGCGTGTCTCACGGGCGTGGGGCGGGCGGCGGCGGCCTTCCTGTGCGTCGATGGTCTCGCAGAGTCGCTGTCGCAGGGCATGGCCAACGTAACTACATATGCGCCCGCAGTGGGCAGGCAGGGCAAGTTGCGGGATGGAAGAACCGAAATATTTTTGGCCCGGGCATTGGAATCCTCGTGGAATATACTCGCTCCCTTCTCGGCGAGGCGGTGCGCGCTTGCGAAAACGAGGATGACCTACTCATGACTGCCCTTCGGCCCTAAAATAAAACCCATCTCCCCGAATTTGCAAAATGAAACGGCAGGATTCTCATACATCGTGCTACCACACTCATCGATGGTTTGTTTTAATTAGTTTTCTGTTGAGTTTAATTTTTTTGTTAGCGGACCATTCACTTTAACCTTTTTGAAATAACTTCCTCGGATTTTGTTGGATTTTTTCCAATGATTTTAAAAAATTATTTAGCCTTTACATATCACTTTTAAAGATGATCAACCTTTTCAATTTAACCAAAACTAAACTAAACAAAGAATAAAGAGGATCTATATCACAACAATACCATATATGTGTGTGGGTGTGCCCCCCATCGAGTTTGCATTTTTTATTTCTCGACATTTTGCTTCTCAAATTCATGGAGAGCCTGAGCATTTTAGTCCAATCCATCTATCTGGATAATGATTTGTTGGTTATAGTTTGTAGATTTATTTATTTTTTGTATTTTGCTTAAGTTTTGAAGGATAGGGGCCTAGAGTGTGCAGATGAGGTCATTCGGTTGCCACTTTCATTGTCGCGAGAGGGTTTTTCTCGAAGACGACTTCATTAGTGGCCTACGAGAGGGCTTTTCTCACCGACGACTCCATGTTACGTGCTTGATAAGCACGCAATGGGTAAAACTCTTGACGTGGGCGAGACGAGCTGTTGTCGAAGCTACTGCTTTTGGCTGTTATCGGTGCCACCGCCTATGAAATTTAAATCTCAATTTTTACTTCTTTTGATTGGATGCCAAAGAAAAATACATGGCCCTCCCTTTTATAGGGATAAAATACTTGACCTTTAAGAAATAAATATTAACTAATCTTACCTCTTAAACAAACTGATCTATCTAATTCAAAAATCTATCTAATCCTAACTAACCCCTAACTAATCCAATCCCATGCTACAGTACCGCAGCACTGTTCATGGCTATAGTACCGCGCGTGCTGTTCGTGTCTTTTGGGCCGCGGGTGTATCAATATACCAAATTGGTACGTGCTTGATAAGCACACAATGGATAAGACCCTTGACGCGGGTGAGATGAGCTGTTGTCGAAGCTACGCTTTTGGCTGTTATCGGAGCCACTGCCTATAAGATTTAAATCTCAATTTTTATTTCATTTGATTGGATGCCAAAGAAAAATACATAACCCTTCCTTTTATAGGGATAAAATACTTGAACTTTAAGAAATAAATCTTAACTAATCTTATCTTTTAACAAGCTGATCTTATCTAATTCAAAACTCTATCTAATCCTAACTAACCCTTAACTAATCCAATCCCGTGCTAAGTACCGCGTCACTGTTCATGGCTATAGTATCGCGTGCTGTTCGTGTCTTTTGAGCCGCGGGTGTATCACTCCATTATCGACCTAGCTTGTTTTTTCTTCTTTTTTTTTACATATTTTTTCTTGCATTTTTGTTGATTGCAAATGTTTGTTTTACTGGATGATTTTATTTGTTGTCCAATAGAGGGCATTCTGCAGATCTATATGGTTTAGATAGTGGTTATGTATTTTCAAGATTTGTGGTTGAAATTTGTGTGTGCCTTGTTTCGGATTTTTTTAACACGCCACCAACCAACATCATGTGTTTTTTTAGGTTTTCTATGGTTCTATTTCATTTTCCGTAGCCAGACAGCTAGTAGAAAAGGGTGCATGGGTGCAAGGAGACATAATGCTAGTTTTGTTTGAGTACTTCTGGTATGTTATCAGTAAATTATCGATAAGCCACATTTGATTAAAGGTATGGACGAAAGATATAGGTTGCTTGCTCTAACTGTAACCCCAATAAATAAATCAGCAACTATTTTGTTTTGTTCCTTTATTTTACTATAAGATTACTGTGGTTAAACCATTTTAAACAACTTAATAAACCAACCTAGATGCAATCATGGTCACTTGTTTATTTAAGATTCAATGGACAACCTAAATATATAACATCTCCAAATTTTCCCACAGTTGAGAGGTATCTAGGATAATATGTCTTGGAAGTACAACCTGAATTTCAATTATATATATCTAAAAGAAGTACGAGTTTGTTTCATATTTTTTTGCAATTTTTGACACACATATAATTTGTTAGGAAATGTGATGTCCATAGGATAGATATTAATCCTGTTTTTGTTGTCTATGCATGCACTACAGGAAACGAGAATATTGTGGTCGGCCTAAAATCTTTTGTCGACGGCACAAACACCGACGATAATGTTTTTTGCCCCATGTCGTCGGCCAAAAGAGAGTCCGCCGATATTAAATCATAATGTGGGCGGCCACAAATATGTCGACCACAATAGTCACGCCGACTCTCCCGCCTTCCACCTCAAGGCGGGCCCACGTGGTAGACAAAAGATGTCTCTGACATGATGGGCCAACTTATGTCATCGGCCATTGTTATGCCGCCCACAAAAACCATAAAAAACCACAACCGTCCGGGGGGCCTGTGGACGGGATAAACATAGGCCGCCCACAATATTCATTATGTGTGGGCGGGTTTAACGCAGGCCGCCCACATTGCTCCACCTTTGTGGTCTGTGTGAAGAAAGGCCGCCCACAGTACACCATCTGTGTGGTCGGCATGTAGCAATGCTGCCCATACGGTATTATGTGTGGCCACCCACAAAAATGACTTATGTCGTCGACTCATTGTCGGCGAACTTTTTATCGTCGGCCGACATAATGTTTTGTCGTCGGCATAGGCCGACCACACAGGTCTCGTTTCCTGTAGTGATGTTGGCCATTGCCGATTGATGTCTGTGCACGGTTTATGATATCCATTTTTTTCAAAGCCTCACCATAAAATTTATAGCATCTTGTAATACGTAAAAACAGTTACCCATGCTTGTAAATAAAGTTTGGAAAAGATTTTTAAGAACTTATTGTTGTAAGACATCAAATTTTACTATACTGAACGGCAACAACTTTGACTTCGTAGCACCTTTATCTATGCTATCCCATCATTGTTTTGTTGTCTCTCCTTAGTTATCTATGTGTTGAATGTGTTGTGATTAATTGCTCTGTTTATCCTACACTAATAATTCAGAGTACCATGATTTTGTTTGTGCTTCTCAAGTGTTCTTAGCTTAGAGCAATTTTTGGACAAGAAGACCGGTTCTATCCAAGACAAGTTCTTAGTTTAGTTTTATACGTAAATCGAATATTCTTTGTAACATGTGGTTATGCAATCAAGCTGGCACCACCCGGATTTGGATGGCAGCAAATTGATGGCTCTATTCACTTCTGTTTCGAGCCTACAATTTTTTTTTTTTTTGCATTTAACATTAGTTCCATTTTTACAATTCAATCGTATATCTGTTGCTTTGGTAGGGGGACCCGAAATTAATCCCATAAGACGATAAATACACCATTCCAGAATCAGTACAAATTCATACTTTAATATCATAGTGCAAAATACAATACCAACTTGTGGTAATTTATAAATTAAAATACTTCTACATCTAAATTTATGATATAGGAACGAGTAGATTTTTGAACCGTAGAGATCCATATCTTCTAAGGAAAAATTACGAATCGGCAACAAAAAATAGATCTATACATTTAAAATGAATAGTTCCAAATTAACTGGTAAGTACTCTAATCGTACTTGCATTTTCTATAGGAACATGAATATTATCTAAATGCAACGGGTAGTAATGGAGGGTAATGGCTGTATTTTAAGCGGTAATAATGCAATATTTTCAATAAAAAATTATTGTTTGTTTAAAACAAGTTTTTCAAAATTTAAATGGATTTTAAACAAATTTTATCTCCTTTTCACCAAATCTTATCCCATTTCCTTTTCTAAATAGCATGAATCACTTTGAATAAAATAAGCATCACCCGGTTGACACAACTTCATCACCCACTTTTCCTATATCTTTATTAGTTTTGCAGAACCTACCCAGCTTTACCCGCTTAATGGCCGATAATACAGATGGATGGTAATTTTATGTCATTTCCATTCTGAATAACTCAAGGTTTTGCATTATCGCGCACATTATGCAGATATTAAGAAAAAAATCTCATAAAGCTGAGCTCCGCACAATCACCACCGTAACCTTTCTAGTGGCTCACTTGCTCAAGCATTACGAAAAACCGTTCAAGCATTGCGAAAAATCTAAGGCAATGCCTTCTCCGACCAAGTCATTACGGTAACCTTCCTAATGATTTGTGCCTATACATTTTCAATCTTCCTTCATGTTCACTTATATATATATATAGAGTTGGGCTGGGGTCAGTCGGCGATCCGTCAGTCGCGCCGTCAATCGGGCGTTTTCTGCAAAATCTATGATGAAATTCTTCGATCCGAACCGTGCATTTTGTTCATCTTGATAAACTCTCCTAGTGTACCAAATTTTACAATTTTTTGCTATTTTTTTTGCATTTTTCAAATCAGCCCAAATGGACGCTCCAGAATACTTTGGAATGCTAGGCTGATTTTGAAAAATTCAAAACAAATAGCAAAAAAAATCAAAAAAAATGTAAAATTTGGTACACTAGGAGAGTTTATGGAGATGAACAAAATGTATGATCCAGATCTACAAATTTCATCATAGATTTTGTAAAACACGCCCGACTGACGGCCGCGACTGACGGAGGCCCGACTGACCCCAGCCCAACTCTATATATATATATATATG